>VYXC01009427.1:712860-788842 GCA_013397175.1 Platysteira castanea | reverse complement strand
GGGAGGCGGCCGCGGCTGAGCCGGTGAGTGAGGGCGGTCGGGGGCGGCCGCGGCGGCGGCTCACGGGCTTTTGCCACCCTGCAGCCCGGGATCCTGGGGCTCCGGCCGGCCGGGCCGGCGCCGGTTCCCCTGCTACAGAGCCTTTAGGATCGGAAGGGATCTCCGGAGATCCCCCTGTCCGACCCCCTCGCGGCGGCAGGGTCGCGCGGAGCAGGTGGCACCGAAGCGCGTCCAGGTGGGTTGGGAATGTCTCCTGAGGGAGAGGCTCCGGGAGCTCCCCGTCTGCTGCCGGCGGCCGCGTGCCGCAGCTTTCTCATACCCACAGCCCCGCAGACAGGTTTACCTGTGCCTGCCGCCCTGCCCCGACAGCTCTGGGACGGCAGGTGTCACGAGCAGGCTGGGCACGACTTAAATTCCTGGTTTTCATCGTGTATTGTTTATTGGTAGCACCTGCAGTCGCTGTGAGGCCTGTACAGAGACGGTGGTGGTGCTCAGGACTGCCTGACAGCCGTCGTGTAATTCCTGAGCAGTCATTTACCCACTCAAACGATTTCATAAGAAGTTCAGTATCTTTAAAATTGTTTTCTATGTAACCATATTTTATTTGCAGAAAATATCATCTGTTTGTATGATAAATCTGTCATGGTACAATTACACGTTGCGGTTGCCTGTGATTAGTTTTTTTCTTTAAGTTCACTTTTGACTGTAGCTATTGTGTCTGCGTCTTTTTCCTCTTTATCTCTGGTCCCATCCAGTGTGTCACTTTAGAACCCTTTTCTTTCAGAATTTGGATCCAGCTCCATCATAGACCACTTCCAGGTTTGTTCCTGTCACTTGTCTGGCTTCTTTGTCCACAGGAGTGGTTGAGCCTTGTATCTTTTTGTTCTTTACTGTTGGCTGCCTCTTACAAACTCGAATACATGCTTAAAATCTGACTTCTCAGTAGCCTTTTGACTGTTGACACTGTTTTCCTTACTTTTGTTTGCCTTTATTCTTCATGAGTCACCTTCAGTGATTCATTTAAAGAGTACTTAGCTCTGTTGTTGCTTCAGCTTTGTTGATCCTTCCCCTGGAAGATGCTCTCTTTCCCTCCTAGGTTTGCTATTGAATTAGGTGTCCCAGAGAAACAATTCCAGTTATCAACCTCACACTATTCAGAGTTCATAACCTGATGGTTCATGCTTGTTATCTTTTTTCTGAGCTACAAAATGTGTTTCTGCATCATCTGGTGTCAGTTACCTGGAATTCCTATAACTTGAACACAAGTACAGTCAAAAGGAACTGGCTGATTTTTTTAATTCCTTTTTTTATCCATTGCCCTGTAGCTAAGGGAGACTGTTCCACCGTGTTTGGCAGGTCTGTCAGTGTGTCTTTGACTTGGTCTCTTGCAAAACATCAGAGAGATTTTCTGTTCCTATTAAGATGCAGATTGCCAAAAGCCTTTGAGTATTACCCCTCAATTTGTTCCATTTCTGTCTCCAAAACTCATCATGCATCCTGCCTGTGCTCATCGTTGCCCTCTGTGCAGATGGTGCTATTTGAGGCTGCTCTTGGAAGTGTTTTCAGCACGTTTGTCTTTGTGTGTTAATGCTGGGGAACCCGGGGGTTAAGAAAGACAGCAAGCTAAAGCAGCTTTCATATCCCACATGAAATTCCTTCTTGAAGCCCACTTTTCCTTCTAGGCACGGTTGCGTTTGAAAATGGTGAACAGCTGATGTGTGGATGACATTGTGTGTTAAATTAGTAACAGATGTCATCACTGTTGGGTTTTCTGTCACTTTGTTATAAACTGTGTGTTTTTGCAGCTCGTGTGCTTCAGGCTGGGGCTGCTTTGTCCTGTATTCATACACAAAAATCAGAACCTCATTCCGTGCCAGTTCCTTTCAGCACAGCTTTCCTTTAGCAATGTTGCTTAAATCTTGGCCTGGTGCTGTTGCTTATCAATGAAAGTATGTATCTCTTTAAAATATGTAGAAAAGCAGAAGCTAATTTAGAATTAATTTCAGGTGTGAAAATCTGGCTGTGAATTTTCTTGCTCACTGAGATGTGTTGTCACTGCTGGGTACAGCCATGGGTACAGGCCTTGCTTGTTACTTCAAGAAATGTAGTTGCTGCTTTGGTGCCCTTCGTCTCATCCCTGGTGCCAAGTGTGATGAAGCTCTGTCTGTCTGCTCTCTGTGTGTTGGAGGCCCTCAAGGGATGGGGCCAGTAGTACTGGCAAGGAGTTGGTTCTGCTCCTTTTTCCTGCACTGATAGCCGCGATTCTGCTTTTCGAGGGAGAAGTTGCTCCATTCACTGAGCTTTTTACAGGTAGAGCTGGGCAGGTTTCACACAATGAGCCCTCATACAGAGGTGGAGCTGGGAGTCATCTGCCTCTTGATTTTTAGGCTTCCAGTGTCAGATGGCTGTTTTATCATCATGTTCCCTTTAGAAATTACAAAGTTAAAGCTTGCAGGATAGTCACTGGATATCTTGTTTATGCTGCTATAGATAGAAATATCAACAGCTTCCTGTGACTGCTCAGTTTTTTTTTTTCTTTTTTCTTTTTCCCACTTGCTCATTAAGAGGAGCTTCAATCCTGAAGCTATGTTAATGTGGAGGCTGTATTGCAAAGGATGTCTCTTAGCTGTGCTTTAATCAGTGTCAGTTTGATAACATTTCAGTGATGATAATTTATAAAGCTATTTTATGTGGCTAAATTGTGACTGATGTCTGCACCAGTTTGCAAGAAACTCACTTGACAGGTATGGATTTCCATGGTATGTGGTGTTTGCATTATGAGCATGTGTCCTTTGAACTGTATTTCTTAATTAGGAGGTAATGTCACCGTGCTTGCATTCCCAGTAAATCTGACTTGGAAGTTCCTTTTTGTTGTTGCTGCTTTTGTGCTTTGATGACTAGAGGCAGTGAACAGCAGACTGTCACCCCTTGCAGAAATTCTAAATATTTAATCTAAATCTTGGAGTTTCTTTGTCACAACGAATGCCAAGTTTTGTCCTTGCTGGTGACTTGCCTGTTGGAGCTTCCTGATTATCCTGGTTCACCTTTCCAGTGCACTTCACTGAGGGAGCAGGTTAGAGCAGAGGAACTTCTGAAACCTGTCCTGCGTTTGGAAATGCTTCTGACCAAAGCTCAGAGCTAAGAACATGCCTGAAGTATGATGTGTTAGTTATTTGAATGTTGTCCTCAGTACTGACAGCCATCAGATCTTTGTTCCACCTGATGAGCTGGTGGCCAGAAGACATCTTGGCCCTCTGCCTCAGAATTTCAGGGTATTGTAATCATCTTTTTTAGTAAGACTCCAGAGTTTGCAGCTTACAGGTATTCTCAGCAATTATAGTGTGACTGGCTGGCTGGAAATGCATTGGTGTTGGTTTTGATTAGCTTTACTTCTTTCCTGGAAGATTTCCAGAGAGCATTCTCCACCCCCTGCTAGCCTGCAGTACCTTGAAAAATGCAAGTCCTGCATCTCACAAAAGTGCATGTCCACCACTCCTGTCCAGCACCTGATGTTGTCTGAATCTTGCTTGATCTGCTGTGCAACCTTTCTGCATTCTATTCTGTCATGGCACAGAACTGAATATGCTTTAAGTATTATTTAAAATAATCTGTTCAACATCTATCACAAGCTGATGTATGATACGTCTTTTCATGAGCTCTTCAAGTAGTGCTGTAAACACATTAATTATTGCATTTTGCGATGTCTGAGATGGTTCTACCACATTGACTTTTAGCTGCTCAAACCCACTGGGTCTTTACAATTCCCATGTATTTCAGTAGCCTACAACGTTCATAAATTAGTAATGATTCTGACTTCAAGTTGATGTTAGCAAATCTTAAGTATTCTAGCTGTCTGTGCTGAAAGCTTTGAAAATAAAGTCTGCTTCCTTATTTCCTATTATTCCCTGTGATGATTCTCTGGAGTATTTGCTTTCTGCAGAAGGGTATGAAATCATTCTTTACACCTGGAGAATTGCTAATTAGCTAATTATTAGCTAATTAGAATGTCAACCACTTTGGCCAATACGCCAGTGTTGTGTCATCTACTGAGGGTATTTGGATTTGATTCTTTATTTCATGTGCTCTCAGTGCCTTTTTATTTTCACTGACATTTCAGATGTGGTTCCTTGTTTTCATGGAAGGCATTGAATAGTATTTGGGGCCAGGTACTCTTGCAGGGCTTTTTTATTTTTGTTTTTATCTTGCACACAAGGTCAGAATATTCCTCAAAACATGCTTTGTTTATTGCCTGCAGTGTGAATCCATGCAAAAAAACCCAAAAAACAAACCAGAGCCGAAGCATTGTTTTCTCCTGCAGGAAAAAGTGGGTTTGCAGAAGTGTTTAAAAATTAATCAGGATGACGGGTTAGTTACTTCACAGAATTTATACAGCATTTTCTAATTGAAAAAAGAAACTATTTTCAACAGAGAAAAATGCAGGAGTTCCTTATTTATAGTCTTAAAGGTTTGTTAAAACTCTTAAATAAAATTGAGAAGTTCATTTGTTTATAATCTGCACAAAAAAACGCTGTCAGCAGTGGTCAAGGAGAAAAAATTGGCTGCATTACAGCAAATTGTTTTTTAGAGAAGTGTTAATTGTTGAGATCCTGTGGAGTGGAGGATGGAGGGAAGACTGTTCATAGTGTGACATGCTTGGAACTAAATAAGAAGTTTCAGAAGATGTAGCTTTGGACACTTGGGATTGTTTTCCTTCTTTTCATAGCTGTGCTCTGGTTCTGAGTTGGGTGCCAGCCTGGCACTTCATCAGTGACACTGCTGGGGTTCCTCGTGTGCTGTAAGCTGGGAAAAGGGAATGCTGTTGCTCATGGGAAGCAGTTCCATTTGTTTGTTTCTGTCCTTCTGTGTCACCTATTGTTTGTAATGGCTTAAGCGTGGAGCTGCATAGCAAATCACACTGAGGAGCTGATCCTACTTTGAACAGGCTTTTTCTTTGAAGTGTGTGAGGACCTGCACCCCTCTGTTGAATTTTCATTATAAGAAAGATGGGGAGAAGGCAGACAGTGTGAGACTATTTAAGGAAGTAGCTTAAATTGGCCTTTCAGCTTCAGTTCTCATAAAAACAGCTGCTTTTGAACATCTTTTGAGTACAAAAGCTAAATTCAAATATTGGCCTCTATGCAAAGAATCAGAACTGGGTGCTGGGTGCCTGTTACTCCTGAGGCACCTGCTTTGGTGTGTACCTAAGAGGATGAGGTGTCTATAAAGCTCTTAGATGGTTTTAAAGGGAAGACAGGGGTTTGTGGAGAGAAACAAAAGCTTGTATAGAAACGTGTGGTGCTCCATGGGCCCTGAGTTGCTGTGGTGCTTTGGCAACGCCTGGAATGGAAGCAGGGCCCGGCAGAGGTTGGAGCTGGGTGTGATGGCACTGTGGGAGCTGTGGTGTCCCTGGGACATTGCTGCTCCTGGCTCTCTGTTCCACCTGGTGTTGTTGCCATGCGTAACGACGCTTGCCGTGTACCTTGCTGAACTGACTCAATCTAATGAACACAATTTGTTTCAACTCAGGATACAAAGTGTCTTTATTTTTGTCTTGCTTGTGTACATGGTATTGCACCTCAGTTGGGAACGACTGCTCCTGGAGTAACTCCTGACTGGATTTATTTAAACCAGCCTTCCTTCCCCTTGTCTCCCTAATAATACTTTTTCTGTTCTGACATAGGTTGTAGGTTTCTCCTTGTTTCTCCTGATAAATGTGTGTAGATCCTATAACCTTCTCTGTGTAATATCCTCACACACTGACTGTGCTTTGCTAACCTGAATTTCCAGGTAATACACAATGAAATGCTTATTGGGGCTTTTTGCTTTTTTTCTTCTTTTTGCATGAGAAAGTTGAGTATTTCCTGTAATTTTAAATAAAATGCTTTTTCCTTTCCCTGACTTTATATGGACACCTGACCATAGGAGTCTTCCAATCAGAGTGCATTTAATTATAGAAACTGTAACAGGAAAAAGGCCCAACCCTGTGGTGGAGACTGTATGCTTTGTATTAAACCTGTTTTCTTGGGTAGAACTGAACATGAAGGCAAAACTTGGACGCAACCAACATTTTTAAGAAGTTTGTTCTCTTTTTCCCCTGTAATAAAAACTTTTGGGTCTAAATTTAGCTAGGAGAATCTAAATTTGCCAGGAGAGCTATTCCATTTTCCATTGCTTAAAGGACAGTTTATTTGAGAAGTACCTTTGTTTTAAAGAGGTCTCAATTGCTTTGGGACTCACTTCCACATAGGATAAGTTTCACTGAATGTAATACAAGTATATTAACGGTGGGGTGAGGTAGAGATACAATATTTCTACAATATGTAGCTTAAAATTTTAAAGAAACATAATAGACTTCCCATTACTTGGAAGGTTTATGTATCTGTAACTCAATTTTTTTTTCCAGATGCTGTGCAATCATCAGCTGCTCACTTGTGGCTACTTTATCGTTTTTATAACCAGGCCATTCTGAATTATCCAACTCTATTGCCACAAGTGTCACTTAGAGGTATGATTGAACACCAGTCTGTTGAGATTGGCTGTCTTTGCTGACAGTCACAGGGTGGTTTCATCTATGAAAGAATTTTAAAGGGAGTTGGACATAATATCAGATCCCGTGTAAGCAAGGGTAGTTATTATATCTGTTTTTATTAAGTTTTGGTGACTTTTCTGCAAAAGTCAGTGAAACTGGACCACATTGAGTGTTTCTAACGATTGCTGTTGATTCTGTTTGGAGTGAGGACTCAAACATAATTATTAATTCTGTTTTTCTCTTGGTCAGCCATTCAAATTGTAAAACTGTTGGCCTCTGTTCTACACTTGGGATCTTCCTTTAAATTAACTTTATACATTTGAAAGAAAATAATGATGTGTTTGTGTTTGTCTTGTGTTTTATATCCAGTGACTTTTCTGTTTGGACACAGTGAATTTAATTGTTGCAAAATTGAAGTTGCCTGCCAGCATTTATAGAACCATATTTCTTATTACAAAATACTCTTTCTAGTGCAGGTATCAGCAAAATGTATTAAATATTATTGTCATGCAATTTCTGCCTCAGTGTATCCTATTTTTCTATAATCTGCATTTAAAAAATCAAAACCTAACAGCACAAAATTCTGCATGTCTGACTTTTTTTCCTGTGTGGCATTACTTAAAGGTAAACACTGCTCTCTTAATGTAGGTTGTGAGTGCTGCATGTGTGCTTTTCAGAGCAGTAGTGTGAGGAAGCTGGCAGTGGAATGGCAGGACGGCCTCATCCTTATGACAGTAACTCCAGTGATCCAGAGAATTGGGATCGGAAATTGCATAATAGACCTCGTAAACTTTGTAAACATTCAAGGTAGGTGCTGTGTCCCATCTATTGCATCTCAAAAACCACACTGAAAGTCCATCCTAAAGGCTACTGTATCTGGTTGTGGCAAGTCCTGTCATAAACGTTGTAATTCTTCTTACAAGGAACACTTCTTAATCATTTGAAAAGGTGTTTTCTGATCTGATTTGTCAGCTTCCCTAATCTGTGCTTAAATTTGTTTTGCCATGGGTTGCATTTTAGTCCTTTTTTTAAAAAAAATAAACCTAAATGCCTTGTGTGCATATCAAGACACCAGTTGAGTGACTAAATATATGAATTTTTTCAGGGTGCTTACTAGGAGTTACATCCTTAAAATATGTGCAGCTTGTCCATGATGAGAACTAATAGTTGCTTGCATGCAAAGTATCACTCTCTGTAGCACTTTTTGTAAAGCTGTGTATCATATCTTGCTTTTGCCTGCATCCCTCACAGTAAGAATGTTTTTTTAAATGCTTCTTGATTTGACAAAATGATGAAATTAATTAGTGTTTTTCCAGCATACAGCGTTCAAAAATGAACTAAGCAAAGCAGTTAGTCACCTTGCAAATGTATGTGAAGAAGCATATTGCTGGAAAGATATTTAAGCATCCAAATAAGTGTGTATCTTTCAAGTACTTTGCCCTTTTAGAAGTGCTAAATATAACTGAAACATCTCTGTTAACGAGCTAAAATTGTTAGTTATTCAAGCTTTCCTACTGGCAAGATGATAGGAAAAGAGCTAAGGAGCATATTCAATACCAGCAATTTATTTCACATTTTAGTTGTATAGATGCAGATAAACGGGACTCAAGTGTTGTCCAAAGTATTCGGTAGGCAATTAATATTGTGGGTTATTTTCCTGCCATTAATTCTTGAATAATTGTGAGAAATGCAAGAGGGCAGGAAGAAAGAATGCACCAGTAATTAAAAGGCTCTCCGGGAGACCCACGTAATTAGAGGCCTGTGCTGTGAATAATGGAGTGGTTAACACAGAACCGAGGAGGGTGGCTGGTGCTACTGGTCAGGGTAGGTTTGTGGGGTGTAGCTTTGTACAGCTGATGGTTTTTTTAAGGTGGTGGTGTCTGGGGGCGGCTGATCCTGCTCCGTTTTTAGGATCCCAGGGTGGCACAGCCTCGGCAGTGACCAGTGTTGATAGGACAGGGCATTGTGTGGGAGTAAGGCTGGGCAGTGCCCCCCGACCATTCCCTGCTGAGCCCAGTCCAGGTGGTTCATCTCTGATCCCGTGCTGCCTCCCGTGGCGGGGGTCTGAAATAAAACCCACCCAAAACTGATACTGCCACAGGCTATCTGCGATGGGGCTGTTAGGAACTGAAAAGGGCTCGTTAACAGCTGCGGTCTGAGTGGTCTGACACGTGCAAATACCCGGGTGCTCTCCGTGTGACCGAATTCAGGGTTTGGCAGCAGCGAGCCAAGGACACGGGACGTGTTTGTCACCTGCCAAGGACGTGGCACCGAAAAGGGCACTGCCACAGCGGGAAGAGCAGAGAACACAAGTGTCCAGCAACATCATGTGGTCAAAAGGGCTTTTGGGTGGGCAGTGGAGTTACTGGAAATCTGGTGTCAGAAATTCAGAATTGCCTCTTCTCAACATCTTCCCTGAAGACACAAAAGTTACTAAATATCTTCTGCGACAGGGAAAACTCAAAGGTTAAACAATGACTTCTTGATCAGTCACAAAAATTATGGTGATGAGCTGTAGTCAGTGGGCAAGTTTGTAATAAAGTGTGGTAGTTGGAAGCTGCAGCTGGGTAAATCCAGCCCAGAGGAACAGGACACGTCTGACCATGTGTGGTCGGGGTGGATTATCTATTTTGGGGAAATGTTTCAGTAAAAAGCTGTGCAGCTTTCTGCAAAGATTATTTGATGTAGATAGGAGTTCACTCAAGGATGTCCATGGCCTGTGCCTTTCAGAAAACCTGCTATTGGTCATTTCATGCAATCTGAATTCAAGGGTCACACACCAAAAGGTAGGAAATCTATGCCTCAAAGATAATTGCAGCTGTTGGATGTATTTCTGGCAAAACATGATTTGTTTCCAATGCTAAACAGCACTTTCATGGAAACTTAACGTGTGTGCTAAGGATATAGTACTCAAGCTAACTTCTGATCATTTTAATTTTTTTTCCCCCAAATAAAGTGATTTTGGTAATCTTTGAGAGTGAGAATCTAAATAATAGTTTGACATTGTAATAGGATAAGGGATAAATTAAGGATAAATATTTTGTTACCTTGTTCCTTTGAGATACTTGATTACTTCAGAGAATCTAATTATTGGAAAATGGTGCACTTTATTCAAAAGCCTGAACAGAATAATTGGATTTTTTGTGGCTGAATATCGACATATTACTATAGTTTCTGACTTAATTGACACTTTTTCCTCCAGACAAGTAAAGTCTATGTGAAAAATACAGTGTGAGGGGAAAAATGCATTTTGAAGCATAAGTTGTTCAATTATAACTAGAACTGTTATGTTAAAAGGTTTGAGTACTCCAGTCTTGTTTGTCTTACTCAAAATACACCTTGTTATCATAAAGAAGAAAATACTTCTGGTTTGGAAAACATAATGGTTAAATAAGAGCTTTGTAATAAATAATCTCAACAAGAGACTAATATAGGAGATAGATGGTTAGCTTGTCACTTCTTGGTGCTTTGGAGTGTTTAATCCTCTAGCCTTAACATTCTTAAAATAGCTTAGATAATTTTCTTGACTCATAGAAAACATAATCTAGGGCTGTGAGCAGCCCTGTGTGTAGGGCTTGTGTGGCAGCAAGGAAAGCCACGGGTCTGTTTGGGGCCAAGGACATGAGGCAGAACTCCAAAGGGGAATGTATTGAATCCTTACACAGGTCAGCACTAAATCATGTTCTGTCTAGTTTGGTGAGAGTCCAGTTTTTGAAACCTGCCAAGTTGTACTGTGGTTTTCTCTCCTCCTGTTTCTTACTTGTTCTGAGGTGGGCAGTGGAATGGAAAACTCAGAAGGGAGAGATGCAGAAAATAAGGACTAAAAATATAATGCATATGATCCCTGGTATAAACCTGCAGAGCCTGTCAGTATGAATTTATATGGTGTTAAAGATGAGTAAATAATCATACATACAGTCTTGTTTGTCTAAGCTATTACAGAAAATTTTTGAAAATGCTTTTTATTTAAGTACCTGAGTAAGATGGAAGAAAATATTCAGGAACCATATATTGACTTAACAGTGGTAAGAGTTCGAGTAAATCGTCTCTGAATTCATATTTTCATTATTAGGTCTTGCTGTTCTGTACTTTTTATTCAAGTTTTCATCATTTATTAGCTTCCCACATGGAATTTCTCTATAGTGTTGGAGTTGTTGGTGTTATTGGAAGACTTTAATTCTAATTCTCTTGCACTGAGTGCTTTTTCTAGAACTGTGCTGAAAACCCTTTGGCTTAAATATGCCTCTTCCTTAAGATTTGTCCTGGATCTAATTTTTGAAATCTGCTTCTGTTTTAGTCCCTTTTGACAGTTTTTTGTTTGTTCATTCTGTTTAGATATTATTAGATCCAAAGTCTTGCCTGCACTACTGCATTTATGAACAAAATGTGACTCTGCTTTGACTCTGTTGCCATGACTCTTGAATCTTTGAAAATCTTCAATTGCTTTTAAATCTTGTCCATAGATTAGAAGTTATTGTGCAGATGCTAAATGCTGAGATTTTTTCCGCCAATATTATTCTTGCTTGCTGGGAGGATGCATTCATGGGTTATGAATGGAAGTGCCACTTTTCTCAGCATTTTGTAAAGTGCATGAAGCATCCCAGAAAAGTCTCTTTCTCATCTGTGGAATGGTATCAGAATGTATAATCTGTTTTCCACTGTGGGACAGGTTTTATTTTTCTTCCTATAAATTGGATTTCTACAGTTGAATATTTTGCAGCATGGGGCAGGCCTGCACAAGGTATGGCATGAAAATAATGAGGCCTGCTTTTGCCATGGGCTCGGGTCATACTGTGCATCACCTGCTTTAAGTTCCCTGCCAACATGCCTGCTCTTAATTGCAGCCTTGGACTGGCAGATCAAAATCTCATCCAAGCTTTATAGGCACCAGGATGGAAAGCCCTCAGGAGAAACCGAGATGGGCTGGGAAGAGCTGTTCTTGGAATCTAGAAAAATGGGCTGCACTCAGTAATAACTTTCAAAAACACCGGTCTATTAATCTTTTGTAAGATACCCAAGGTATAGTGAATGATATTAGAGTTGTGGGAGTGGGGTTTTTATTTCCTTTTTGACATCCTTCATATCTGAAATGACAGTTTATTGACGCTGCTGAGAAGGGAAACCTAGCAACTGCCAGGGCAAAAGCACACACTAAATCCTCTTGAACTTCTTCAGCACCCAGATTGCCTTTCCCAAGTATTATCAGATATTATTTGTGGTGGACTTTGGCACATTTAATTAGGACACTGCACTTTAGAGGTGATTATGCTCAGAACTAGAATTTTCTATGGACAGCTCTTCTCTTCATTGTTTGTACCTTTAATCTCTGAGAATAGAAACTGTAATGGCTACATACAGTTTGTGTTTGGACCCAGTTCTTTCAAATTTGAACTTCTGAAGCTAGTTTTTAATAAATGGAGGTACTTTCTAATTCCAAGGAGGATAATACACTTCTGAGTTTCTTGAAGTTTCATTTTTGCTTAACAACCATGTTGAAAATGGACCAGAAATTGGCATATAAATAAAGGCAACCAGTACTCTTTTATGAATGTCTTGTGCTTGGGTAGCTTGGCAGAAGTCATAAGGTGTGAATGTGTTCCCTCCTAAAGGTTAAGTCCTTGCTGCTTTAAGAAATCCCTTTGGCAACTGAACACTCCACTCATGAGATCTTTCCTGAAATGGAACTGAATTACTAAGAAGTACATTACTCATGGTTGAGAGAACCCACTGAAGACCAGAATTATGTGAATATTAAAGAATTTTGAGGGTGGAAAGTGTTGACAGAGTTTCTGCTTCAAGCTGAAGGAAGATCCTGTAGCACTCCCCAAATTAGGTGGTGAGAATTCTTTCTGAGGGCTTCCTTACATGGAGCCGCAAGTTACACGTGGCTCCTGGACTGTGTCTCTGTCAGATTTTGATGGGTGCGTGTCCTGTCCTGAGGGGTGGTTGTGTGGGAGTTGGGGGATAAGCTATCCATAGCATGTTCTTTCTACCTGACATAGGAGTAAAGAAGAAAACACATCCTAATTCTGCTGTGGAGAAGAGACCACATATAGGGAACCAGTGCACTTTTTCTTGCTGCTGGGGGACTGTTCTATTAGAGGCAAAAAATGCCTGAGAGAGGTTTTTCCAGCATGCTTTTCATGCAGCTTATTATAGTCATGTCTTTCTTGGCTTATTTTGAAGGGTGGAAAAGGCTTATAAGGCGGATGGTTATTCTTCCCCTGGGGCATGGGGAGGATGCTTGTGTGAACCATCCCAAGACCCTAAAACCAGGAGAAAATTCACTGGTTCGAGTAATTGAAATTGTATGAGCAGAAATCTTCCTTCCATGTGTAAAGAGCTGACTCTTCGGCCTGGAATGCCGATTTTCTCCTGCCTTTCTAATCACAAGTCTCTTGTTTTTCCTACTGACTTCCTTCTTTATTACAGCAGTCATTTGCTGAACAGTCCTCCTCATTTCTTCAGCTTGCATTATGTTTTAATTTCCACCCTATGACATCTTGATTGTTATTTACTGTAGGACTTACTTTTAAACTATTCCTCCAGTGTATTGTGACTCCTTAAAACAGCCTGCAGACATTCTAAAAAAAAAAAATCATTCAAATAAAGCTGTCTCATAGTTATCCTCCCGCCAAAAAAATCTTTAGAAAATTTTACCGACTTGTGTATTAATTTGTTTTGTTGATTTTTGTGCTTGGTGGGCTCGACTTGTCAAGCATTTGATGACCTATTGATGTGAAAATGCACAATGATTTCTGATCGGTAGATGTACTGATTAGTATAATTATATACTAATGACGTTTAAGTTGTCACAAAGAATAGTACATTTTTCCTAGCTTAGACTTGCTGGAAAAGGGATGCTTGTAGTCTAAAAAATGGAGGTTGTGCTGTCTCGTTCTCAAAAGGCTCTTGCTGTACCTTCTTATGAACTCAGTGAAAGGTGAGTTCATTTTAAATATCAGTCCAGGCAGGCTTACTAGGAACAAATGCACCGTCCCCTGAAACTCGCGTGGCTTTGCCTGTCTGGGCTGATCATTGCACACGCGAGAGCTGTGCCAGGGAAAGTTGCGGTCACCTTTTCTGGGCGGTGCGCGTGTGCCGGAGCCCGGGAGCCGGCAGGACCGAAATAGCTCCGCAGCTGGTGCGTGGCGCGGCGCGGAGCGGAGCGGCTCCGCCGCCCGGCCCTGCCTCCCGCTGCCCGTCAGCCGCGGGGCCCAATGGCTGCGGCCGCTGGGGCCGGCCCGCGGAGCCTGCGGGGTCACACGTCAGCGGTGCACCACGCATGGCTGAGTCAGGCGCGGCGAGAAACCGAATCCAGTTCATATCCAGAGGGGCTGGCGGCTCTCAACGCTTAATGGACTGGAGTGCTACAGTTGCTTATCCTGGAGGGGAAGATGATGGAGGAAAAAGTAAGGCTCGCTGATGGTGCAGTGAACTACTGAAGAAATTATGGAAATATCAAATATGCTGAACTTAACAAGTAATGCCAAAGGATGCTGATCTGGCTTTCAAAGCTGCCTTATTGGAAGGAACAGAATTCCTTTGTGCTCTGATTCCGAAATTGTTCCCATGCTTCTGTGTTTCCTCCCTGATAGACACAAGAGGAAGGTGCGTATTTGTTAACAGGAATAATGTGTGGGCAATATTCAGGAGAAGGATGGGGAAAAGGAAAAGTACTGTCCTTTGTGTGCACAGGTCAATTGAAATGTCTGCTGACAAAGAACAAGCTTGAGGGGGAGGAAGAGGGGCATAAGCGCTGTCGTTGTGTAAGTCCTGGCAGGATGAGCAGAAGGGATTTCTTCTAAAGCCTCGGAGCATGGCAGCTGTAACTTAGTGTGTAGATAAAGCTCTATAGCCTGATTCTACAAGTGTTGATTATCGCAATCATCCTAGCAAAGGATGGATCTAAGTTTATATTCTAAGGAGAGTTAATATAAGTTTTAGAGCATAGGGGAAAAAAAGGGGTAAAAATCGTGGTTAATATTCCACTTTAAGGTCTCAGGGTGGGTTTGGGAGTAATAAGTATATTGGTTAAACACCATAATTCTATGTAGACAAGAGCTGCTTTCATGAAACAAGTATGTTTATTGGCAGTATTCAGTAGGATGCACATGGAGTTTTTATGTTGGAATACATGCTAATTGTTTTGGCAGTAGAATTAATTCAGTCTAATGACTTCTGTTAATAATTAGTAATATATTCAAAGCAATCTGTTGTTATGTATAAAGACAAACTGAAGCTCTCCTTCTACAGATGACTCCAAAGCATCATTAAATTGAAGAGCATTTACATTTTTTAAAAACAGCTCTTTCCTTACTACAAAAATAGGAAGCATTACCAGTAAGACAAGTTGCCATTTTAATGGTACTTTTTTTTCCTCCTTCACATCATATTAAATAGAGTTGCTTAAATAAAACCTTGAGCTTATTTGGTTTTCTTCATGAGGCAGCTGCTTTTAAAGAAAATGCCTCATTCCCTTACAAAGACAGAGCTTCCTTGATCCCTGTCTGAGGGGGAAAATAATTTCTGTCACTGACTTAAAGTTCTTGAATGGGTGTGGTGCACATGTTCCAATGTTCCTTTGGAGCCAGGGAAAAACGTGTATTGAATTTGTGAATATTGCCAAAATACATGAATATTCATGAAGTTGTTTGGTTGTTTTGGCTTGGATTTGTTTATTTGGGGGGGGTTTGTTTCTTTTTTTCCCTGTAGGAAAGTAATTGATAAAACAAGATGTTCTTCCCTTTTATAAACTTTTGGGTACTAGGTGGTCTTACATATATGGGGCTTTTTCCAGCTTTGGTGAATGAAGGAATGAGGGTTTAAAATGGTGTTTTCTTTGTTCTTTCCTCGCTTATGCTTTTAAATTAAATGCAATGTGTCATTAGGCATGCAGGAGAAAATTCTGCTTGTGGGTTGGTGCTGTGCCTTACGGCTTCCACAGCCCAGAGTGTAGCTGGTGGTCATCATCTGGGGAATCAATTGAAAGCTGACTTTGCAAACATTTCTTTTCAGGGTGAGATGGGCATTGTAGCTTCAGATCTCTTTCTTGGAGGCTTGAACTAAGGCTCTGTGCCGGCTGCACTGGGTGCTGTGGGCTGAGATTACAGGTGAATGCAGTGTGGCAGCCTTGGCCTCCTGGCACTTGGAACTCTCAGCATTTCACTGCTCTTGAGAAGTCCTGGTGATGTCTGGTCTGTGTGGTGCTTCTGTGGACCAGAAGAGTTCCTGTTTGCCTGTTCTTCAAATGGGCCAGCTCTGCTTTGGTCAGTCCCATGTCCACTGGTGTCGATTGGTAGGAAGCTGCAACAACACAGCTGTGGAACTGCCCAGTGAATGCCAATTTGTCTTGCCTTCATCACTGGGGCCGGGTTTGTACTTAGTCCCTCACATTGCTGGTGTGCAGTGAAGCGTTTGTGCATTCCCTGCAGAAACAACCTCCTGGCCCCACTGCCTTTATTAGAGGGGAAAAAGAGGATGTGACCAACAAGTCCTTCTATGAAACAAGTCAAAATTACTTGGTAGTTCTGATGTCTTCCTTTTTCTTTGAACACTTGCAACTTCTTCTAAATCCTCTTTACAGGAAAATAGAAGTCACAGGTCTTCTTTCATAGGTACTGGCCACAGATGAATCTCCTTTTTCAGAGTAACTATAGAGTAGCTGAGTGACACAACTTTCCTAGTCAGGTATTGCAGGGTAAAGCCAGTGCCTATCTCTTCTGACATGCTAAGTTCCACCTCTGTATTTTCTCTTTGTTCAGATTTAAACTCATGTTAGTTTTCTTGTTCATTGTACAGCAAAGTTGTATTTAAGGGAGTAGCATTGATATGAGTGCTCATGCTGTTGAACACATGGAACTTCAAGTTTATCAGGTATATATCCAACAGATCAAAGAAATATTTTTTGTGAACTGTGACTCAACAGTAATGAGATTTTAGATTGACATTTTAGATGGCTGTTACTAAGATGAATGAAGATTTATGATTCAGCCAGTGCTTTCTCAAGCCAAACTGCTTGAATTCTCAAAAATCTTGCAAATTTGGCTTGCATCTTGTGACTAATAGATGATGTGTCAGTCTCACAGTTAGCATTAATCTGTGCATTAAAGGAGGAAAGTACAACATAGAAGCAAGCAAACGAGTGCTGTGGCCAGCTGCAGTTTGAACAGCCCTTTGAAATTATTTACTAATCTGTCTGTTTCAGAACCAGTTGATTTACTGTTCAAGGATCATGTCCTCCTCCAGCTGGCAGCCTCTGCCTCTCCTAGTGTGGTGTGCTGAGCTGAATTAATGGCCCAGGCTCCACAGGGATGGCCGTGGCTGGCAGCAGGAGCAGGATGGATAATCCCTGAGCACTGCCCCTCTCCTCCAGGCTTGCTGGCTGCTGGCACCAAAGCAGAAGTAGGCCCAGTTCTCATTCTGGGAGGTCCAGCCGTGCCTGACATGGTCCTTCCTTCGGGCACAGCTCAGGAGGAAGTGTGGTGCCAGCTGAGTCAGTGTTGCTTCCTGTAGCACCTGTTTTTATCAGCTACTGGGAAGAGATTATTAACTAGGGTTTGCCCTGCTTCATTGGGAACTCTGAATCACTGCTTGGAGGGTAATGTGGCTTTAGATGGTTTTCTGGATTAAGAATCACATTTTAATTGCCTTCTCTGTTAAAAGGGAATTTGTGTTTGCTCTGCCAAAATGTGTGATAAGTCTGCATCCCATTACAGTGGTTCAGTTCCATTTTCTAGCGTGTTTCCCTTATTTAAATCAAATACAGCTCTTTAGTTACTGAGAAACAGTGAGTCATGCATTTTGATACTATAAAATGTGACACCTGCAAAACTCTGTTTTCTCACAGCATGGTTGGAAATGTTATCAGGTCTAGGATCAAAGCTGTGCTTCAACAGAGGCCTGATCACATGAGGCTTTATTGGGATTTGCAGAGATGTTTTGTCACCAGGCTGCTATGTAGGTGTTTGAGTACTCCACACATACACACCCCCTTTTGTGGCATCCTTGATTATACCATAGCATGCAAATATAAATGCACAGATGAGATACAGAGGTTCTTAAAAAAAAAAAAAAAAACTTTTTTTTTAAAGTTTAGCTGTAGTAGTAATGAATATTGTCATGTTTAAATTAGGGTTAGACTTTGGTCTTGAGTTTGAGACTGTAATCCATATTTCTGATGATTCATGGGGATATTTTATATCTATTAAAATGGTTAAATTATGTATGTGTCAAAGGAAAGGTGCTAAGGTTTTCTTAAACTGTTGATGTTTTTGAAAGGGAGATTTGCAGATCTCACTCTTGCAAACTTTTGCACATCTCACTTTAAAAATACAGAATTTACCTTTCTCTAATAAGGAGGTAAAACAAGTAAGGAGACATGTTAGCCAGGCTGAAATGTTATAAATCTTATTACCTTCAGAACTGCATTGGAAGTCCTCAGGAAATTTCCTTTTAGTGGAAGTGCTTGGATCATTATTCTTGGACTGTAAATGTGAGCGTTCTCAGCCAGAAGCAAGGCTTGCAGTTCTTTTCCCTTATTCGATAGACCTTTGGCTGACTCCACATCCCAAAGATGCATTTCTTACTGCAGCATATTTTAAGCTTGGCAGGAAACAGGATTGCAGTAGACTCCCTCTGCACCAAACTTGTGCTTTGTCGACAGGAGATCCTGCCCTCATTCCCGCGGGGTGGGGAGAAGCTTGTGTGCCTTAGGGAGAGGTACATTTCTGATTCCTTGCATTGTGCTAAACACTCAATTATCACAGCCTTTTTGTTCTCTAAGCTCCTCTTCTTATCTGTCACTGACACCTGAAACTGCAACATTTCATGCTAATGGAATAGCCTTGATTTTTTTTTTGTCATTACTTTTAAGCAACCTAAAAAGAGGACACTGCTCAATCTGCTTGTCCAGTGAATGCTTTTGTGTTTGTTGTGCTTGTCTTAGCTAGATCATCGTTCTTACCTCTCTGTGTTCTCCTACAGCATTCCTGCAGTCATTATTTCAGGTCTCTTGGTAGGAGTTATGGGATTTGCAGGCTGCAAGCAAGTGGGGCATTGAGGTTCCTCTGAGAAATTCTGACTCTGCTTTGTCTGTCAGACCTTGTAGCTGTGCAGATGTCTGTCTGGGTTACCCACTACCTGAGGCTTTGGGGATTTCTTCAGTAAAACCCATAAATAAGGAATGTTGTCATGCCCCCTCTTGAAAGGTAAATAGCAAAGGAGCTAGGAAAGGTGAATAGCAAAGGTTTAGGAATTCTGGTGGGGTGCAAGGACACAGGCATGTCTGTGCTCTCCAGACATTAATTTTTCTCTTTTAAAGAGTATAAATAGAAGATATAAGGATTTTTGGTAAATTCAACAATAGCTGTTGCAAATTGATATTTAAATTTTAGATAGTTTCTGAGAGTTGTAGATCTCAAAACTGATTAGTTTTGTTGGTTGGTTTAATAATTGCAAAATGTAATTGATATCTTAAATTGAGTAATGTAACTTAATCACAGTCTAAAACATCTTAAACTATTATATTAAAATTTGCTGGTTTGGAACAAATATCCTACTTGTTACTGATAGTCTGGTTAGGTCATGGCTTTGACAGTATAGTTCATGTTTGCTGCCTGGGTTGTGGTGGCTTATTATTGTTCTTTTTAAGAATAAGTGAAAATTTGTAACCGAATGTGCAGAAATAAACTCTTGGCTAGTGTGTCTTGATCCCCTAGTTTAAGGCTTGACTACTTTGCAAAGGGCACGTTGCAGGAAAAGTGTGAGGTCAGCCTGTGGTCTGAGAAGGGTTTGCCAAAACAGGTTTCATTGGAAAAAAATGACACCTGACTTCTGATTTCATCGTTTGATTAGAACATTTAATTTAACAGTAAGAATCAAAATAAATGCTCATTTGTATTTGACTCACCCGTTCTGGAAGCGATTTGTGTGAATGCAGGTTCACAGGCAGGCTCAGCTGATCAGGTGCTGTCTCTGTAGATCACACAGCAGCAAACAGGTAATTCCTGCTGTCTACTTAATGTTCCAAGTAATTGTTCCTGTTTGTAAATAGAAACATGAGTACAACAAAGAAACTGGAGCTGGATAATCCTAATCTTGGGAACATGTCCATGGAGTGTGAATGCCTTGAAAATTTAGATGTGTAATGTCCCTGAGATTTCAAAATGCTGAACATTTCACTTATTCCTGTTTCCAGCACCTCATCCCGTGTTGCTAAAGGAATAGACTACACCAAAATGAGCCTCCATGGTGCAAGTGGTGGACACGAGAGATCCAGGGACAGGCGCAGATCAAGTGACAGATCTCGTGACTCATCCCATGAAAGAGCAGAATCTCAGCTCACTCCATGCATCAGGAATGTCACTTCACCAACAAGACAGTATCATTCTGGTGTGTGCAGATCTCTGCCATTTCAGGATGGAAATTTTCTAAACTTGAGTGCTATTTTGTTAAAGGAATACAATAAAAAGCATTATTTGTTGATGACACAATGTACAGATTTCTTACATGTGCCCTGGGATAGGAATACCCTTCTTTGATAGGCTGTAACTTTTTTTTCAGTCTGCAGTGTGTATTCCTATATGATGCTCTTATTTAGTTCAAATCACAAGAACAATCTAATTTTTCTAGGATAATGGACTGAATACTTCCCCTTTACTTTATAGGGTCTGGGTATTTGGAAACAGAGGAAATAGGGATTTTTTAAAGTGACAAAACATAGTTTGTTTCTTTGAGCTATAGCACCAACTGTGATGCAATAGCTTCTGTATTGTGTTGAGTTCCTTTTTCAGTAATAGAATAGTAAATTTTCTTTGTAAAGACTTTTGGGGAGGGTGAGGTGGATTTGATGTCTAGGTGATACAAATTTCAGAATCTCATAAATTGGCAGCTATTTTTGAAGGTTTCTTTAACCAGAATAGATTTAACCAAAATAATTTGTACTTAACTTCTCAAATTAATGTGTTTTGTGCCTGGAAAGGCACAAACTGCATAGGACTCATGTAAATCTCTGATCTCATTTCTTGTTTTTTTTTCCTTCCACCTCGTGGCCACTAAAGATCGCGAGAAGGATCACAGTTCATCTCGGCCCAGCAGCCCCCGGCCCCAAAAGACATCCCCAAATGGTTCTGTTGTCAGCATGGGCACCGGCAGCAGGAACAGCAGCCAGTCCAGCTCAGATGGCAGCTGCAAGGCTGGTGCGGAAATGGTGTTTGTGTATGAAAATGGCAAAGAGGGAGCTCGGAACGTCAGAACTTCCGAACGAGTAACGCTCATCGTGGACAACACCAGATTTGTCGTAGATCCTTCCATCTTCACTGCACAACCTAATACAATGTTGGGCAGGTTTGTATCTTTTTTGATTTTGGTTTTTTTCCTTAGTCCCTAGCTGTTATAGAGAGGCATAAATACCTTGTGGGTGTTTAAACTGTTTAAATACCTATTGGACTCATATTGCTGCAGCTGATCTTGCTAATGTTTAATATTACCAGTCTGTAAATATCTTCAAGTAAAAATCAGATGCAAGTTCTCCTCTGGTTTTGGCAGGGAGGCCAAGAGATGTCTATTACCTTGAGATGACAGCTGATAAATACATTAACGTTTCATGATGTTCCCATTTCTTTGTCTTCCTGGGTATTGCTTCTGTGTTCAGTCTGCCTCATTCTTCCTCATTTTTAAAGCTAGGTGCTTCATAAAACAAAGTGGCATAGTGAGTGTTGACAGTCTCTTTCAAAACAGCAAGGAGGACAACCTTGAAGGAATTTATTTTGCGTAGTGGGCCTACCCTGACAATGTTCAAGCTCAGCCCATTTATCTTCTGAAATGTCAAATAATCAGTGTAACAGCCCTGAACCACTCAGCAGAGAGACTGAATGCTCAAAATGATCAACACTTGAATGCAACTCCACAGTATGTGTGTAATGTTTTCTGTAGAAACTATAATGAGCAACATATTTAACATGTTTGCTTGGGGGGGAAAGATTCAATACTTGACTTGCTCAAATTCTGGTTGGTTTTGCCTTTTCCAAGTGCAGAGGGCACCACTTAAAATCTTGCATCAGGAAAGGAAAGAAATGAAGGTTTGTCTGTTTCACTTTGGATTTGTTTTTTTCATTAAAATATGGCTGTTTCTCAGTGCACAAGAATATAATCGTATTTAAAATACATATATATAAATCTCTTTGCCATGGTACAGGTAATAAATGTGATTAAACAATTTCTGCTCTGTTTAAATCACTGCAGTGAGGGATAAATAGTACCTTGGATCCCTGTTTTGAGAAAAGCTGGGTGAGTCACAGAGAAGGCAAAAAATGCTTCTCTGTCTAAACTGTCAAAGGAAATAAATGGAAGTAAGAATCAATAGAATTAAATAATTGATTTAAAGCACTTATGTGTTATACAATACGTGCACGCATGTAAATATCCAGACAGACTGGAAGTGTATTGGCTGAAATAAAGCAATGAAATAGTTTCCTTTTCCATGCCCAGTCTCGGAGTAAGTGGTGCTGCCTAATGCACTGGATTTTTTGTGCATGTGTGATGCGGAGTTATTCTCCCTTTGGGACTGGTTCAAGGAACAAGCTTATTTTATCTTCTGCTAATTGAAAAGTAGGTTAATAAAGATACGGAAATACCGCTCTAACACGCAGGTTATTTATAAACCCACTTTCCCTCAATGTCAGTCTGCAGGACACTAAGCAGGAGCAGCTTGGGAGGTAAAAGTAACTATAATAAGAATGTATTATTTGCCTTAAGCCTGTATCCTATTAGACTGCCTTTTCCTAAGTATTATGTCTTGTCCTGAAGAGTGGTCAGAAACGACAGGTCAGATCACTGAGTGAAAAACATAAACCCAACTGAACAGAAGGCACTGCTTTTCCCCTGCAGCTTCTGTACAATTTTTTGCATTTTATTTTTCTTATTTGCAAACAAGAAAACCATAGTAAGGAATTCTAACCCAAATTACTTTGATTCCTGAGCAGGATGTTTGGATCAGGCAGAGAACACAACTTTACACGTCCCAATGAAAAAGGAGAGTATGAAGTTGCTGAAGGAATTGGTTCCACTGTGTTTCGTGCTATTCTGGTGAGTTTTTAGGGGCAATTGCTATTAGGACAAGCACTATTAAGAAGTAAAACTTCCTGGTTTAGCCTAACTTGCATATCTAGGTTTTGTGGATGGCATAGATATTGCTCTTTTGTTTAGTAGAGAAGGGAAAACGCTTGATATGAGCCCCCTGTTCCCAGACATGAGCATGTGACAGTCAGGAAAGTACACATGAAAGAAACCAAAGATTACTCCCTGGCAGAGATTAGTTGACCTTTTCCTATGTATTTAGTTCACCAAATTCAGGTATATTCTGCCCTTCTAGAGCTGAAATTAGGTGAAACAGAGTACTGGAAGTTAACTTCCTGCAGCTAACAGGAGTAAAGCAAACTTCAGTCTGAGATGGAAATGGCCCCTTACATATTTCATATCCACTGCTGTACTGCTTTGTCAGCAGATTTGGAATGGGAAGAGCTCAGTGAATTACAGATAAAAGACAGCAAAATTATCAGTATTAATAGTTGTCACTTAAATAACACTTTTAACCAGAACTCACTGCTCTGAATGCAGGTCTGAAAACTGATAAATTTGAGGACAGGAAGATTCACAAAGTTTAACATTTGTTGCTGTCTTACATTTTGGGGGGTTTCTTTGTGGAGAAGATACCATAAATGAAATGATGAAATGTTTCTGTTGGTGAGTATTGTGCATTGTGTTTTTTCTTGGTGCATTTCTGCAGGATTACTACAAGACTGGGGTGATACGCTGTCCTGATGGGATATCTATTCCTGAATTGAGAGAAGCATGTGACTATCTCTGTATCTCCTTTGAGTATAGTACTATAAAATGCAGAGATCTGAGTAAGTACAGAATTTATTAAAATAATTTGAATTATACGAATTGATTTAAGTGTGTGTTAATTCTAAACCGTATCCTTTATTGAAATAAAGAAGATGGCTGGCACTGCATGAATGAAATCCATCCCTTTTTGTCTCTTACGTAATAAAGCCCTAAAGCCAGTGGATTTATGTTCTTTGAAAAATAATGTCTGATATTTCAGTATCCGCTTCTCTGCCGTGGTCACCCTGTGGAACACTTAACTCTATGACTGCGTGAGCAGTACAGATGCAGTAACATTCAGTGGTACCTTTTTTTGCAGAGGACAGGGAGGATAATTTTTTCAGCTCCTTGCTTAGGAGAATGAGGCTGTTTCCCTGGTGGAAGTAGCACAGCTTTGCTGGTGGAGTGGGGTGCTCCAGGGTTCCCAGCTCCTTCATCCCTGAGCTCAGCCCAAGTCTTGCCTCTGGTCCCTGTGCTCTCTCTGTGCGTGCAGTGCAGGGCCAGCCCATGGCATTCCTGCTGGGAATGCTGTGCAGGACACCTGTGCCTTCCCCAGCAGGGCCACCCACCCTGCCACACGCCCAGAGCTCTCTGTCCTTAGAGGGATTTAGCAGCTCCTGCCGTGAGAGCTTTGAGAAGCTTTGGTTTTAAGCTACTGCTTATGAAACGTGGGCTGTGTGCTCTGCTCTTCCAGCAACTGGCTTAAATAATGTTTCTTTTAGGAAAACTGAGAGCAGTCTTGCACAATTACCGAATGTTTAGCAGTAGTAAAACATAAAGGAGGTCTCAAAGTCACTCCTCTTCTGCCCAACACCATGTTAATATCTGCAGCACAGGCCTGTTAGTTTCAGCTTCTGGTAAATATTCAAATAAGATCTGAACTTACATAAGCTCATAGACTAAGTGTCTTTACACCTGTCTGTAGTAATACTAAAAGATAAACAGATCTACTGTTCTTATTGCTGCCTTCATCTCTTTACCAAGCTCTCAAATGTGCCTGTGCCTAAAATTTTCTTCTAGGTGCTCTCATGCATGAGTTGTCAAATGATGGCGCTCGCAAGCAATTTGAGTTTTACCTGGAAGAAATGATTCTCCCATTAATGGTAGCCAGTGCCCAAAGTGGGGAGAGGGAGTGCCACATCGTTGTGCTGACAGATGATGATGTTGTTGACTGGGATGAAGAGTATCCCCCACAAATGGGAGAGGAGTATTCACAAAGTAAGTTTATCCTCATTGTTCCCACCAAGCCACGCCATGGTAGAAGGAGCAGTGAAGGTGCTGATTTAAAGTTGTTGTTCAGAAGCACTATTAGCAAAGTCTTTACTACGTCCCTAGTGCCTCACAAAATAAAAACCTCTTCATTTGGGTAGTTCTGCTTAATATTTTGTTTCACAGAAGCATATGTTGCTTGTTATGTTCAAATCTAACTAAAAAGAGAAGCTAATTTTTATTTTTATGGTACTGTCAGTGAGCAGGAAGAAAATACTTCTTCAGAAAGAGCTTGAGGAGAGAAATGGGTAGGAGTCATGTTTACTGTGGGAGAGCAACCAGAAGTTTTTAGGGAAAAAAAGTGTTGTTATTTTTGGAGTATTACAGTTGTGTGTATGATGAGTTTAAGCACCTGTTAATGGACTGTACTTCCCTGCAAGATGTGCAACCAACCCATTCCCCAATGTCTTCAGCTGTCTTTTTCTCAAGAGTTCTTGAGTCTCTCCCCCTCTTCTGAAATAGAAATACCGGAGTAAAGCAGAACAGTGGAAAAGATAAACCTTCGTGTTTTAAGGCTAGAAGGTTAGTATTTGAATATAGGGGATTTTTTCTCATTAAAATGTATTTTTAGTTATTTACAGCACAAAGTTGTATAGATTCTTCAAATACATTGAAAATAGAGACGTGGCCAAATCGGTTCTGAAGGAAAGGGGCCTCAAGAAGATCCGCCTGGGCATCGAAGGTAAGGGAAGCATTGCTTGTACTCTCACCCTTGGGGCTACAGGGTCTGCTGCACTTCTGTGCTTTATGGTTTTCTCTGTAGCTGGAAAAGCAAGGGGTTGGTGTTGTCTTTCCTACTGAGGCTGGGTGACAGAATGGCCAGAGGGGGAATGGTACCCAACAAGCAACAGGCTCCAGGCTGGTGTCCAAGCTGGGTCTGGCTGTCAGGCTCTGTGCAGACAATTTAGGTGGATTCTACCGACTTCATGACTTGTATCTCATGCCCTTTGCCCTTTAGTTTCCACACAGAATCTTCTCTCTGCTTTGTTTAAAGTAACGATGCATTTGTACAGCTATGGATATTGTGTTCTTGTGTTGCTGTCCTTTTCAGGGTGTGAAATGAAAAATGTCGTGTTAAGTGGCAGGCAAACATTTTCTTTCAGGAAATACAAAACTCTCCAGTGGATCAGTGAAGTGCAAAGAAATCCTGATCTGTGAAATAAGCATCTTGTTATCCTCCAGTTAGGAGGCTGGTCTGTAAAATCTCACTGAGTAGTCTGATTTTTATCATGAACATAAGAACTGGGTTTCTTTGCATTACAATTTTCTTCTGATTGTTGACCCAGATATTTTAGAATCCAGCCTTTATAATTAGCAGGATTTCTATCATTCACTCACCAAGTTGTCATAGTTACGTTTGTAATTTGCCAAGAAAAGGCAAATGCTTTCAACTGGTGAGCTCTAAAATAACTACTTTCAGCTGAATAAGGTTGGGAGCCTTTTAGCTAAACAAGAAGTGGCCCTGCCTGTAATGCTGGCTAATACCAGATTATTTCTGCTGGCATTTCTTGCTTTGGACAAGGAACAACTGTGGCATCAAACTGCAATACTGGTGCCCTCTAGTCACGTGTATAATGGGCATTATTGTTGGGGCACAGGGGAGAGGTGACTTGAACACAGCATAACCATCTGCACTGGCAGTACCAATGGGTGCTGTGCTGTGTCCCAGCAGTGCTGCTGGTGCTGTGCTGTGTGTGCCGGCAGTACTGCTGGTGCTGTGCTGTGCACAGGCAGTGCTGCTGGTGCTGTGCTGTGCACAGGCAGTGCTGCTGGTGCTGTGCTGTGTGTCCCAGCAGTGCTGCTGGTGCTGTGCTGTGCACAGGCAGTACTGCTGGTGCTGTGCTGTGCACAGGCAGTGCTGCTGGTGCTGTGCTGTGTCTCAGCAGTGGTGCTGGTGCTGTGCTGTGTGTGGCGGCAGTGCTGCTGGTGCTGTGCTGTGCACAGGCAGTGCTGATGATGCTGTGCTGTGTCCCAGCAGTGCTGCTGGTGCTGTGCTGTGTACAGGCAGTGCTGCTGGTGCTGTGCTGTGCACAGGCAGTGCTGCTGGTGCTGTGCTGTGTCCCAGCAGTGCCGCTGGTGCTGTGCTGTGTGTGCCGGCAGTACTGCTGGTGCTGTGCTGTGCACAGGCAGTGCTGCTGGTGCTGTGCTGTGTATCGCGGCAGTGCTGCTGGTGCTGTGCTGTGTATCGCGGCAGTGCTGCTGGTGCTGTGCTGTGTGTGCCGGCAGTGCTGCTGGTGCTGTGCTGTGTGTCCCGGCAGTGCTGCTGGTGCTGTGCTGTGTGTCCCGGCAGTGGTGCTGGTGCTGTGCTGTGTGTGCTGGCAGTGCTGCTGGTGCTGTGCTGTGCACAGGCAGTGCTGATGATGCTGTGCTGTGTCCCAGCAGTGCTGCTGGTGCTGTGCTGTGTACAGGCAGTGCTGCTGGTGCTGTGCTGTGTGTCCCAGCAGTGCTGCTGGTGCTGCACTCTGTCCCAGCAGCGCTGCTGGTGCTGCACTCTGTCCCAGCAGTGCTGCTGGTGCTGCACTGTGTCCCAGCAGTGCTGCTGGTGCTGTGCTGTGTGTCCCAGCAGTGCTGATGGTGCTGTGCTGTGTATCCCAGCAGTGCTGATGGCGCTGTGCTTCCTGCCTTTGCCAGGTTACCCCACGTACAAGGAGAAGGTGAAGAAGCGGCCGGGCGGGCGGCCGGAGGTGATTTACAACTACGTGCAGAGGCCTTTCATCCGCATGTCGTGGGAGAAGGAGGAGGGGAAGAGCCGGCACGTCGACTTCCAGTGTGTGAAGAGCAAATCCATCACCAACTTGGCGGCGGCAGCAGCAGACATCCCGCAGGACCAGCTGGTGGTGATGCACCCCACGCCGCAGGTGGACGAGCTGGACATCCTGCCCATGCACCCCGCCCCCAGCAGCAGCGAGCTGGAGGCCGAGGGCCAGAACCCCCCGCTCTGATCCTGCTGCCCCCACCACAAGCATGCTCCTTACAGTGACTGTACTCAGCTCATACCACACTGCAATGCCAGTTTTTCCATTGTGTACCGGTGTTTAGGATATTGCAGTAGGGACCTTGGCACGGCCCCAGGGGATGCCTGGTTGCTCTGGGAAGAGTACAGATCCAGCGCTGGGTTCGGTGACGTACGTGTCTGTGTTTACCAGTAGGTTTGTGACGTTGGTGACTTGTGAGCTGGCCTGGCCCTGCTCCGCGGCCCTCCCGTGCCGGGGCGGGCTGGGAACGCTGTCGTGACACGGGGTGAGGAAGCAGAGTGGGAATTGATAGTAGCACTTTACAAATGGTTGAGAAATGGAATTTGAAGCCATTTTTTATAAATGTATTGCACAATACTAACAAAGTGCTTCTATCAAAGGTATTAACTGTACATAGTTTTGCTCTGAATAGATTGACCCTTTTAAAGTTATTGTATATGGTTGAGCACAAAACTACTTACTCTTGGGTTTTTGGATTGAGGACGTGATTCAATGACCCATGTAACATCCTGTTCAAGTTCTTTAGTGAATTTTTTCACTTGTTTGCAGCGTGAGCCATGTTCAAAAATTGTGAACAACGGATAGGGGCTTTATCTTAAATTCTGCCTTACCTTAAGCTGTTCACAAATATTTATTTAATACATTTTTCATAAGTGTCATGAAATAGGAAAATGCAAATGGTTCATTCTTCATTTATTAATGATTGTAAACAAGTTTTTCATGCAAATAAAGTTTCCATTATTTTAATGGGCTTGAATTATCTGTGAATTATGAATTTTGCAAGTAGTTCTTTTCTTTCCTCAGGGGAAGGATGGTTAATATTAAGTGAAAAACAAGTATTTCTTAAAGCTCATCAACCTCTTTCAACACACCTGCCTGTTGTGCTTTTCTCAGGATAAACCTGGATCTAGGAGTAAGTAGTAATAGCTCCCCTGGGAATCTATTGTCATGATAAAGGGGTGTAAGTGTATGTAAGGCACTGCTTTTCCTCCCTTTTCCCCTAAAGCTAAAGAAATGATGGATACCAAGTGCTTCTAGCATGCACCTTCAGCAGGGTTTTATCAAATTTATTTATCAAAGTAAATGCTCCATCATAGAACAAGGGAAACATTTATTTTAAAAATATTTAACTGTCTAATACATTACACTTTAACAATATTTATAGTAAAGGATTCTTACAAGAAAGAATAAACAGCTTTATGGTACAATTAGTATAAGAAATATCCACATGGGGACTGTTTTGCAGTGTAAAAACACACCATACATCTGAAATGGTCATTTGCATATAAAAGCTACCACTGATGCCAGTGAGTTGCACAGTGATTTAAAAAGAATTTCAAACAACAGAATCCAAAATATACAAGTATTGCAAGCTATACACAGCTAACCAAATCAACACAGAACACTGTAGCAGGTTATTCCACTTTGTCTGAAGTTACACATGGTAGGATGAGTTGCATTCTGACACAGCTTTTATGAAATTCCTACATAAAAGCCTCCCGAGTCCCACAAGTTTCACAGACTGCAGAGCTCCACCAGTAAATGCACTTTGATCTTGGGTGTTGGGTGCATCATTTACAAGGGCCAGGGCAGGTCGCTGAAGTCCACGGGGCCGCCGAGCCCCGCGTCGGCCTCCAGCAGGCTCATGATGACCGCCATGGCCGCCTCGTCGTTGCTGGGGCTGCTCGAGCCCTGCTCCGTGTCGATCATGTCGATGCCTATGTGGGAGTTCTCCCCTGCAAGGGAACACGGCGTGAGCCAGCGGCTCAGTGGGGCTGCTCCCGGGGCTGCTGGCTCATTTGGGCAACAGCCAGGGAGGGGCCTGGGGCCCAGGCTGCAGTGCCAGGGATGCCCCTGGTAGCTGGGTGTCAGAGGAGGGACACCGGGTCACCTCAGCACTGACAGTGCCAGACTTCAAACACAACACCACATCAGCACGAGGAGCTGAGCTAACTCACACTGACTCAGCAAGAGAAAATTGCCAGTATAAAGTAAGTTTACAAAACAGGCTGCCAGGTGCCTCTTTGGGCACACATGGACTGGTTGGTTGTGGGCTTAGTGCCCCAGCTGGTGCCTGCTGATGGTAAAAGCAAGTTACTGCTACAACCAACCATCTTGTTACAGTGTCCATGTGTGTTTGGCGGTATGGAGGATGTTCGTGTGTGACTTCACTTACCCAGGATAGAGGAGCTGTCGGAATATGGGTACCCAGAGTTATCCTGGATTTGCCCGGACAGCAGCCCAGCTGAAGAAATGTCTGGAGTGCCACCATTCAAAATCTTGAAAGACAAAACAGAAGCTATAAAGCAGCATGAAATGATGCATTAAGTCTTAAACTGTCCTATACTGGGATTTTAAATGTAGGGTAGATGGACTTCCCAAAAAACCCCTGTGGTTTACAACAAACACTCTTCTAAACAAAGAGAAATATCAAGGGAGTGCTGAGAACACCCAATCCTCCACCTGTTTTTTCCTTTATGCCATTCCAGCAGCCCCTATTCTGTGTGTACATGTTGAATACTGTAGGGCACACGCAGCAAGAGTAACTATTACTAGAACTGTAACTGTTCCAACTTGGAGTTTTATTTCAAGAACAAAGAGAGCTGGGAATAGACAGAAATATTTACAGTCTGCTCCAGTACAAGCAATTCTTACGTGTAGTCATCATAATTTCTGAGAAAAAAAGGTTAAGTAAGTCTGAAGCAGTGCGTAAGGATCTGGTAAGTGTTCTTGCTCTGGATAAAACTTCCATAAGCATTCAGAGATTTCTGGAAGCAGCCAGGACAAGTGCTCAGGTGGCTCAGTGCTGGTAATGGCACCTGAGTGCTACTCAAGCAATCTTAGAGCAAGGCAGGTGCACCGTGTTGACTTAAAAACATCCTCTCGGTGCCCGGGAAAGCACCGAGTTCTCCTGGTTTGTGCTTCAGCAGTCCTGGGGCACAACTGTGGGATCCTCTCAGGCACAGCCAGTGCTCCCGTGCCAGCACTTCCAGCGCTCACCAGCACGGGGTGTTAGAGAGTTTTTGGAGGGTGGAGAGAGAGCTGTTCCCTGCAGCTCAGCTGAAAAAATACAACCTAAAGGGCAGGTGGATTTCAAACGCTGCTGGTGTTTGGGAACTGCTGCTCTCAGCCCCTCAGGCAGGGCTGCACAGGGGTTGTGACCACTGCAGCACTTTGGCTCGGTCAGACCTTTCCAGCCCAGCAGCCAGGAGCTGTTCCCACAAGCAAATCCCACATCCCTTGCCACGGCTGGCCCCAGACTGCGGGGGAAGCTTGTTCTTACCTTCTTCCCTCCCGGCGAGGATGTGTCGGGCGGGGGGGTGCTGGTGATGTTCAGGGGGCTTGAGCCACAGCTGGAAGGTGATGATCCTCTTATCCTAAACATGCATAAAACAGGGCATGGATTTACAAGCAGCTCAGCGACTTGGAGTTTCAAATGCTGGCTTCGGTATCAGATGCTGTAAGGTGCTGAAAGCATGAGCTTCAGTTTTGTAATTTCCTCCCTTTTTCAGTGTTCCTCAAACCAGCAGGAGCAGCAATGTGTGTAAATCCAGCCTGCTTGGTCTGCAAGCTGTACCTCCTCCCTGTTTTTGTTCCTGGACAGCCTTCACAGAGTCAGAAGGAAAAGGTTCTGGCTGCTAAGGAAAGCCTCATTTTTGTGTATTTTACTTCAATTTCCACCAGCTAAGAACTCCCGCGGCCTCAGTCACATAACCCAGACTCCTTCAGTGAGCTACTGCTACAGAAGTCCTCTGGACACTGGATTGTTTTTAACTGCTCAAAGCCACATTGTTCACTTCCATTTTCCACAGTTTGATCAAACATCTTTAATAATGAATAATGTATTGACTGTAGAACCAACAAATCTCTAGCCCAAAGGGAGGAGGGGTAGTTACAGAGAAAAGCAATGGAAATGGGAATCTTCTCCATTGGCAGAGTTCCCCTGGGAAAGCTGAACAGAAGGCAGCTTTGGAAAATAGTAACAGCTGCTGAAAAAGGACTGGAACTAACCCAGGGTCTGAACTGAAATGCAAACATGGGTGGTAACTGCACTACTACACTCACTTGGCTAATTAAGTGTTTTACAGCTACTGAAAGGGATGGTTAAGCTTCAAAGTATTGCCTCAGCCTTGGTTTTTTTCTTTTCCTCTTTCCCCTTTTTCCTATTCCTACAGCAAGGAACGAAGCCTTAGGGATAGGTCTGCTGTTGCCTTAAGTGAGGATGGAGGGAGTCTCCAGCCTGCAGCAGGAGCAGAACTATGGGAAACACATGGAATGTGTTCCTGGACTGCAGCTCGGTCTGGTTAAATTGCTACCACTAAACATCTGCTGGCTGAGACCACTGATACAGGACAGGGAACACAGTTCCCAAGAGGAAATCCCTGAAGAACAGGGATTTTTAGCCAGTTGAAATTAAGTGGTACCCACAGAAAGCAGCTGCTCACACAGGTGAGAACACGAGAAGCAGCTGCCCCTTGGTGACCCTGTGTTTGACCAGTCCCCACGTCCTGAGTGCCCAGTGCTGGGAAGGCCCCAGCATTGTGTCCTTGCTCCAAGAGCTGCAGGGGAACTGCACAAGCTCATCATGCACATCTAACAACTCCAAAAAAGCATCTGAGTGAATGGACTGCATGAGAACAAACATTGCTGTTTTGGCACACAGACAATAGCTTTGGCATTGGAGGTTGTGCCACTCACAGCCTCAAGTCACCGGGAAAAGAACAGCCTGGAATGGATTTGTTTCTAGTTAGCTGCTCTTTTTAACTCCTGTGTCTGGTAAACAGGTCATCATCATCATCATCACTGCAAAAAAGTTCCAGTATCAGTGTTTTGCAACAGAAGGCTGGAAGGCTGCAACTTCATGCTTTCATTGTGGGGGCTGACTGCCTCAGGGATGCTGAACAGGAATCTGAAGCTGTCTGTAAAATACACTTGGATCATTCCTCATTCAGCTTGAATAAATTGTTCTTTAAGAGGAAATCAAGGAAGTCTAATTCCTCTTAAAGAACAATAATAAAGCAACTTAACTTCACGCCATTTTCTCTCACCTGTGAATCTCCATGATTTCTTCAGCAATCATCCTCCCTATTTTGCCTGCCCCAGCTCTTGTTCCACCTGGAATTCCAGGCACAGTAGGATGGGTCCTTTTGGGGCCACCTGAAATGAATAGATACCTTAATGTCAGATAAAAGCTTGCAAACCTTCTTCACAGAGCGTTTGTGTTTAGGCTTTGAGTAGCTGCAGAACCTTCTGCACTGGATTAATTTACAGTTCCACCAACTGGTGAGTGCCTTCAAATGTATGAAATGGCTTCCCCTGAGCTGTGCTGGGTCTCAGATGCCCCTCAGTGCCAGCAGGGACAGGACAGATCCCAACTCCCTCAGAATCTGGCTGCTGTTCTCTTTCGGAATTGAGCATCTGGTGCTACCTCTTGTCCAGAGCTGGTACAGACCGGCCTTGTCAGACCTGCTCCTCTCTGCGCCCAAACGGGCTCTTCTCCAAACATGTCTCTTCTCTGCTTTGTGTGAAGAACTCGCCCGTGCATATTCCATTCAATAGGGGATAAGCCCAGGTACCTGATGACTGCAAATAAAGCCCCTGGCAGGTAACTGCAGGAATCGAGGAGTGGAGGAAAAGTGAGGGCTGCACAGTTAGGAGCTGTGAGTGTAATGTGATTTCACACTTGCACAGCACTTGGGAGGTTGTCAGGGAGGAGCCTGATATACTCCAAGGCAGAGAAAAGACCACACTGAGAGGGCAGGAAAGGCCTCAGCATTGCTTATCCAGAATGGACAATTGCCTGCTTTTGGAAATGCACATTTAACAACAGCAACCCTCAGCAGGTGTGGCTCAGCCCCAAAACTAAACCTTATTTTCCTTAGGATATTAACACATCTCAGTGCAGAAGTGCAGCCAATTTGTGCAGGCAGGACGAGCTGCTCCCAAGGCAGGAGAGCCAATGATTCCCAGAGCTCAGGAATTACCTTCTCCAGCCTGGAGCACGCTGTCCATGCTGTGTGGGGATGCTGCCAGCTGGGGAAAGGCCGCGTCCCCGCTGTCCAGGACCGTGGTGCTGTGGAGGTCAAGGATTAGAAGAATCAGTGAGAGAAAACCCTATCAGTGATTAAAAGCCAAGTCATGCAGCCAGAGTCTCAGCACGGAATGCTTCAGGGTTTCAGCAGTCTGTGAGTCAGTGTCACCTCTGTGACTGACACCAGGGCTGGATAAACAACAGGAATGAGCCGCCCTGTTCCACCTCAGTGTGCAAGGCAGGACCACAACAGCTTCTCTCATCAGAGAACTCCTCCACAGCAATTATTCTGCTGAGAGAAGCCACCTCAAGAAAAAGGAAAAGGGGGGCAGAAGCACCCGCCAAAGCAAAGAAGTGCATGTCCTGTAAGACCTTACAAACACCAAATCCCAGGTTTCCCAAAGAAAGAAATATCTCTATTTTCTGCGGGCTTTAACAATCAGAAATGAAATTACTGAAATTGTTAAATTAAACCCCCTCTCCCCAGGGTGTTATCTGGAGAAGACACCTATTGTCATACAGAAGGTGTGCACATATTTAGGTCAAATCTCACGTGAGAAGAGGGCAAAACAATGGGCATTTCCAGGCCCCTGCTGAGGGAAAAGTACTTACGAAACAACTGTGTTTGTGGAGACAATGTATTCTACTTCTTTGGTCCAAGGGTTCATGAAACTGAACCAGCGACTCCGCAACGTAATAAAAGAGCCATCTTTTATTTTAAACTTGTAGCAGTTAGTTGTAATTTTTTCTCTCGTCTGCAAAACTGAAGACAGGCAGAAAGCAAGTGATGTGTGTCAAACAGGCATCACAACAACATAAATAGAGCTCTTGTCAGGGAAAACCCAGTTAATTCCTCCCCTCACCCCTCAAGAAAAATGCTGTTCCTCCCTCATCCCCTCACCCATCCCGAACCTCAAATATTCCCTACAAATCCATGCAAGTCTAAGATAATCAGTGTTTGGCACATACGGCACAATGCTCTCGACTAAAGCATTTGCAAACAGCAATACCCAAATCTTTTCAAGTCTGTTTGGTTTCCTTAATACACAACAACTGTTCCCAATATTTTGAACAAAATTTCTTTCCTGAATTATTAATAATCCTACCTTGTCTGTGACATTCTGCAAGATGTGCTATATCATCTTGATGAAAATATTCATAACACGAAGTACCTAGAAGTTCCTGGGGTAAGTATGCCAGGATGGCTGTTGCCCTGGGGAAGGGAGGGAGAGGAAGAAAATAAAGAGAAAGAAAAAAAAAACAAAAAGTCTTTTCAAGTTGAAGTGTTAGTCAGAGATTCCTAAATCTCACACCGAGGCTGGGTAAGGCTCAAGTAATGCGGAAAGGAATTTTCAGCTTAGAAGGTAAAAAAAAATTCCTTAAGAACACTATTTTTAATTCTCAGGTAATTAAAAAAGTACCTAACACCCAGAGCCCTCAGGTATTATATTTGACCTACCACCACCAGAGGGGATGTAAGACTTTCTAAACAGCTTTGAAGATACTCTATAATTTTGGGAATTTAAGCCTGAAAAAAGCAGCCCTGTAGCAGCTGCGAGATAACACGAAGCTTTCTGCATAAAATGCCACTGCAAAACAGACATCAAAGGTTTGGAGAACTCAAGAGCAGGACAAAACACCACCATACCAAACTAAACCTGGATTTTGTACGTTTCTTAGAAGAAAATTACTGAGGGAGAAGTGACGGTTCCTTGAAGAAACTGGAGTGTCACAATTCCAAACTAATCCAACACAAATTAAACATGAAGGGCAATAAGGAACAAACCTAGGTAGGGCACCACCTCTCCTGCCATCTCAAAAAAGCCCAAATTAAATACTATAAAATGTAGAAATTAGTACATCTTAATGATTACGAATAAGAACAAAAGGAAAAAAGCTGAAGCACGAAATCCATAGTATTTAAATGTGGGGCATTTTTTTTGTATGTTCCCAAACACACCAAGAGAATTCAGCACCAGTCAGGTGCTTCACACCTCAAGTGCTCCTTGACAGGGAGATCGAAGACCTCAGTCCTGGTGAAGGAAACAAGAATTCAAACTGACTTTTGTCTGGTGAGCCTTATCCCAGGACACTCAAACTCCAAGACAACTCATCAAAGCAATCTCTAAGAGAACCACAAAGCAGCAAAACAAAGTTTTTCTTTAAAATGGAAGAGCTGGGAACCAAGTCAACCTTATTCCAGTATTTTTCCAAGAACTTCAGCGACCAAGCCTTTTAGCAGCACTGCTGTGGGTGGGACACCCGACACAGATGGGGAACAACCACCATGAGCATCAACAGGTGATTTGTCAACCCTTTTCTTTCCACAGCAGGATGAACAGGTGCTGTGGAAAGGAGAATCTGCACCAAATGACAGACGTCAATAGACTCGGTGAATTCAATATCTGACCCTGGTCTATTATGCAAGAAAGAAAACTGTTTGTGTCCTTCTGGAATTTCATCCTGTATTTACTTTTTTCCTCAGCTCGCTTCTCTGACTTAACAAGGCAGCTCTGAATTCTGAAGCTGTATCTGATGTCATCTGCATAGATAATAAACTTAATTTTACTCTCAAATTCACCATGCAGACCAATTAGAAGTACTGAATAAATAAGAGGAGAGATGATTCTCTTTAAAACCCAGTTCAGTGAATTGTTAAGCAGTTCCCTGGCTGTGGCAGCCCAGCTAATTGGTACCTAATCCACAGCAGTGCTTCTCCAGGAACCATGCAATCCATAAGGACAAAAAGGGTCACAGGGAGTTTATGAAGTGTCTCTTCCCTGAGTTCCTTGGACAAATGCTAAAGGAACTGTGCAAGTCTATATGAACAAAAAAACCTGACTTGGAAATTATTGTTTCCAACTTTTACAGGTGCCTAAATATTCTCCAGTAGAAGCAAGGATCATTGGATGTCAACTTAAGGCCTATGGATGAGGCTTTCTTCCAAATAAACTCCCCTTCAAAGAGCCCTTTGAAGTAGCATACACATCCCAAGGACTGTAAACAACAGCTGGAAAACAATTAAATAAAAGCATATGTGTTTAAATCCAATGGGTCAGCATCTTCTGAGTCTCACTATTTTAGAAATGCCTCAAAACTACACATCAGGGGAATACGTCTGATCTTCTGAAAATAAAAACTTGTCTATAAACACGACAGAATGGCATTTTCTGAAAGCTACAAATGCTCCCACAGCTCCCAGAGCGAGCACCAGCTCTGAGCACTCAAGAGTTGGTATTTTCAAAAGCTTTCTATCAAATTAAAACCAAAACCACCCAGGCAACCCAACCAAAACCCACAACCGAACCACCCCAAACCAGATAGGTAACATAAAAAAAACCAAAACTCTCCTTACTGCACTTCCTCCCATGTCTATCCTCTACTTCCTCTCAAAGGGCACTAAAGATCAGCTGATTCTCCCCTGAAAGCAATTCCAGCAGGCAGATTCTGCCAGAGTTTGCAGTCTGAGCTTTGCTATGTTTCACGCAGCAGAGCCAAAGCCACAGGGAAACTGGAATAACCTCACCTGGGCAGTCTCAATACCTCTCGACAAGGAAGGGAACCAAGCAACCCCTCTCCAACCAACTCAACATAACCTCTCCATTAACATCTTTCCACCTCCTACTATTCCCTGATGATTCCAGCAATTTTCAAGGAAGATTCAGGTCATATGTGCCTGCTACTTGAGAAAATTCAAAGCATTTCTTTTGGAAAAGGAAAGAATTAAGTCTTTTAGATAATAAATTGCTGTTTGAAAGCAGATGCCACACTGGCACAAGTTCTCAAACCGTTTCCAAGAGATAACCTTAGGAAAAGCTTTCTTTCTTACAAACACAAAAGATCACATAGAGAAGCAGTAATCCAGCAGAACGTGTCCCAGTAAACAGTTATATAAGTGTACATGCTAGGAAAGCCTAACCCAGCCTCTGCAGCCACTTCATTTGTGCTGTTTGCAAAAGGGTTCCAATAACATAGGTAGCAATTAGGTTCCAGTTCCAAACATTTTCTTCTGAAGATTACACACATACAAAACCCCCTTAATGAACCGGCAGAAACGATCCTGGCATTATTCTGCCATATTTTTGGAAGTTTGGGGGATTTAAAAAAAAATTTAATCAGTCATACTGAAAAAACGCATAGCAATAGCTTTGAGCTCCACTTCAAAACCCAACCCAGTTGGCAGTAAAAAGCTAAACAGGACAGTAATTTATTTTCCCCATGGTATTTATGCTGCTGCAAGGAAAGCTGTCCGCGAGGCAGTGCTGGACAGTGGAAGTTGTTGGAGGAATTCTCACCTCTGATCTACGAAGACGAATTTCCCGTCTATGGCGTGCCGGGACACGTATTCCGTGGGCTTCACCCGGATCTCGCCGTTCACCGGCTGCGGGACCACGTGGGGATGGAGCCTTCCAATGGCAACAAGGCAGCTTAAATTACAACCCTCGTTATCTGGCTCGTTATCTTCATCCAGGCCCATCTTTGTTGGAGGCCAGCTTTTTAAATAGCCTGTGCTATGAATAGTGCAAAAGCTTTTGCGGTCTGCTGTAAAAAGAAAACAAAAAAAACCCAAAAAACAAACCAACAAAACCCAAGAAAGCAGTTAGGTCATGGATGCAGCTTTGGAGAACTTCAACTCAGTTCTGCTAATAATGCATCTCCTCTCTCACGCAGGAAATTTGGGATACTCTTCACTAAGGAGGGGCCGGGTGTGTTTAGCCTGGAGAAAAGGAGGCTCAGGGGTGACCTTATCACTCTCTAGAACTGCCTGAAAGGAGGCTGGAGCCAGGTGGGGATCAGCCTCTTCTCCCAGGAAACCAGTGACAGGACACGAGGACACAGCCTGGAGCTGTGCTGGGGGGGGTCAGGTTGGACATCAGGGGGAATTTCCTCTCTGAAAAGACTGTCAGGCATTGGAAGGGCTGCCCAGGGAAGTGGTGAAGTGCCCGTCCCTGGAGGTGTTCAACAAGTGACACAGCACTCAGGGCCATGGCCTGGCTGACAAGGTGATGTTTGGTCAAAGGCTGGGACTCAAGGATCTCAAATCTTTTCCAACCTTAACAACTCTGTGGTTCTGAGGGACTTTTCAGCACTGCTGCTGTAATGCAGCTAATCTGAGATAATCCAATAAACAATTTATCTTGGCAAAACCACTGTTTATGCTGTAACATCACATAGCTCAGACCAAGGTTGCTTTTGGTAATTTTGAGCAGAAATTGCATCACATTTTATTATTTCAGCAAAGGAGGCAAATAATCCAAAGGAATGTATGAAGAAATTAGATTAATGAGTAAGATGCCTCTTTCACCTTAACCTGAGGCTCCTACAAAACCCAGGAACATATGAGGCTCCTATAAAACCCATATTTGGCAGAATATGCCCTATTTGAGGTGTATAGGGGACAGCTGTACGCAGGGGTGATGAAGATTTGCAACGTCCAGTAAAAGTCAGTATCCAAAAGGAGAATTCCTATTCCTCAGCATTGAGCAGGTCTGAAAACTCCCAGGAAGATGACTTTCACAGGGAGGTAGAGTAAAAGGCTTATGCTAAACTATACAAACTCAGCAATGATCCAAGGCTGAAGCTATGTCTGAACCTCAGAGCTGAGGCAGCTGCCACAGCCAGAGAATACACCAAAACAGCCTCTTGCTGTTTAACTAACACCAGATGTATTATTCAAAGTATTTAAAGAAGAAACCTTCACATTTGGGCTAAATATATATTCCAACATGCCTAGACTAATACCTTGCAGAGGAAAAAATATTATCAACACTGCCAATGCTATGACCAAATATTCCAGAGTTAGAAATACCACATTTCCAGTACTCAGAATGTACCAAACGCACCGATGAACTTAGAATACACTCAATTTTTGAGGTGGATACCCATCCAAGCAAATAGGAGCAGAGAACAAGGAACAGCTCCCCTTTACTGGAGACACTGGCCAGGCGGTCAAGACTGAATGTGATCTGACCAGTGTCTGAAGATGATGCAATAACCACCCCAGAACTGTTGGTACAAACTGCCTGAAAAAGTTTCAAGAAGCCAGAGTGGAGAATCTGGCTTTAAATACTAACACAGGTGTGTAAGAGATACCCAACAGGAGTGAGGGGGAGTTTGAAGAAGTAGTCTAGACCTAGTCCAGAATCTTAATAAGATACATGGATAAATGTAAAAAATTTAACCACTGCAAATGAACGATCGTATGAAAAAAGCCCTGACAGCCTTGGTAATAAAAGCATAATGGTTACCTTTCTTCTTTGAGCAGGTGGAAGGGAAATCCTTGTCTTCTACTTTGACGGAGGGCCTGTTGCACTTCATCCTGCAGAAGAAGGAGCGCCGTGCTCCGGAGCAGAGCCGCGAGGGCCCGGGCGTTATGTCCGTCTTGACCGGGAGTCCGGCTGCAAGGCAGGGAGGGCCTTTGTCAGGTGCAGAGTGAACCACGCACGTGGCTACCCCATAAACCCCACACCCCCTTGCACAGAAGTCCTGATTTGAGGTTTCTATTTATGCGACTGTGCGGCACCCAGCTGACCATACCAACAGTGCAATTGTGACTCCACTTTCTGCTGTGAAAACACTGAGGCAAGCTTGAGAATACAGGGCTCTGAGTGCAAAGATGAGCAAGAGATTGGACAAATTCACACAAGTCCTGCAATAAACACTGTCATTTCTCTGATCTGATTAAAAATAGAGAGATTACTTCTCCACAGCCAGAGCAGAATTCCATACACAGTCACTCAGGAGGCTCCTGACCCTTCAGACTGGCATTTTGCTATCATAGCACCCACTCAGAAAACACGTGTGCACATAGAGCAGAAGAGCCCCAATGACACTCCAGGGACAGAAGGAGGGAAAAAGGAAGCAGGGAGCTACACAGGGACTGCAAATCCCCAAGACCTCCAGTTATGCCTAAGAAGACTCCCTTGCCTTGCAGAAATAAGTGCACATGGACATGCCCTAACAATAAATCCTGACCTTTATCATATTCTCACAGGAGATTCTTTTCTGTGGGAAAAACAACCAAAACACACCACTCTGAGCCAAGAGCAGAGTGCTGGTACCACCAGGGCTCTGGGAAGACATGGAATGCTTCTATGGCAGGCATCAGGAGCACAGGTATCAGCAAGGTCAGTGCTCCAAGGGCTGATGGAGGATTTAAATCACGCAGCAACTTTTCTCCAGCCTGCCATCCACTCCAACCATTTCTGCACGGGGATATGTAAAATCAAACAGCTGTCAGCACAAACAAAAACTTCTCGGGCCTTGTGGGCTTTTACCATAAGGAGGAAGACAGCAATTCCAGTATTTTAGTGGAAAGTGTGCCTCCCTTGCAATTCCACTGGAGTGAGGTGATCTCCAGGAGGTCAGGCTGCCCTGCACCACACGCCCTCCACACTGCTGCACCGTGGTGAGAGTACAAGCTGTGCTGAGTTACTCATGCCAACACAGAAATAAATACGTGCATACATCCTCGTACTCTTCACCAGTATGAGTTCTTGAAATCCTACCAATCCGTCTATCATAGCAGATGGGAAGACTGTAATTCATAGTATTTATTTTTGCCCTAACTTTGTCAGAGGCATACAAAAAAAAAAAAAAAAAAAGCAGGAGGCAGCACTGGATATTCATGCTTGACAACCGATGAAACCAGGAGCCAGAAAAAACTTCAGCTGATTCTGCTGAAGCCTCCAGGCTCCCTGCCCTCGAATGATCTCTCTCAACTTCAGTTTCTGAAGTTGAGCTGGTGGTTCTGTGAGCTGAGATCCAGAAGATTTCTGCTCCTGACAAGCATGGGACTTAATGACCTGGAAATCTGCAGTTTTAAGATACCACCTTCCACTTAAGCAAAGCAGACTTCTGTTATGAGAGGGAATTAAACACCCACTCACCTCAAGAACAGCAGAGATACAGAACTACTTTAAAATACCAGAGTGGAACAGAGCTAAGAGACATAGCAGCAAACGATTCCAAGGTTAAAAACCTTCTAAGAGAAAGGCTGGGTCATTGATGGAAGTGGCAGAAAGCAATAAACAAATAGATAAATAAAATTAATCCTTTATCTTGGCTGACAGCTAAGGAGTACCAAGATAACACTGAATGTATTCCGACCATTTAGAATGATGGATTAGAACAAATGATTCACATGCTCTAATGGAAGAAGTTAAAGCTTTGATGCCTGGAAAAGAGAGTAAACCTCACAAGTGAAGCCAGTTCCCGTAATGCATCTGTGCCACAGCGCATGCCAAACCCAACAGCTTCCAGGTACCTGCTTCACTTTTTTCTCTTTTTTTGTTTCTTCCTCTCTTTAAGCTAAAACTTGCTTGGCATGGGACAATCCAGACAGCATCCCCTCTCATCCCCACTTCTGACATGAGACAAAGCCCCAGCAGCAGTGGCTCTGGCTAGGTGACAACAATGGTGGTAACACTCACTTTTTGCATCTATGAGTCTTTCTCGTGGCGCGGTGTCAGAAGAAGAGAGCTGCTCCTTCACTTTGGCAATGTCTTTAGGATGGAGATAATCAAATAAACTTTGACCAATCAAATCATTCTGTAGAGATTGAACATTCAGTCAAAAAGTAAAATAATGGCTCAGGATATTTTCTTAATTTTAGCATCCAGTATGAACAATCCTTTTACATATAGGTCTAACCAAGGAATATCAGACATCCAGATCCAGCCTCATTGCAGGTGGTCTGGACTGGATGACCTTTAAAGGGTCCCCTCCAAACAAACTGTTCTGATTCTATGATTTGATGGAAGGTTTTCTCTGTGTATTGAAGTTACGACTACATTACACAGTGATTTCTGCCATCATTTTCAGTAAGAGTTTTGCAGAACTGGCATGTTCAAATCCCCACCACCAAATATTCTGGTTTCTCCTCAGTCTTACTTCTTCTGCCACACATTTGAATGAAAAAAATCATAATTGCAAATGTTCTCCTTTCATTATTTACATATGAATAAGTATTTAGTATATACCTAACTAAAAGCTGGCTGAGGAAAACTTTTGAAGCTAATACAAGTTTTAAATCTGATGGAGTGCAGATGACAGAAAGAATGAAGATTATTTACACAATGTATGGTCTAAGTTACGCCTTATGTTGAGCACACTTTAAAAACCTGGCTTTGGTATAACTGCTTTCCAGTTTCCATCAGTAAGCATGCAAGCAAAACCAGAACAGACAGAAAGAAAACTAAGTTGAAAAATCCATGTGAAGCTCCTGGAAGAACCCCAGACTGATGTTTCACTATTTGCTTACACTCCCAATTAGGTAATGCTTTTGCAAGCCTGAGGGTAAATCCCTGAGCAGAATGCATCGATCAGTGAATTAAATTTAGTTCCTCTTCACCTCCTTGCTTTGAATGGAAACCAGAAACAATCTTCCCTAATGACATGGCAGAGAAGAGCTCTCTTTCTTTGCAACACCTCTCAGCTTTCAAGACAGGCTGTTCTCATACCTACCCCCCAGATAAAGGCATAGCCATCAAAAAGCTCTCAAATCTTTTAAGACCTAACATACTTAAAATGGAAAAGAATACCTGACTGTAGTTGAGGATCTTGAAGACAGATTCTGAAACAAACAGTATCTTTCCTCTGTCACAGCCCACAACAAAAAGAAATCCATCTGCTGCCTAATTTGAGGGGGGGAAAAAAGTCAAATCCAAAGTTATATATCCTCATTGAATCGTTATAACCTTTAAAAACACTTTGTGTACAGTAGAACTTCTACATTAGGAGAGCTGTCTTAACATTTAGAGATAACTGAGTCAACAGGCAAAATGTGAAATTACAATAAAGGGGTTTTTTGCATCTGCAAACCTTGTTGGCATCATTCTGGGCATTGTGCCCAGAATGTAAAATAACTTTTATGAGAAGAAAGAACCCATGTCTTGTCCAATAATATTATGATTATGTTTAATAATGCCTTCAAATTAAAATGTTATTTTAACTGTATTTTAAAAAGCTCCTCTTTTAGAAACCAAACATAACCTGGATATTTATTTCTGTGCCTGGAGGCAACTAATTCCTATTTCCAAAGTACAGTCTTTCAGTCAGACACAAACATGCAGGAATAGGCCCCAATAATGTATCTTCAGAGTCACAACGCTGCAGAAATTAAATTCTGCATATGCTGCATCTGGACACTGCAGTGCTTCAACAATTACACAAGCCACTGAAGAACCTAACTACTGACTACTGAGAGAAGCTCCCCACACTATAAAAGCAGTGTAACAGCAGGCAGCCAAACATACTACGGCATGTTACATCAGTGACCTCAAAAAAAAAAGGTATTCATTGTATCACTGCACACTGAGAATCACGGCAAGGTAACCCAGGGCAGCAAGCCTGCATGAAAACAATTCACGTAATTTTGGTTCGTTCACCTAATAACTGAAGATGCTGATGGTTACCACCTCAGTATGGGTTTCCTCAGATCCCCCTCTTCAATCTTTCTGCTTGAATTAAGAAATGCTAGTCATCACTAAACTCACGGACCCTATCAAGCAGTCTGCAGATTTCCTAATTATCCTCCATAATCAAAACATTTTTAAGGCAGAAAAATACTGGCGTGCTTTGGGAGAGTTATAGGCACAGATATTAATATCCCTTAATTAAAAGTTGGAACATACCCTGAGAATAAGATGTTTTAATTCATCATCTGATAGAAAAGCAGGCTTGTAGTTTGCTTCTGTATATGGGTTTGTAGCACCTAAAGAAAACAAACAAACAATTCCCATATCACCAACATTACACACTTAAATGAGCAATTTTCCTTTGGCTGCTTCTTAGACTGTTGTTCATTGCTGGTGTTCTTGAAAATGAAAGTCACTTTTTTGGTTTTGTTTTACTGTCAACATGAGCTCTGTTGGTAGTAACTTAAAAAAGGATGAAGCTTTTTTGCTAAGACACAAGTACTGCATTAGGTAGAAATTCAAATTAAATACCTCTGAGATATAAAGGTATTCCTTGATATATTTTTGAACCCAAAGGCTGTCCTTGATTTATGGTCTAGTCTCAGAATTAGAAATTATAAAAATAAGAGATAAAAAACCAAAACCTAACTATTTCTTCTCCTTATAATTCAGTAAATCATGACAAGCTCCTGTAAACAAATCATCACTTAGGAATTTACAAATCACTTCTCTCATTCCAAGCCAAAGATAAAACCCAGCATTACAATGACATCATCTTACAATGCCAAAACCCCAAAACTGGCAACAAATGAGGCAGCTATTTATTAAGGAGTGATTCTTCTCATCTATTCCCTTCATAAAGGCAGAAGGGAGTCAAATTAGTAACCACGGAAGTGTTATGAAGTATTAACCTCATCAAATGACAGTGGCAGGAAAGTTAAGCCTTTCAAAACCATGAGGTTAAATATGACTGAAGACACCAGCTCTCCTAAAAATGAGAACAATCACCAGGATCTTTTTTACAATTAGCTGCATCCTTTTTTTCCTCAGTAATGCATTTCTTGAAGGCTTAAGCTTTTAGCATCAGCACCACTTGTACCCAAGCACTGATTCACTCTTACATGAAGCTTTAGGAACACACAGCAATTTTTAACAACCTCAACTCTTCCAAACCTCCGTGTTTCCCTTCAGGTGCTTGCAACAGAAACTGGTCAAAAAGACTGAAGTTGAGTTTTCAAAGTACTCTGCATTCTTTCACACAGAGCTAAAGGTACAAACACAAAACCTTAGAAGTCCTGTAGGAATATTATACTTGAAGTCTAATCTTTCTATCCAAGAATGTGGGACATTTCCTGCTTAGAGCACTGCTCAGTACTGCACCAGAATCAACTGTGCATCACCCCTAAGTCCCACTGTTCCCTCTCCCCAGCTGCCTTGGTGCTGTGGAATCTGGCAGTACTGATCAATAGGTCAGATGATGGAAAATTATTATCTTCTCATCCCCAAGTTCCCCCAGTGAGATCAGGGTATTTACTGGACCATGAACTAGTAAGCTGTGAATCACTGAGCATCAGATGCTAAAAGGGGAGGAGTCCTCCCAAAATGAATTAACTTACTCCTTTTTGGCAAAAAGGGGAGAGAAAAAGCGTGGCTTCGGGGAAATGCCACTTGGAATGGCCCTGCAGCCCCAGGCAACTCACCACGAAGTGTTTTCATGTGCTGGACAGCCATCCTGAGCACGGTGAGCTTGTCCAGCTTGCGGGACATGGCGTTGCACGTGGGCACCAGCGAGGCCAGCTCGTCTATGAAACTGTTCATCTTATCCCTCCGCCTCTTCTCGATCTGACTGTGAGCCTCCCTGCACACCAGGGCAAACACAAAGCAGGAGAGCATGAAGCACACGAAACAGTGCCCAAAAGCAACCTCCTCAGGAGAAGTAAGCTACCCTCTTGTCCTTGTGAAAAGGACAGGAGACATTCTTCAGACATTTCATGTTGATTATCTGGGTAAAGCACAGTTCTAAGCAACAGGAAAGCAGCACAAGGTTCTGGTTTAGCAGAAAACCACACCCAGTGCTGGCCATACAGCACGGGTTTGTATCTTCCCATATTAAGATTCACTGTTAACACTTTTACAACCCACTACCGAGTCTGAAAGAAGAAAGATGAAGAATGTAACATTACCAGAAACATATCTGGCTTCAATTTCAACGTCAATGAACTGACTAAAACCAAGTTACTCACCAAATCACTGTTTTCACAAAACTCTTCGCAAACTTAATGAAAAATGTGAACAGTGCAGAGATATGTAAAAATAAGGGAAGATCAAAGCTAGAAAAAGATATATTCAGAAGAAATGTACACAGATAATTCATATATGGCAAAAAGCAAGAGATACTTCTTTTAAATATATTTGTTTAGAGCATTACCTTGCATTTTTTATCCTGCCTTGTTGGTCTGCATACTCCAACCTGTTAAAAAATGACATCACCAAGTTAGTGTTGAAAGCACTCAACCCAATTCTTTTACTGCATCTCACATCCCAGTGACCCTCATTAAGATCAGGTTTTTTAGAATTTGTATGTTTATTTAACCTTTCTACAGAAAAGATCAATATTTATAATACTGTGCCTCAGACTGTGGGGTTTTTTAGCTTGTCTGTTTCATGTTTACAAAATCTTGTGCCTTCATCCCAGCAAAGCAGTAATTTGGGACCACAGTGGCACTGAGAACAGGCATCCACAGTCAGGATCCTGTGTCAGAACTGCGGAACTGAGATTTCAGTGACTGTATCAACAGTACCTTCCATGTTGGTCATCTTTATCTGTATCCATACCTTCCCTGCAGAAACAGAACAAAGCAACACATCACAAATCCAGCAGGACTGGCAGAACTGTTATCCAACTACCATAAAGCCAGAATGAAGTATTCCAGCCATCTCTAAATCATAAATACAAAAATAGGAGCATAAAAACAACAACCTGGAAGGACTAAGGAAGCTGTATGGTTTTTGTAACATTCAAACATTTTCTTAAATTAGTTGTGTCTCCTTCAGAACTCACTAAATGGCACAGTTTGATGCGTTTGACAGTAAAACATGCTGCAGTTCAAAGATATCATCTGTTACAAAAATGTTTTTCAGTTAACTAGAGGCGGGGAAAAACCCAACTTCGTGCAGATGCCTGTATGTTCTATAGCTCAGTTTGCCTTATGGTAGGTGGTTTTGAGGTAGAAGATGGCACACTAGAAATTAATACAGCTTTCAGTGGAGATACATGGTTAGCTTTTGTTTCAGCATGAAGAAAAAAAAGAAGAAACTAAGGGAGGCATGAAGAATAGAAATAATCCCCCTTATTACATTTAATATTGTAGCCATAGGTGCACAACTAAGCCGGAGAGGAGAACAAAAGTTTTCAAAGCTGTACTTGCTAAAAAGAGCTAAATGCCTACGACTACACGTCTTTTTTTTAGACGAAATAATTAGGAAGACAATGTTTTGATTTATGTAAATCTGTACAACTGTGCTTAAATGGACATTCCTAGGCCTGCTCATTCTGGTTTAATTTCTACCTGTATATTTAAAGTATATGGAAGCGAAAGGCAGGGAAAAAAACAGTGGGCATCTTTTTCAAGTGAAACCAATTACTAAAATATTTATACTTACTCAAAAGGAAAGCCATCGAGTCTGAAAAGAAAGAAAAATAAAGTACACCATATATAGGAAATAAGAATAATGTCTTACATTTTCTGCTGAAATTCTCAAGCTAATTCATATTCTATTTGAAATGAAAAGCACAATGAAAACAGGACAATAGCAGTGAGTGTTTTCTAAAGAAACAAGCTTGTTCAAATTAATCTACTTTCTGAAAGAATAATTCTGCTTTTTAAGAAAAGAGAACATCGTTTGTTATACTTAACGTGAAAAACTAATAAAATAACTAACCTAAATTATGTTATGCAAATCATTGAGATAATGTTTCATCTTCAGAAAGGAAAGATCTGTGCTTTATGCGTGTTGTCCTTGTGGTTAGATAAATGGGATTTCAGAGGACTCTAAGGCCAGAAATAAAAAATAAAAATAAAAATAAAGTATCCCAAGTTTCTTAGTTTTTGATTCTTGCCCAGCAGGACAGATGCACATTTTGCTTTAGTCTAAAGTCCCAGGCTGAACTTTATACAGACTTTATCATATCATAAGGAAATGAAACAGAATTTCCACATGCAAAGTAACTGCTGGCATCACTTCAAGACTGTAAAGTGACCTGAAATACCACTGAGCTTTACCATGATAAGAGGATATGTTTTATAAAAGCCTTATGAAAAAGTCTTCTCATCTCAGCCATTAACATACTAGTTATTCCTGTTCAACACTGGACACAAGCCTTCTTAAAAATAAACATGATAGTCTTTCAGGGATTATTCACTGCACTCTTAGATCAATTATCTTTGTGATCAGTTTTAAAATAATAATAATAATAAATGTTTTCTTCATCTCCCAATCTGCACACCTGAGTTACTGTCTTAGCCACTGACTCCTGATGCTCACAATTAAACAGCACTTGTGACAGCACCTTTAGCTCTGGGACGTTTGTTGCTAAACACCAGAAAGCAAAATCTAAAAGAGGTACAAGGTAAGTTACTAATGCATCAGGGTCGTTTGTTTTCTCACCATGTAATACTTCAATTGAAAACATTACTACCAAGAAAAGAAATTTCCTGTTCACAGTTCTGTGCATGAAGCCTTGGATTACAGCACTTGACCAGCCCTTGCTGAAGTGACAGCAATAGGCTGGGCAGGAATTTTCCTGGGGGAGTTGCAGGAGAAAGAACTAAAAAGCTGTTCTGGAGAGCTGAAAGTGCAGCTGATAACTCCTCTTGCTTGTACTCAAGAGGTGAACAAAGAACCCCCCTAAAACACTGGTTCTGCCTCTCTTATTCCCTGGCTTCACTGGTATGTGAAGCACCAAACTGGACACTTGGGTAATTTATGTTAATAAAATCATTACCAGGCAGCAGAAGTTGGAACAGCAGCACTTCTGACCATTTCCCCATATGTACATATATAAGGAGGGATCAAGGTAGTCTACCTTAAGTTCTACTTTCAAAGAGGAACATTTACTAGTCACCACTGACTTTGCAACACAACATGAACTGTGGTATGACTACAGCTGTTGTAAACTTATTTCACTAGGGATTCAAGGAAACAGTGTTTTCACACATTTTAAAAAAAATGCACACAGAACCTAAAGGGCAGAATTATAACTTACAAGAACAAGCTGTCTTTTGGAAAAGAGGACTTGAGTAATGCTTCCTACCCAGAGGAATAAAGATGGAGAAATCCTTTCTAGAGAAGAGGAAGTTGGTAAGATTGAGGCTGTTCACTCAATTTTGTAGTAGTCAATTCAACTAGAGGGAGTAGTAGTCAATTCAATGTGCTTTTCAGGGAGACTAAAGGCAGTTCAGAGAAGTATTTAAAGTTTTGTGCATAAGTTCTCCTAAAAAGAATCTAATTCTTAATTGTCATGCTCAGCGTGAATTAAAAATTCTGCCCCTCCTCGTAAAAAGAGCTGCCAACAATCCAAAGGCCCCCAGCAATAAAATCTGTGCTAAGTTACATAAAAATGGACTCTGTGGCTGGATGAATAATGGATGTGGCCTCTCACAAGTCCCCCTGCAGCCACACTTTGTAAAGTTACAATGCAGAGGAGGCTTGCACAGGGACTTGCAGTAAGTAGGTTGCTCTTGGTGTTGCTCTTGGTGTGCCCAGGGCCGGAGACATTACAGGTCTGGGAGTTTGGCAAACTCTGCTGTGCCCCTCACTGTTCTAAAGCAGAGTTGGTGGGATTTCTTTCTACAGCCGAGAACCAAGACAAGATTAAATCAGTTGATTAAAAGAGAGGCAGCTCTAATACCTCAAACCAGAGACTATTTAGATTCATATTCAAATGAGAGCCCAAAATAGCTTCATCAAGCAAAGGTTGGCAGCACATTCATAGGAAGTGACTAAATATGCAAAAAGAAAGGTGAAGAAAAGGACCTTTTCCTAGTTTTGCTTCTGCTTTTCAATAAATTTATTATCTTCCCACTTTGTTAGTCAAGCATTGTATTTCCTATGTAAATAGTCAATATAATCAACCTCCACACTGTACATTTCATCAGTCCTAATTCCACGCCCCCACCAGCCAGAAGTTTTTCTCCTCAGCCTTACCCCATGTGATAGCCCTCAATTCTAGCTGCACTGAGACATCAGCTTTATTTTTATTTTTATTATTAAATAATCAACTTGCCTCCTAGTGCATAGTAGCTTTCTTCTTTATTAAAACCTTTAAAGCAGGTTGTAAAGAACAGGTTATTTAAAAATTGCTATAAATATTTCTATAGCCTTCCCCACTGTATTGTTGTGTTACCACCTCCTTCTAGCAGTGCTAAATCAAGAGAAATCCAACTTACTGGTAATCGGTTGAGCTTCCCTTTCTTTTCCTATTACAGTCCATTCCTGAAGTGCTAAGGGAACTGGAGATCAAGTCAGCAGGGTCTGGTGACATAAAGTCACTAATTGTAGAAGATATGTCCATCCTTTGGTCTGCCATTGGACTGTCTAACATTAGGGAAGAAATAAAAAACAACCCACCAACCAAAAAAACACTGCATTAATATAAGCAGACACTTATATATTTTTAACCAAAAATGTTATCTCAAACTTAGCATTCTTAAAAAACTGCAACAATCAGTTTCTATTATTTCCTCTTGCTGTAAAAATAACAGGTAATTTCTCCTTTTCCAGTTACTGCTGTATTGAGTATTGCACACAAACCACGACCATTCTCAAAACACATTATGTAATACAATTGTTTTTAAAGATTTGTCAGTGTGATCTTGAACTGAACCAGGTTTATTCTTATGTTACCTGGCCAGCCAATTGCTTCTACTTAAGAGAATTATTTCTGACAGGGAAAACTCATTTTAGTGTGTCTCTGCATTGGAAGATCACATCAGAAGAGTTCACAAACTTTAAAAGTTCTGATTCCACTAAATTTCATGGAACAGAATTAAGATGATTTCCATAGAAATAAATACTTCCACCACAGCAGACCCCACAAATAAAAAATTAATAACCCAATGGTGGTCTAAAGAAGGTTAAAGGTACAAATGAATCTAATTGGCTTTTTCAGGCAAAACATACACTTCTTAATCCTCTAGACTGCTAATAATTACACTGCTGGAAGAAACCCTGTGAAAAGTTCACTGCTAAATAGCTTTAACTGTGAAAGAGAAGAGGTTTTACCTGAAGGCTTGTCTTGAAAGCCTAAATCCACTTGGGCAAAGATGATGATGCTCAGCCCAAAGCAGCTGATAACCTTAGAACTCTTCCATGCTTCATGTTCTGTTGGTCAAATACTTTCAAAAACCTGAATGGGAGGAAAACCAGCAGGCTTAAAAAACACCTTAAAACCAATTGTTTTAGACACAGTTTACAAAAGCAATAGATGTTTCCTACTCAGGGATCAAATATTGACTTCTTACAAAGTGCAGAAGTTATCCATCCATCAAGAGAGTCAGATGCTGGGATGTGCATCTCCAGTGGACCAAGCTTTTGGCAGAAGCAATCTCTTTGGCACCACTTCCTTTTGGGCCCTTTGTACCATTCTCTGGCCTTTGCACAAAGCCTCTCTGCTCACAATGATCACACGATGACAATCATGAGCCACTTGCTGTCAGATGCTGCCAGAATGAGCTGAATTGCTGTCACAGTGCAAAGGACAGACTCCCCCTTCACTCCTGACTGCCTTACTCTAAGGGTGGTCCTAAGTTTGGGCTTGGCTTACTGTTTTGTTTTCCACTGTAACAGCAGTTGGCATCTTTGAAGGACAGGGATTAAACATGGTTTTATTCTGCAGGCTTCAAGTTTGATATAAAATCCACATCCCATACTACAGCTCACACCCTCAAATGCATCTCCCACCCATACTATAAACAAGTGGATGCCCTTCCCTTCCACATTGTTGTCACAAGTTTTTCAGCAGAACTTACTATGGAAGATTTAGAAACATTTTCCTCCTGCAAGGAAACTTCCAAAGTCTATTGGACACAGTTTTCTGGTTGATGCACCTGTGAGCATCCTGACTGATTTCCCAACCTGTGACAGCAGAACTTCCCAACTACACAGAACAAGCAGCTCCCGCCACACTCCCAGAAGTTTACAACTCAAACAACCAATATCCTGTCAAATATGATCACATTGTAACCAATTCTGCTGAAGCACGTATGAAGACACGTTTTGAGTTATTAGCCAAAAAAATTCCAAAGTTATTTGTTATCGCTTTCTTCAGCTCTTCCAGAATAGCAAATTCAGAATTTCACAAGCTTAAATTATCTAATTTTCTGGTCCTGTTATGGTACTAAAGTCAGGATTGCAGCTCTGCAGTGTAAGGTCAGGCAAGTCATTGCCTTAGTACCGCCAGCTTCTGAAGAGAGGATCAGTGCTGTTCCTGAAGCAGAGCATCCAAACTGCTGCTGAGGGCTCATTGTCCATCTCACTCAACAACTTCTCTGTGGCCCTTTCCCAAATAACCTGACCCCTTTTCCATTTTTGAGGATGTGTGGATGTGCTGGTAGAGGCATGTTAAGAGGCCAGCTGACACCAAAACTGAGCAAAGCTAAATCAGTCCAAATTTAAGTCAAATGATGAAATGCCATTGAATCCATAACCACAATTGTTTTGCAAGGCTTTCATTCGTACCCATTGCTATTTGTAGGTCAGGCCCTACTGTCTCCCTACACCAGCCTTTTCCCAAAACTGTCTGCTTTGTCTCTCTTACCCCAAGCAGCCCAACAGCTACAGACTCGGTTGTGTTATCGTGGTGTATGAGATTACCATATCTCAATTTACCAGGAAAAAAAAAACAGTCACTGGCCATTTCTCTGTGCTTGGTTCAGACCCAAACCCATTATCTTCAGTCCCAGTTGATGTGCAGAAATTAGTTATAGCTAAACTTAGTGTGTTTCTGAACATCTCTCTATGTCAGGGTGCTTGCTGAACTCACATTTTACTGCTTTAGATAATTTCATGACCTATGATGACCTCAGACAGAAGGCTGGGATGAGCTGGAATGAACAAAGTAAAAAAGGGGTGGAGGAAAAATGGTTTGTAAGTTTACCACAGTCCTTTCCCTTTAAGAATGCCTGCAACAGTCAGCATTTTAGCTTCAGAATCAGAGCACTGCACGAGTCACTGTGCAGTAATGCAAAAAACAAATTGTTCTTCATCTCAAACAAAAATTTCCTATCAGTTTTATAGAAAAAGATCTTGAAATCAAGTATCCATTCAGCTATGTTATTTTATACCTGCCTATATCTGATAGTTCCAAAGCAGCTATTTTAAGTGTCTTGACCATTTAAGCAGAAAAAAATACATCAAGAGCAGAATTCTCAATTTCTTTTTTAGTCAGCCCTTTCTCTACCATGTCCCAAATGCTCATCCAGTTCTAACAATCACAGTCCTACATTTTAGCATTACAGGAGTTAAGAACCATGCATGTCTCTTGAAATGAGGTTTAAAGTTAAGAAAATGTCAACTCAATGATCAGAGCAAAAATCAGCATGCCCCACTAAATAGTGAAGAGTTCAGAGAAATGTTTTTTCACAAGGCTTTCTTAAATTTCTGGGAAATTGAATATTTTACTGTCTTTTCAGCCTCCATCTGCTGGATGTTCAATGCCTAAAAAAATTCTGAGATGGAACACTAAAGTTACCCATATATACAGGCAAAGTTCAAATCTTCCATTTATGATGCCAAACCTGTTGCCAAAGTACTCTAAGGACCTGCTTGAAAAAAATGCCATGGAGTCTACTTCCTGATTGAATTCTCCTGTAGAGGAGAATCAAACGATACCTTGGCACTGTATCCATGACAGTTTGTCTCGACACCCCTTTGGGACTACTTCCTTCAGGATTCCCCTTCCTTGCATTCCATCTTTCTCTGATCCCCCCCTAACAATGCTAATGAGACAATAAAAAGAAATCTGTTTGTCCCTTAAAAAGAAGTGAGATGACACGTGACCAGCTTAATCATGCAGCAAAGCTGATCACGAGTACACAAACACCTCCGAGCAAATCAAGGTCACAGCTAAAGTAGGTCAACTCCATGAGCCAAGCACCCACCCGGGAGTCAGGACCTCTTTACACAAGCCCCATCAGCTCCAGCTACCCCCAGGCAAGAGGCAGCGATGTCCAGCGCACGCATGGATTTATTCTGAAAGAAATGCAATTCATAACTTTATGAATCACGAGTGTCTCGTATCTCAAAAGCATAATTTCGCAATGACAGAGGAAAACCGTGGCGTGGTTTCCTGAAGAAGTCATTGAAAAGATACTCATTGTCCCTATGGGTAGTGACTGAACCAAAAACAGCTCCGAAAAGGAAGTCATCTACTTCCCTTCGCAGCAGTATTCCAGTGCTGGAGTTAAGTGTCACAGCACAAACTGGTACAAAACAGAGAAAGAGGTTATTTATCTTCCCTAGCAGCAGTTTGCTGCTGCTGGAGGCTCCCGACGCACACGCACTTGGTAACGGGGAGATTTCAGCCCAGCAGCACGAGGACTCCAAGCATCCCTGAGATGATTTCAAGATTCAGACCAACATCCATGGGCACAACGCTGCAAGTAACAAGCAGTTCCTACATCAGAACCTTTATTATGGAATACTCCCCAGGAATCACAGAAGATCTTTGAACTACAGCAGGTAGTTTCCTTTGCCCTCAGTACTTAAAGAGCAGCTGTCAGAATACTTCATACCTTCCCAAGATATTGATACTGTTTGGTTTTAATGGCTCCCTAACACTATCTGCAAGTACTCTGCACTCCCAGAAGACAAAAAGCCCTGTGGCTTCGTCTCACATGCAGATGCATCTCACCACATTCTGGTGCAAAGAAGGGATTTTTACCCTGGTTTGTTTGTTGAGGTCACCCTTTTATCACCAAGTCCTCAGCATGTTCACCAGTCCCTGGCAGCCTGTGATCCACATCTGAGTTTTGGAACTCCTCCTGACATCAGCAGCTCACGTTTTGACCCTGACCACACCCCCAGAGCTGCTCCAGCCTCCTGCAGCTCCTCCAGTCCCTCATAACAGGGCACAGGGATGCCCTGCTCTGTGGAAGGCAAAGCCACAGCCCTCAGCTGCCCAAAAGACCTCCTCTTCCAGCAGCTGCTCCCCATCTTTCCTAAGGAAAAAGTAGTAAGCTGCAGGAAAGCAGCTCATGAATTTTAACCAGCCACAAAGCTACAAAATAAACAATTTTGACATGGAGGGGAAAACGTCTCCAATAAACAGAAGAAAAACTGCCTGTGCAGTTTCTCAATAGATCAATCTGGCCAGGTACACTCCCACACGAACACCATCTGTTTATCAGTAGACTCTCTGAGAAAGCAGAACAGGTCAGATCATGGCATCACCTCAGAGCTTTCCAGATTCTCATAGTGGTGATGGAGACACAGAACAACGCATTTTATCTTGTTCACAGAACACTGAGACTTGCAGATCAAGAGAGGTCTTGGGTCCTATCTCTCCTCGTTTATGAGGGAAAGTACCTACAGTTTTTAACCCCAGCTACTTTAACAAAGGACTTCTCTGTTGCCTCAAAAAAGAGAGTCAGTGGTAACTAAAATAACTTTCTCTTGCACAGGGGAGCTCAAAACTAGTCCCAGAACACAGAAGTGTCTCAGCAGTGCTCAATAAATGGGAAGGATCACTTCCCTCAGCCCGCTGGCAGCACAACTCCTAACGCAATCCAGGAGGCTCTCGGCCTTCTTCACTGCAAGGGCACCACTGCTGGCTCATGAACCATTAATATCTTTTCTGCCAAGCTGTTTTCCAGCTGCTTAGTCCTTAATCTGTAATCAGACATGGGGTTTTTCCTCTCCAGGTGTAGGACTTGGCATTTCCCTTTGCTAACTTCCTAAGGTTCTTTGTAAGGCTCTTGGTGACCCTGTTCTCTGGTCTGTAAAGATCCTCCTGCTTGGTAGCACACTCACGTGCCATCTCAGACACTCCTTGCAGGTTTGGATTTGTCTGCAGCTCTAAGTATAAAGATCCAGACAGCATGGAAGGAAAGGAAAACAGGCTGGCTCTGGAAAGAGAGCCCAAGAGAATTAAACCTCCAAAAATCCTAGCTCGTGCTCTTCTCTCAGTGAAGCAGATGAATATGTGTTTCAAGGGTGTGTAGTCACACAGGAAGGCCTTATGGATAGAAGTATGGATCACCTTCATAGCAGAAAAGGAAAAACGAATCAAAACCAAAGCCAACCCATGGCATTTCCAGGAATCAGACCTTTTCAAACCAGCTATGCTATGGATGAAGTATTTCCCTACTTAGCAGGGGACTGGGATTTACCTGCAGTGATAGAGCTCACGGTCTAGCTTACAATTCTACAGAACAGCCACTGGAGACATCACCAGAACCAGCATCCTGATTATCCAGCTGACCCTCAGCCACAGGAGATTCCATCTCCCCTCACATCTCAGGAGTGTCTGCCTCCCTACCTACCCACCAAATCCCAGCTGCAAGAGTGTTTCAGCAAAGCTTGCTGGTTTGCAACCATTACTGAAAGCTTGATGTAGTATAAGCTTCTCGTCAGCCAAGATTAGACTCTTTGAGCTCTTATTCTTTGAAGTGAGCTTATGGCCTGTTTGCATATTTCATTCTGGGCAGCCATCAAAAGGAAACATCACAAGGGAACTAATCAAGCCCTTGTGAAAAGGTGGTGATGCACACTCTTGGAAATCAGTACTAACACGCTGCTGTTACCTAAGGCATTTGGCCTGCTTCAATAATCAATCTGCTGGCACATGCTCTCCTCAGGTTTCAAGAAACTGCTTCCACAGGGAAAACAGAGAGGGACCTGCCTTTCTTGGAAGGCAAGGTTTGAAGGGGTTTATGAAACCTCTACACATGAAACAAACTGTAGCCTCTCTACAGGCCACTGGAACCAGCAAGTCCTCACATCACCAGATACTGGGTATAACTCTCGGTGCTGCAGTAATTCCTAAACTCAGCCCCAGCACACAGAATGAGACTGAATCAGCACTTCAGCTGTGTCCCCTTAGTGCAGGAACCACTGAATTCTGCCTCAGAGCTCTGCAAACTCCGTGTATTACTGGGTGCCTTATGACATTTTATAGACACAATGAGATCACCACAGATATTCTAGGAACACACGTTCATATTTCATCTCAAATGTCAACATGGATACATTAAGGAGTGTTTTACCGAAAAAGGTGTAGCTGACACTCAACATCTGTAAGGTAACAGCTGATCTCCTATAAGGAGTAAGAAAAGTTACACTAAGAACTACACCCAGGTCTAACTGTAAATGCAACATCCACTCTCAATCAGCACACTCCTTCATGCCTTTGCATGTCTTTGCATTTCAACAGGTCCTGCTGATCAAAGACATCCAGATTGATTTCACTGGAAATGGATACAGCCATTATTCCATAAAATGGAATAAAAATCAGTCATCCTGAGAAATCCAGCTGCTTGCAGAAAAAGGAGTGAGCTCCATGTCAGAAATGTTTTAATAATTTAAACCCAAGAAACCCAAGCCAACACACTTTAAAACAATGCTTCAGAAATGTTGTTCAGCACAGCACCCCAGGATTTCTGTAATATAAATTACGGAACAAAATAACATTAAAAATAAGGTCTATTAATGTTAAATGTTGGTAAAGTAAGGTCACAAAATCTATGTTAGGATGTGATATTTAATACTTGTTTATTCCAATCCTTCGGAAGATTTTGTGTATGTGTGAGAAGAAACAAGGTATTGTATTTTCAAGACTGGGGAGGATAAGAAGACTTAAAATTAATAGACAACAGAAACTTTAAGTCCTTTTGGCCAGTTACTTCAATCTACTCATTTGACATCAAAATCAACTGTTCTTTTAGTAATGACAGAGTTAAAAGAAACAAACCCAGACACATCAAAAGAAATCAACTCCCTCAATTACTGCAATATAAACTTAGCTGAAGTCCTGAGTTTCCAAGCCAGGTCCAGCCTCTAATGTGTGAGGGACATACTGTTTCACAACCACTGAATGCAATCCTTGCTCACCAACCCTAAGCCAGCCAAGGGATCTGGAGGGGGTGGGGGGCAGAACAGGGTGTGTGAAAGACAGGAAAATCCATCCTACCGTGTGGGTAAAGCAATTATCCAACATTAATGGGCCTCAAGGAAAAACCTAACCAAAGCTGATTTCTTTAATAGCTTATGCACTTCCAGCATGCTTTGATCAGAAACACACAGCCGAACCCACAAAACAACAAAAACCTTCTCAGCTGAGGAGGCAGTGATTCTGTGAAGTCTCCCAAGTTGTACACATTACTTCTGATCTGTCAACAGCATAAGATGCACTGTAGAGTCAACTTCAAAGCCAAAATTTTTAGAAGATTAGAAATTTCTCTGTAAGAGGACTGTACACAACCTGGACTGACATTTCTGGAGCAGAAGCACACAAGATAACAAGTAGGTAAGCTACTTAACTCACTTCCCATGTTATACAAACAGGGGAATTTACAATATCAGTGCCTCTGTAACTCACAGCTGGGAATGCCTCCTTTTTGCACTTGCAGTTCAAAAGATGCAGCTTTTTTTTCAAGATTTCATCCAGCTCCTAAATATGAGCACCAGTTTACAGCAGACAGATGTTTCAGATACAGGTTTTGAAGACTTCAATTAGCCAAACAGACCAAGTAAGTTTCATATTGTTAAATGCACATCTTCTAACCCAGAGACAACGAATAAAGCCCAACTGTATTATTTTAAGTATTATTATGACTATGATATGATCTGGGCAAATTTAATTTCCTTGCTGCAGCTCAGTGAAGCTCTTGGATCCTCACAACGCAGCAAATATTCTTCCTGTAGTTCATAATCTCAAAAGTTGTCTTTCAGTGGCAGGAAGGCAAAATCCTCTTGTAAGTTCTAACAAATGTGTCTTTTAAATGGAGCAGCAGCCTAGAAAAACACTTCCTCATTTATGTCAAAAGTAGAAGCTGTGTCAGCTCCCACTCTAATGCTCACCCTGTCTGATCAGTGACTTGGCACACCATGGAACCCCTTCCAGGGCTTCTTCCTCAAACTCAGAACAACTTGCTTGTACTTTAATAGCTCTTGTAATAGGATCTCCTGACTTTAACATTTCAACTGAGCACAAGCTTTAACTCAATTCACTCTTCTCCCTGGCACAGCACTATCTTAGTAGTCCATTAGCTACTCCAGCTTCCAGCCACCAAGTCCTTCTGGGGTTTTGTCAGGTTCTAATTTTCTTCCCTCCTCTTACTGCAGCATTGTAGGCATCCAAACCAGACCATACGTTCAAGCCATGGCATGAATAATACTACCCAAGTAATACTTTCTCACTTGACTTTTAAAGGGTACGCATTATGGGAAGTTAATTATTTTTCAGCTGAATAGATTGAACCACTACCCACTTCTTTCAGTCTCTGAAGTGCATCTATTAAGGTGAAAGTTCTAGTTTCCTGTACTTTCTCTTGAGTTGAATCACCTGGTCCTAGTACTCTCAGAGATATTTCACAGAGCTGATTCTGTTTTCCAGTCACATTATTACTACAACAAACCCAAACACATTTGGCATGTGCGAGACCTTTCATTCAGAGATCTACTGCCAAACTACAGCTAAATACTTTATATCTTCAGGGAACAAAGCATTAGAACAGGAGAGCAAAAATATCACAGGGAGCAAAGACAGGTGGTTCTATTTATAGCTGATACTTTCATTTCCAGTTTTTGCATATTCCCTCTGGTCCTGCTGGATTTCATCTCTGGCTGAAAGAAGCCATCCCTGCTCTCAGCACTCTGCCAGCCTGACAAAGCAAAGCCAGCAGGCTGTCACTTTCCCTTCCATCCTGAAGTAAGACCTGGGAAAAGGAAGAAACTCTCACCCTACCTGGAGTCAAGCTCGGGTATTCCTCACTCTGGCTGCCTCTCTACCATTTCCTCCTCAACAGGTTCATTTTCCCCCACTGTTTTCTTAAAAGCTCTTTTTGACTTCACACAAAATCAGCTGTCAAACACAAATGTATCATACCCATATGAACATCCGTATTTCTTCCTCCAGACTATCCTAGAGGCTCAACTTATTTTTTGTTCTCCTGCAATAGCAGTGGTTTTGGATAGGAGGGCATCACAGCTTTTTGCTAAGCATACAAGTAGGAATCTGCTAAAATAAAAAATTTCAGAGAACATACAATGACAGCATAGCTACTGTATACGTTAACAAAGTTTGTGTGGAAACAAATTTACAACTTAAAATTATTGACAAATTTCCAGTTTTAAGAAAACCTCTTCCCACACATGTACCTGATAAAATAGCTGCAGCTACCTCCCTGTGCACCTGGAGTCCCTCTGTTGGTAGAGCAACAATAAACACTGACATAAATAAGCTCAGCAGGTTCCTTTCCTGAAGTCACACTATTTGTCCCTTAAATCCAAATCAAGCTAGTGAAACCCTGACACTGCAACAATTTAGCACTTGCTAAACTGTTTCATGGAAAACAGGTAAAGAAACAAACACCAAAAGAAGATACACGTGTCATTTTCAGTTTCAGCCAATGCTTCAGAGGTAACACCACCACCCATTCCTGAAACCCAGGTTTTTAAAGGAGGCATTTGCTGCTAAGGCTGAGAAAGGCAGCCTCTCCGAGCTATGACAGCTCACACTGGGGCATTATCCCACACTCTGCCCTTCGGAGAGAGCCACATAAAGCAGTTTGAAGCGCAGCCACAGAGAACACTGAGAAGTAGGGCAAGCTCCCAAGGCCCCCCGGGCCAGCACTAATATTGACACAGCACATTAGGAGCAGAATTGCTGTAGCTGACAACCCCCTGTCCAGCCAAAGCAGTGCTTAGGACCGCTACGGAACAAGGCAGGGTGGCAGGACAGCGGCCCCCAGTTCTGAGGGACAGTGAAACCATAGTGACAACCCAAAGAAATCCTTTAGTAGGATATTAAAAGTAAAGTTAGATGCCTCATTGTACCATATACTGAACACTTAAGTGAATGCTCTCGGCTTCTACTACAGCACTAGCTACTTTTAATGCTCCCTTCTCTCTTCCTTGGATAACCTGGAATTTCTGTGCAATGTGAAACACGTCCAAGGTGAGCCCCAAACACCCTACAACGTGCACCTCACTAACGCCAGCATTTTGAACAGCTTCAGTTTTTAAGCTTTGTAATTACAGGATTCAAAGCAAGACTTGATGGAGCAAATCAAGTGATAGTTTAGGGAAAAACCATCAGAATATGGCTTGGAGAAAGCTGTATTTGTCTAGTTCAGGATAAGCATGAGGTACTGCTGAAAACCTCACAGCAAAGTTTCACAGAACAGCTGATAGAACATCCTAGTGCCAAAGGGATGGCTTTACTTCCTTTTTTATTCTCTTGTCACTCTTCCCCCAGATTTCCCTTCCAGTACTCCAGCAGAGACTTTTATAAAGTCCCCAGAGCCTGTCTGTGGAGTGTGTTGAATTCATCAGGCTGAATAATAACTTGACAGAAAGCACAGTCTTCTGGGGGGCTAGAAATCTCAGCTGTCTTGCTGAAAGGTCAGATGATACCCAGAAGCAGCTCAACACAAGGGGAGGAGAGGTGTCAGAAAAGGGGAAAGGAAAAAATGCCCCATTCCACTACAGTAAGTGGTTAAAATATCCCTGTTACAGCCTTTCTGTACTTTCAAGGTATTTACAGCACTCCCACAGGATTTGTTTTCAACAGGCAGATCACTCCTTCGTTTGAGCAAGACAAGGTGTGCTGAAACCTTTCTACTGATCCACATCTGCACTGTGACATTTTCCCTGCTCTTCTGTGAATGACAAGTTATGAATATACAGACACAGTAGAGGAGTATTTCTATCCACTCTGCAGTCACTGCTGCAGTGGGAGTATGAGCTTTATTTTCTTGTGAAAGGCCTACAGCAATAGGACAGCTCTTCAGAGAAATGGCTGATACAACATAATCCTTTTTTGTGCCTCTGTACATTCATGCTGGTTGAGAACCACCAAATTGCCAAACCTGTGACATTCAGCAGCCAGAGATACAGCTAGATACAAACCTCAGACCTGCATTTTCCAGACAGGCTTTTAAACCTATGATTTCTGATTTAAATCATCAGTCAAGTTCGAATGCATACTTCTACATTACAACTGAAACTGAAGAAGTTTTGAAATTGCTGCTGCATTTGGAACAAAGACTCATGTTCCCAAATCATGACAGCCTTTATAAAGGCAAAGGAATGATCAGGGAACACCAGCAGTTCACTTAATGGGATCCTTACACTATGCAGACATCTCAACCATTACAAAAATTGAAATAATGGAAATGCAAGTGGGGAAGAACAGCGTGTAATACACACACATACAAAAAAAAAAGAGAGAAAAAATCCTGCCAAGACCAAACACAGGCAGCTGAGGAAGAAAGCCTGTTCAGAAGAAACCCAACACAACAAACCACAGCCACCCACCCCAAAAAAGGACTCTTCATAAAACAGAAGGCTGCGTGCTTGATTTTTTTTTTAATGATTTCTTGTCCTTGACTCAAAGATCCATCCACACAACACCCTTCTTTCCTCTCCTAATCAAGAACGGATGCAACACAAAGCAAAGGGACATCTGACTAACAGTTGCAACCAGAAGTTTTTCCAACCCATTGTTTTATTCCAAAAGAGAACATTCCACAACCTACGCAGTCGGATCCCAGTGGACCTAGGAAGGATCACTAGACAGTTCACATTCGTCCTCAAAAAAGCTTAAGTAGGTTTAGATGATTTTATTTCTGCAAGTAGCAGACTTGTGCCAAATATTAATAATGCAGTCCCTTAGTTACCACTTACAAATGCTCATAATTATTTCCAGCTCCTGAACAGAGGATGGCTTGGATATCATCCAACAAATCCACAGCAATTAAATTTATTAGAAAATGGAAAACTTTCTACTTTTACTCAGTAGAACAAGAGAGGCAATGAGTTCTGCTTAAGGAACAATGAAATAAACTGGTCCTCTTCAGCTTAGAAAACTGGCAGGGCCAAGGTCTACAAAACCACCAAATGTCATGGGGACATCAAACAAAGCTTGGCTGAAAGGCTCAAAACAACACAGCTCTTCACATGAGGTGGAAGGCTGTGGAAACTCTCTGCCAGGTAACAGGAGGGCTAGAAGCTCATGTGGTTTGCACAGAGAGGTAGGACCAGTTCCTGGAAAGGAATTCTGATGAGGGTTACCACCACGTGTGGCCTGTGAAGTCCCTGCAGCTAACTGTGGGCCCTCATCCTGCTCTTCCTCAGGAGCAACTCACAGTCCTGCTGGAGACAGGACTCTACAGGAATGGGTCTTCATTATGGCACACAATGGTCTCTCTAGCCTTCTTTCGGTATCAGCAGAAGGACATTATCTTCACGTCTAAGTATTCAGAGGAACTTCTACGTACAAATATGATATACAAGGAATACTTATAGGGAAAGTGTGAAATATACAACATCCTGGAAAAACCTTTCCAGGTCAACTTTGTCTTAAGTTAACTCACCTGCAATTACCACCCTACCACCACTCAGCACCAGGTGGAACATTTGAACTGAATCAGTACACATCACAAGTTAAGCGAAGCAGTTTGCAAAAGCTTAGCTTATCAGAAATAAAACAGTCTAATACAGGAAGCCAGCTTCATATGCTCAGTGTCTGCCTTCGTAAGTGGAATTTCAAACCCAGTTTGAACAGCTGAACTCCTCTGCAGCACCCAGAAACAACAGCCCTGAGCAAGGAACCACATAAAAGTCAGCAGGCACAAACCACCCAAAATAAACACTCAGAATGGCAGTCCCGAGCCTCACCTTGCCAAGCACTTCAGTCCATACACCCTTCCCCACTCACCTCAAGCCTTTCCTATAGTATCAGATCTTTCCTACCATTAAGTAGAGCTCTCAATTCTCTTTAACAGAGGCCAAAGGAGCCACTAAAGCGGGCAAACTGTTACTGATCATAGAATCATTAAGGTTGGAAAAGACCTCCAAGATCATCGAGTCCAACCTTTGATTAAATACAGGGAAAAACCCAACCAGATAAACATGCTTAGAACAGAAAAGAATCACATATTTCAGAGGATCATATGCTAAACAATAGTTATAAAGAGTTCTGGCTTTTTTCAGAGTCCTATTTTTCTGGAATGTTCACTTCAGTCTCACACACTATTGTGCCCTGACTTTAACAGAGAAATACATCCCGTTTTTTGTTTGCGTGTTTTCTTCAGTCACTCATCTGATGCTCAACTGAAATGCTTTTTAAGGATATCTGCTGAAGTCCCTTCAGCTGTCTTCAAAGGCTCTGTCTCCTCTTCCACATGCATTGAATTTATTTGTTGTCTCTAAAGGTACAAGCTTAAATTTACATTTTATAAATTCTGAAGTAACTGACTAAACACAAACTATTTACCCTGAGTAACTTAACTGACAAATGTAAAGGCTCTTTCATTATCTTCATGTTAAATCACTCCATCTTTGTTCTCCTAAATATGAGTATCAGCTTCTCAGGTTTCTCTCCCACTTTTGTCTCCCTCAAGTATCAGTGTTCAAAATTTTCACCTTATCACAGGTATTAAAACTTTACATTCTTATTTCAATATAAAGAAGTGCTATATTTTGCTTCCTTTAATTATTAAGATTACAGACCAAACATGATGTTTGCTTTGCATTTTAGTTTTGCTGAACAAAGCTCATGGGTATTACATTTTATCTATCCTTTAGAGAACAAGAACATGAGAACCCGCTGTAGTATTTTTAACCTTTTAACCTGTTTTGCTGCAAGAGTCTCTGTAGTCCCCTCCTCTCTGCTCCAAGTCTCTCTGGCCCTCCCTCTCCTTGTCAGCCTGGTAAAAGCTGTACGTCCTTCCACTTCCTTCTGCTCAAACACAGAGTATCATACAGACAAGCAGGCAAGTCTTATCTTAACACTGATACCAGTGATTCATTCATATCTGCTCCCTTGTACAATCATGTATTCTGCTCTCCTCTGCTGCAACAGGAGGCAACCTCATCTACTATTTTATAGGACACACTGATATGCTGCAATTCAGGCCAAAGTTTACTTTACAAAGATATCCTGCAAGAAGCGATGTGTTGTAAGAATCCATTACCCGCCTCCCACCTTTTCTGTTCCAAAGTGTAATTCTTCTTTTTCCTAACTTCCAACTTTTTGAGCCTGAATTTCACTAAGCCACCTACCTGCTATTAAACGTCATTTCATTTTCTCCTACCAGATAATGTTATCAGCTCATTGACTGAAGGACTAATCCAGTGAATTGCTTTTTCCTCATTTAAGTAAATTTAATTGTGTTCCTTTCATCTGACATCGTAAATTTATGTTTGCAAACCAGTTCATTCCTTGAACTCTTTTCACTTTTTTCTACTCACACTTTATCAAGCCCAGGAAAGTACTGAAGTTATGACATAATTAACATCCTACATAGATCAACCTACCTTTGAGTCCAGCTTGATATCCTTGTTTACCAAGGCACAGATTCTTTTGTGCACCTCTCTAACGCTGCCCTGGGAACTGCCAGTCAATAAAGTCCTTTTACCCTCAGTCACTTCCTCTTGGGACATACAGAAACAGGAGTGCTGGCTGCTAGTTAGAAAGGGCACATGCATTTCTCAAGCAAGCCAAGTGGAAATTGCCAGAACCAATGCTACTGACTAATCCTTGCTCAGCTCACACACAGGAACTATGAATCAGTTCAATAGTTTATTTAATACAGGGCTAGGTGGATTTTACAGTGCAGCACAGACTCCTCTTTGGGAGATTCAGGTGACAGAATTCACACTATTTCATCAGCTGAGAAGCTGAAAATCTAACCTTTTAACCCTTTGTAATTGCAAGAGCTTTCAACCACCTGGCTTCAGCACTCAGCTGGGTACTCCCATACAGCACTGGTGCTTACCTAACCCCACAGTGAACTTTCAGGGAGCCAAAATAGATTAAAACTAATCCCGCAAATAAGTAATTTTTAAAAAAGCTCCAAGTCTGAGTAGATGACAGTAAGGTGGTTCAGGAAGTCAAACAGGTATCAGCACTGCACAGTGGAGGGGAGAGATGATGAGCTCACCAGTGAGCGTCCATATAACTTCCCTTGCCAACACACACCTGAACGTGGGAGCACACAGGTAAACTCTTACAGGCAGATTACTGCAAAAGTAACCCTACAGAGCCTCCAGAGTAATAGAAGCATTCAAGAAACACTCTGAAATGTATTTATTTCATTTGTGAGCTGCTGCTTTGGATCAATTTGCTCCTTTTCTAGAAGGCTGTTTCATCAATACCCAGTGAAATCCATCTCCAAGCCACAGGAGCACAGTCAAGAAAGAACCTGGATGAATGTTACTCAGGTTAGGTTTAAGGAACATTGCTCTGTGTGGGAATGGCACATGAAACCATCAAATCTTACTGCACTGAGATGACTGATGCCTACAGCTGAGCAGTGGGAATGTGAAAACTATGAAGACAAAAGCGGAACACAACAACACAAGGAGCCACCAAGAACTGAGTGACCAGCCCTTTGAAGGGTGGAAAACAAGGGAAAGCTCACATGTGGAAACGATCGTGATGAGTACACTTCTGGAAGGACGTGTGGAAAATACAGAACTACATGATTGAAGAGAAACTCACTCGCTGCTGCCAAACAAAGACTCAGCCAAATTCCGTCATAGGGAGGAGTTAAAGGGGATGTGCTGGGTTGTATTTGGAGGTGAAAAACTGTAATCCTTCACTACAACATGCAATGAGGTTTGCTAGAAAGGGCAATCAAAGTCAGCTGTGCTTATCCCTAACGTTTCTCCTTTAAGCTAGTGCATCAAGATTCTTCCAGGTGCTGGAAGGCAGGGAAGTTTCTTTTTCTGCTTCCTGAAAGTCTTTGAAATCCACTTGCCAGCCACTCCTGCATGCAAACCTGAGAACTTGCACCAATATTATTCTGTGACCTGGTTGCCAACACAGCATCGCTCCAAAACATCGTCACTGCCACACAACACACACGCACAAAAGAGCAAACAAAGCGCTCACAGGACTGAGACAAAAGGACAGAAAGCCACACACAGGCAATTCTAAGGGTGAATTCTTGAGTGTGCGTGTCTGTAAATAAAGTCAGAGGCCAGCTAAGACACCAGTTACCAGGTTTCCAAAGTCACCAAACAAAATCCAATAGAAAAATGGAAAAACAGGTTTCATTGACAAAGAACAGAAACCAGTACTTTTCCAGGTTTGTCAAGGGACACCATCATTCCAGTATGTTTGGGGCTACAGGAAACTAGCAAACCACAGAAATATCCTAAAACTAGAGGACAAGTCGGATGAGTGGCCAAGTATTTGTTTTAAAAAATAAGAAGCATGCATCTGAAATGTGTGCCAAAGAAAGTAGATTACACAAGTGTTACAGCACACCATGAATGAATCCACGGAGGCTTAGGCACTTGCCTGAGCAAAGCCTGTTCTAAAAGGAATGTTCATTTTGTCTAAAAAGCACCCAGAACTCTCCAACACTAATTTAAGCACTTAAAGGAACTTAAAAAATCTTAAAATGTTGAATAATTATCATCAATATGCTACAACACTACCTGGGTCTCTAATGAGATACCAATGAGTACTTTTTGCTCACTGTTTTTTTACATGGAAGAGGGGTTTTTTTTTTTGTTCTGCTTCTATATAAGATGTGAAAATATTTGGTCCTTATTAGTGTTCATATACTCTAGGAAAAAAATAAGTCAATTCACTTTAAGTAAAAGGCATGGATTCTCCTGTTATCTGCTGAGTTAAATTTTGTCTTACATTCTATTTATATTCCAAATAAAGTTCAAAATTCTTAGTAAATCTTCTTAATAAGGGTACGTTACAGTTTTAGAAAGTTTTTCATGCCACTAAACACAAGAATAATTTTCCTGAACAGCTATTTGATAAGAACATGAAGAACAAACTACGGTGCCAATATTTCTCTAAATGGAAGCCTGGATAGATTTTAGAGAGCTTTGCTTCTAGAAAACAGAATATTTAAATGAACAGGCAGCAAGATGAGATCTATGCCAAGTCTGAGAATCATTCTTAAACAGCAATTCAAGCTTGCTTTTTTTTTTTTAATGGACAGGTCCCCTCCTCAAAGGCAGCAGAGGTGTGAACAATTAGTGAAGTTCAAACCATATATTGTCTTAGGAAAAAAAAGTCTTCTTCCACTCAGTCTCTTTCCTATATTCCATTTCCTCCAGACTTCCTGGCAAGTTTAACTGGAGACATTGCTGGGTCTCTGCCAATTTTACATAAATTATCAGTTTAACAACAACTTGAACACAGAAGTGTTCAGCTCTGGCAAAGTCAGGTGATGGTGGTGAATGAGCTCCTGAGAGATTTACGTATCTGAAACACTTCCATATTTGTTCATCTGGAAACCCACAGGCACATGGGCCAGTGAGGGGAAAGGGAAAAGAGTCAGAGGTCTGCCTGAGTTACTCTTTCTCATTATAAAAGAGAATTTTTTTTAAATGGCACAATAAATACAGAAAAGCTCCACTGCAAAGCTCCAGAGATGAAAGTAAAATTGCTTATTTTTCTGGCTTCTGGGTTTCAGTGTCAAAGCCAGATTTTTTCATCAAATTTTTATGTAGATTTATGAAAGAAATGACCCAACACAGTTTAATCCAAAAATATTCTGTCACAAAGCCTCTTCCACATGAAGGTTGCAGTGTAACACATTTAAAACAGCACTCTTCACACTTCCTGCCTCTCCCACCTCTCCTTCAGCACTACTCAGTTCGTGAGCTGTGCTGTTTCCTAACCTACAAAAGCAGAAATGTTTATGAAGCCACAAGTTGTATGGGATCAGTAATCTTAAATCACTCTTCTGGAGCAAATACTTAGCTTTGAGACCCAGCAGATTCCCCAGGCCTGGATCTTTGCCCGAACACAACTGCCAGCATGGAGCAGGGGAACAGGATACACGCCTGGCAATTCTTAGCCAGGAAGGAGTTGGAGCATTGATGGAAGCTACATTGTCCATGGCAACCCAGTCCAAATGATCATCAGAACTGCTGCCCAAGTTCATCCAGCCACCCATGGATGATGCAAAGGATTCATGTGTCATTAGAAACCAAACTGCTGGGCACCGAAACCAGGTAATTCTTCTTGGCCACAGGATTTTGTCCTGTCAAAGGATGCAAGCAGAGCCCTGATGACCCTGCCCTGAACACCGGCATTTCCCACATGTTGCATGAAAATCTGCAAAAATCCATCGGTCAGACCAGAATTCTCAGGAGGAACACACACAGAAAGGACATAGTCAGAAAACTTGCACAAGCTGTATCCAATTGCTAAAATTTGCTCACTAAGATGGTGAGTTGATAATCTCCACCAGGAATGGGAATGTACAAACAGCTTCTCCAACAGCTGACTGCAGTCACCTTCTCCTCTGCTGGCTTTTTTCCCCTCATCATCTTGTTCTTGATAATGACAAAAGCATCAGAGTAAGACAAATAAAGAGCCATTCCAGCTAAGAAAATAAAGCGGGCATTTGCTATGGAAGAGTCTCATGGTCAAGTCAGACAAATTAGGACAGGAATTACCTCATTCAACAAATAATGCCAAGTACAGTAATTGAGATCTCATTATAGCCAGCTGGGATATCTTAAACAGACTGAACTAGATTTTAAAATAGGGAAATACCCATCTTTCTTCAGACTATTTCCTGGCCAGACAAGCTGACCAAGTTGCACGTCTCAGATAGAGAAAAATGTATTTATATAAAAGTCCTAAAATTTCTAACAGAAGTGAAAACAGAAAATCCCAACACAAATCCAAACTAGCATAAATTCTTCTATCTATCTTTCTATTTAAAATAGGAATATCCAATTGCTGGCCTTGTATTTCTAAAATATTAATTACTTCTAGTACTTCAAGAATTTGGACCCAAACTGCATAGCAAGCATTTGACAACATTTTGAACAGACTGTTCTTTAATTACAGCACACTTACAGCAATTCTAATGTTTTTATACGACAAGTCCCTCTAAGAAGTCATTGAACCTAACTTGATAGGTTTCTAAAATAAACTACAATATTCAGAGGCTGGTTTGGTCATTGCAGTGAAAATACAATTTAAAATAAGAAAAAAAAGAAGAACCTCTATACAAATAGGAAGAAAATGACACTATTTGTAATAGAAACTTCTGAGCCATAGTAAATTGGGTATAGATTAAAACCACAGTAAAATGTCTAGGACAGAAAATTTGCCTAATATTCTGGGGCTTCATCAGACTGATAAGACAAAAAAGCCAGGTATCATAGCCTTCTAAGATCACAAACAAGTAAATTTCTGGATTTATGAATTTGGGCCATATCCTGAGTATGACATAAAAATATTCCTAAGTATGTTGAGGGCATAGTGTTGATACAGACGTTTTTCCATTAACCCATTGAATTAATTTCATCAATAACAAACCAATTTGCAAATGCAAATGCCAAGATTACATGAAACGCCTTGGCAACAAAGCACATTGGGAAAGGCAACAGAGGAATAAAAAGGCATCCTGTTTCTTAGTTAACAATTCTAGAACCTCAAACTGGAAACCCCAACATGGTCAAGACAAGGTTAAAAAACCACAAACCTCCAAAACAAACATCTGATTTTCTTGCAGTCTATTTTGGACCACAGATTTTAGCCCTGAAAAATGACCAGGCCATTCAAATCTGTGGGCAAAATAAATATTATTTTCCAAGGTTGTATGAAAACTAATAAGCCAGTAGCCAAAGTGCAGCAGAAGGCTCAAAACTCAAGGAGATTTAAAATACAATTATCAGAGGTCCTTGAGTGAAAGATAAAAATATCAGTAGAACTCAAACCAAAGCCAACTTGCTGCCACTCTCAATGACTACAATGCATACACAACATAAAGGATAAAAGTTTTGATATTTTAGTAGATCATTTTGCTTCAAATTGGAACTGAAGCCCTGAATTTCGTAACACTCCAAGAAAAATCCACAGACAACAAAGAAGTCCATTCATAACAAGGAAAAGAAAACCCAACCAAACCAGTTCAAGGAAACTACAAAACTAACTGCTTTAAAGACAGAAAAAACATTCTTACCCCCGCCCCTCCCAAAAAAAAAACCAAAAAAAAAAAGGGGGGAGAAAAGTTAAAATATAAGTTTATCAGCTTTATATTCTCCTGTTTTTTCTAGGACGTAACTTTTCCTTCTCACTTCAGCTGATAAATATTCTGCAGTACAGTATTATTTAGCAATATCTACCAGTCTTTCTGATTTTGTCCTTTTTGGTTAGGCAAATTATAAAAGGCAAAAGCACTTTAAGGAAGTGATAAAACAAACTTGAGATCAAGAACAATAGTAATTTCTGAGTTCTCTGGTAGTCTTATTGCACTCACCCTTCAAAACCTACATCAATCCCCAACAGACTGTAAAAACTTCAGGGTTTTCTGAGTAGTACTGTCTGTATCAAGAATACATCCAATCTTTAAAAGACACGGATTCAATTCACTTATTTTTAGCTGACATAGAAAGGAATTAAGGCAAAAGGCTGCAATTGAATGAGCACCTTAGGATTACTACAAAGTGCCTTGCTAGGAAAGTGATTTCAGAGACATGGTGCCAAAAGATGCTGCCTAGGAATCACCAAACATCCTTCCCAGTGCTACAGCAACTGCCCATGGGAAGATGGATTTCCACCCCAGCCACACAGGGAAGAACTGTTAAGGACTTAGCAAATGTGTTTGCTGCCCTTCCCAGGTGCCCCTAAACTGCCTTGCACCTCTGGAAAACAGAGCCCACCAACATCTGCAAGGGAAACCCAGCCAAAACAACCCCGAAAACTACAACCATCTGCCTCAGCTGCTTGGACTCATGAATGGGCCTCTTCAAAGTCGGCAGAGAACGTCAACACCTTGGGCCCCGAGAAACGTGGCTTGTTAGGTCTCCCCTCTAAACTCCTGCCAAGGAGATCTCTTGCTCTCCGAGTAGCCTACTGGCACCATTCCTACACAAGGCCAAGCTACTCTACTCCAGCACGGCTTCAGCACGGGGTCACAAGCTGTTCTGACATCAGCAGCTGACCCAGAAGTGCATCTGACATAGCAGACATTGGATAACAGCTTCTCAAATGGCAGCAGACTGAAAAGGTTACAAATTCTCAGTGTGCTGCCTAAGAAATATCTTTTTGCAGCTGCAAAGGAGAAAGCGGGACCCGAACAGAGAGAAGAAAGACGAATCCTTGCAGGCATGGAAGGAGCTGGGTCCTCAGATAATCCTGTACTCTACACATGAAGAACCTATTATCAGCCAGTTCTTGAATTGAATTATACTATAAACTAGGAACTTGAGCATCAGCTAAAATAAATTTGAAATAATACCAAACACAACAGAAACTATCAATCTTCTTTGGGGCAAAGACTGAAATGTCAGACTATTTTTTTAGTTAATGAATATTCCAGACTAACAAAGCCTGAATATGCTGTTTTGATCTGTGTTCTTCTGCGGAATGGATTTAAAAAGAAATTACATTTCTCAACATCTGGTGAAAGATCAGGTTTCCAAGGAGATGAAGTCTGGGCCTTGGATAAGTAGCCTTACTGCATTTTTCCAGCAAATTGAGGTAAAAAAGGCAGGTGCAAGATGCAGTTAATGGCAGTGAGTTTCCTCAATATTCACCCCATTCAACTTGCAGCTCAATTAGACATCACAGGTTATCTGACAATGTTCAAAGTGATTAAATACACATAAAACCAATTGGATAATCACAACTGAGATTTCTTCCTCACACAAAAAAATCCTCAAAACTTAAACAGGCTTTCTAAATAATAAATAATACACCAACTCTTAGAAAGAAAAGCCTTCTGATTTTTTTTTAAGTGCAAAATTTTTCTGCTTCAATGTCTTGAGTTCCAACCATGTAACACCAGAGCATCAGCTGGGACTTGATCTGACTAAACCTGGAACGTATGTCCTACTGCAATGCACGACCACCACATACATATAGATATATACACACACCCCACAGGCAGAGCACACCTTTGCTTTGCTTCATCCGTTCTCAATTTCCTACCTAAAATCCATCTACAGCAACTCTTAGAGAGACTGCAAGACCCAGACTGAAAGCTTTTTCACCAGGTTTGAAAACGCCATAAACCACCTTATTTGCATCTTCAAGCACCTCCAAAACATAGACCGTAATTTCTGTGGGCTGATCAAACAGAACTTTCAATAACCAGATTTCAAAAGTTGGTAACTGAGTTCCAGTCAGCATCACCCAGTCAGCTACTGCATTTATCAAAATCAATTATTTCAGGCTGAAGCTCTCAAAACATGATGACAGCCAAAAATTAAAGTTTCAAAACATGTTTAATGTATCAAAGTAAACAGAGAAAGCTTAAATATTGCATTCTGTAAACTTAGCAGGAACCAAAAAGCTACACAAGATTAAAAATACGTACTTATTTTAGGCTTCTCTTTGCAGTCATTTGCATATGATATGCCTTTGTACAGCTTTTGTTGAAGACAACTAACTTCAGAGAACTTCCTAACACTCGGGGATACGGGCAGCTGCTTTTCACTACTTTTCTGCCCTTTCTTAGAAACAGAACTATGGACAAGAGTGATGATGAAGGTTAAAAATGAGAAGCATGCATAAAGTTACAGAACTGAAACAGAAAGTCACTACAGGATGCACCAAATTTACTTTGTTTTACTTAACAATAATGGATTCCTTCAGGTTTTCCTGTAGCTCCTGTCAAAGTGTAACAACACAGGCAATGGGCCCCATGCTGAAAACAACTTAAAATATTATATTTGAGCATGAAAACAGCACTTTTGTACTCCTGTAAACAAATTAACCTGCACGTCTCCTGGTATTTCCAGCGAACTTGATATCAGTTCCCTTGGCAAAACCTGCCTTCCTCACCTGCAGCTCAGGGGCTGCAGCTCTCACAGGTCTCAGCTTTGCCATCAGTCTTGCACCGCATCAAAGAACTGTGTGCAACTTAAAGCTCCACCAAATAAATCCAGTGAATGCTCTCTGTTCTTATTTCTGGCGCCCCAAAAGAATCCTTGAGAGCGGGTATTTAAACGAAAAAACCAAATCTCCTATAAAGTCCCCCTACAAACGTCACCTTCCTAATACATCCCTGGCAAGGGTCCCCAAACACAGCAGGTCTCTTGGGAGCACGTGGTGACAGAGACATGGCAGCAGGCCCTAATTCCAGCTGTGGCTTTGTGGAATCCCAGCTCCAGCCACCCGAGCTTCCTGACACCCAAACCAAACAGCTTTCCTCACATTCTCTGTGGTGCTTCTCTCTTGTCTACTCTCCCAAAGAACTTCTTTTACAGAGCTTGAGCCTACACAACCCCACACACCACAGCTGGCATCCAGACAATGCAAATGCACAGCACTTGGAAGAGAATATGGGATAAAACAGCACAAAACCCCAATGAAATGCTGTGGCTGTAGATTATTTTACACACTCAATTTCTACAAGCAGTCATAAAAAACCAAGAATGGTCATGAGAAGCACAAACCCACAGAAGTCAGGAGAAGTAAAGCCTTTCCCCTTAATAAGCAGCTGTGGTTTAGAGTAACCAGAGAGAGGTCTGTAGTTCCTGATACTTCAAAGAGCCATTTACATTTGCATATTCCTGGAGGATACAAAACATACCTTCTGAAGAGGGCAGAGTTTAACCTCAGCCTTCTGCAAGACCATTTACAGAGACAGTTAGCCAGAATTATTACTTAATTGGAACAAACATCCTTTCTTTTCTCCCTTACAGACTTAGATGCAGCCTGTGTATTATCAGTCACTCAAGTTTAAAAAGTCCTTTCGATAAAACAAAAGATAAACAGGCAGGACAGGTACTTTTAATACGAGCGTGTTAAAAAAAGAAACATAGTATTTTGAATGTTGAAGTTCCAGAATTTAAAAAAAAAAAAATCTACTCAGAGATTGAATTTTGAAAAGAGATTAGATTCAAAATTATTCAAGCAGACGATCATGCTCTGCAGCTGACCCTTTCTACCTCACATACTAAGGAAATACTTTAAAATTCCAGTAAGCCTATTTGCTTCTAAGGCAAGAAAACACACCCACTTGTTCCTTCACCGTTATTTTTCAAGTACCAAAATCTTCCCAAAACTGTTATAATCGAGGCACTGGAGTAACAGAAACCTCATTAATTAAAAATGCAAAGTGATTCCCTTGCCTCCCCAAGCGCAAAATCCTGATCTTGGGAAGCCACCTTCGTGCTCCCGGTGTGTTACGCTCACTGCTGAAGGAAAACCTTCCTCTCCCTGCGACAGGAAAGGCGCACACAGGTGTCCGGCAGGGCACCGGGAAAGCTGCTCGGGACTAGGGGGATCCCCGCGGAAAAAGCCCCGGCGGGGGCCCGGGATGCTCCGGGCGGACGCGAGGAACCCCCGGCCGTGGGGCCGGCACCTGCCCGCAGGTGAGACCGGCCACCGTGCGACACAAACAGGGAATTCCCGAGCACCGCCATCGTTCTGGGCTTCCACACGGGGCCTCCCCGATCCTGGAGTGACCGGCGGAGACCCCGGGGACCCGCTCGGACAGGGCCGCTCCCGTGGCGGGGGAAGGGGCACCGACCCTTCCGTGAGACCCACCCGAGCCTCCTTGTCCCTGGGGGCGACTCGCACCGGGGAGGGGGCACAGCCCGACACGCCCCCCCGGAGCCCCGGGACCGCCCCTGCCCTCCGCGGGACCCCGGCCCGGCTCTGCCCGCGGCTCCGGGCCCGGGCCCGCCTGGCAGCCCCGTCCCC
>VYXC01009427.1:612191-712440 GCA_013397175.1 Platysteira castanea | reverse complement strand
GGCTCGCCCGTGCCGCTGCGTCACTGGCGTGTGACGTCGGCCACGGCCGTGACGTCACGCGCCGAGGTGTGAAGGTCGTGGCGGCGCTGCCCCAGCGTGGCTGCTGTGCCCGGGCCTCGTCTCCTTCCTTCCCTCGGCGGCGAGGCCCCGGCCTGGCCCTAGAGACCGCCCGTGTGCCTCAGGGAACCGGTGCCGTGGTGTGACCACCCGTCCCCTTCTAGGGTCAGCTTCTCTGGGCCTCAGCACATGGGCGCTTTGCCCTCGACCCGCCCTGCCAGAGGGTCACCGTGGTGTCCTTCAGCCCACCGCCACCTCGGCTGCATCCGTCCGCAGGTTCCCGCTGCTGTGGCAGCCCCACGTCACCCTGCCAGGTGTGTGCGTGGATCCCGGTACCCTGTCACGGAGTCTGTGCTGTGTCACACACCGTGTCTCTGAGCCCTCAGCCTCCGCCTTGTCTTGGAGGGCCGTGTGTGATGCTGACGTAGTGTCTCTGTCACTGATGCTCCATCGCCTCCCAGCGCCGGCACACGATGTCGGAGCTGCTCACAGCACCGGTTCTGTTCAGCATGTGCAAAAGGCCAGCGATGGAATGTGGTAAAGCCATCTACTGCACCGTGTTCTAGTCTAAATTTAGACAATCCGCACAGCAGTGTAAAGGGGATGTGTTGCAAGAACATAATCACAGCGTGGCTGCTTTCAAATGCAAACATTTGCTAAACGTGATTGCGTGATTGCTGCATCAGATTATCATTGCCACATCCTAATTGTGTTTAACATTTCCTGTCCTGTGATGCCACATCCCAGAGGTTTGGTTTACGTTTCCTAGTGTAACATCACCAGGGAAGTGTGGATTGCAGCAGGGTTGCGTCCCGGCGTGGTTGTGGTTATCCCAATCCACCATCGCAGGACGTGGGCTCAGCCCGGGACAGCACTGACAGCTCGTTTCCACCTAATTGAATGGGGACTAAACACAAGCAACAAGTGGCCCCTGCTGGATACAAACACTCTGTTCACATCAGGGTAGTCCTACTCGGGAGAAACCCTCCTGCAGAACAAGTTAAATGAAGTACCCTACATTAGCAGAATGGAAATGTATACCATGGAGAAAGAGGAGAAAATGCATCCTTTTATTTCCAGTAAAATGGTGCTGCTTTGATTTGTTTTAGTGTGCAGAAGTTCTGGAGGTGGAGAAGTCTCCTTGACTACTTCTTTCAACTAAGTCTTTGTAGTTTTGCTCATTGTTTCTACCCATCTGTAGGAATAATCTTCCTTATGGGCTCGATCACATACTGTCTGTTTTAATGAGCCCAGTGCCTGTTGTAGGGAATGATGCCAAGAGTAATGATCTTTAGCTATTTCTGTAGGAGAGCAGCTTAGCAGGCCATATGTCAGATTTCCCAGTGAACGATTGTTTTGAATTGTTTTTATACCGGAGTTTCTATTCATGAGATATTGAAGAAAATAACAGCATCTGGTTAATCAAATTCCGAATTTCACCATATGATGATATATATCAGTCCTATCCTGTGACTTCTCTTGAAATAGATTGTCAGGTCAGTGCAGGGAATTTCTATCTGTAGGTGAGTCAGGCATCTTACACCTTAAAATTTTAAGGGTGAAGAGCTAAGAAATGGCAGTTTGAAGTTTGACAAGACCTGAGTTCAGCTCCTGACACCAAAAAAGTTTGCACCACCCTTCTACCACACATTTCTGTAGACAAAAGACAGGCAGGAGAGGTGAGGCTTGACCAAAGGTAGAACATTTTCTCCTTGCAGGGTACTTGACAGAGCCCTTGAAGCAGAACACCCCACACATGGTGGGGGATGCTGGGCAGACCAGCTCAGCTGTGTACTCAGCTCAGGGCACTGTGCACTGGCATCTGATACAAAAACAAAAACATTTCCTCGTCCAGACAACTCTCACCTGATTAATTTTCAGATTTTAAGCTTTTTCTTTATAAGAATGTAGTAAATTAGATCTTAGGCAGAATTTTAACTGCCTCCTTAGCTATGTTAATATGTTAATGGTTACACCATGTTTAAACACCAAAATTTAGATTCATTTTTGGCTTAGAATTACTATTTAAAAACAGGAAGAGGGTGTGCTATGTGGCAGTTGTACTGAAAATTGTGTTTTATTAATAGAATGTTGGAACAAGTAGCTCATGTCCCAGCTGATTTTCTTTGCTGTATTCACATTTGAATGCTACAGTAACCACTTTCTCATCTTAGAGTTTGGACTTTGTGTCAAGAAGAGTGGCGGATATGATCTCAGCCTATCTAAGGTGTGATAAGGCCATGTCAATGGTTTCACTTTAGAATCTGCAAGTTTTTAAATCTAGACAACTATTTCTATGCAGAAAAAAGAATCTAGTTTCTCGTCTGATAACCCAAAAACTGATAGTGTTTTTTTTGTTTGGTTTTTTTGGGCAGAGGTTGCCTTCAAGCAGTCTTGGTCTGTCTCTGGAACACCCACAGATGTTCAGAAGTAACCAGCCAAATTAGTCCTTTGATGTTTTAGTTGTGTTTTCTCTAAAATATGATTCATGACCCCAGTTAGAGATAGAGAACCCAAATCTCTGAGTCTTTGGAGGGTGAATTTTAGTGCAATAGTTTGAAGATAGAATTTTATGTGTTTGTTTTTTAATGTCTTCCAAAATATGCCCAAGATGTGATATCTATTTTAGCACCTAGCTGTGGATCCAACTGCTTTAGAGCATTTTAAACAGCTGCTGTTTGTTTACAGGTTTTCAGCCATGCAATATTAATTAACCCGTCTTCCCCTTCTATCCAGTCTCTTCCTCCATTTGTCTCTAGACATACAAGCTATGATCTTACCTACAGCGGGAGAAGTCAAAGCTCACAAAAAATTATCAAGACTTAATAACTTGAATATCTGGATTTCCTTTTCTGTCTATACATTAAAAACCCCAAAGATTACTGAGCCTTATTTCTGACCCTATTACACGGAGTTGGTGCCTTGCTTCAACCCAGTTATGAGGGCAGAAGAAACAGCAAACAGTGGCTTGGATTGTTTGCAGGCTAGTGGAAAAAATCTCACAGTGATGACCTGTTTACTGTAGTCTGCCACAACTCATGTGTGGCTGGCTCAGACCTCTTCAAAAGAAAGGTTTTATCATAATAAGCTATTGCAGACTCATTCTTTTCCCAGTTCATCAAATTCTTGAGTTATTACAACACCTAAGACAGGGTTTTTCTGCTTTTGTTTGTATAAAATTACTGCTTTAAGGGTGCATCTCCTACCACAATGTTTCCACATTTGAGCACTAATTTCATCAATATAAAGGAAGAAATGTTGACTTTTTCATGTGCCTGCTTCCTTCTGAGCCTTTTAAAACCCATTCTTCTTCCTCCCAGCCTTTGTCATAATTTCAAGGGCTAAAAGCTTGTTTCAGGCAAAAAGAGAAGATTCTTACAGAATTCATTGATTTCAGCCCTGTGGTCTCTGAGAACACCAATTAATATTCAGAGATTCAATAGGAACTCCCAAGAGTTGGCAATCCACTGTCTGGCAGCATAACAGGAACAGGAAGAAGAATCTGAGGGGGAAAATCAGGCTAAAGCCAGGGAATTAAGAAATTCTAAGTACTTCTTTGCAATATATTTTCAATCTTTACATAAGGTTCAGGACAAAGAATTTCTATCTTTATCTGGATTCGACCTTAATGAAGGTTAAAGCACTTCAGAGTTTTTACTACATTAAAAATATATAGAATTGAGTTTGTATTTCAGGGACTGGGAGTCTCAACTTGAAGGAGACATGTAAACTGTAAATATATTAAGAAAATTTTAGTGAGTAAAATATTTTACATTAAAAATTCTAAAAGGCTACAGCCTTTTCAAATAACAGCACTTATTTTTTTCTTTTCTCCTAGGATTTTATTTAAATGTTTCCTAGAGTTTTATTTGTCATTTTTGTTGGTAAGAATTCAGTTTTCATTCTTGAACTAATTTTGAGTCAACACCATATTTATTACTTACTTTTTTTACATATCATGTATAAACCTAGAGTTAGCTGGTGTGAGATTATTCCCTTCACAAAAAGAATTAAAAATTCTAGGAGTTATTTTGTTAGAAGAGAATTGGGCCAAAGACACTCTTGAAATTGCTGACCATATTTGTTCAAGTTTTACTGAGGGCACTAAGATTCAGGGTGAAGTTTTGCTGCCTTTTCTTGTTAGGGGTCTTACAATTCTCTATGAATCCTTAAATGCCAAAACTTTTCCTTTTGGTACTGAAATGAACAGAGAATGAATTTCAACCAGCCTTGACTTGCTTGTTCGAAAGGGTAAATAAGAAGCAGAAACAGTTGAACAGAAAAGTATAGCTGGAAATGTAAATGCCATTTAAATAGTGTGTTTTTTAAAACTAATTAACAGCCACAGACTGTAATAATTAACTAAGTCTAATATCTTCCCTTTTGCAGATTGGAAAAACAGGCCTGGAGATTAATGAGTTGGTCAGGATTACCCCCACATATTAAGTCAGATGCAAAGCCACAATTAGAACTGGAGCAACTCATGGCAGCCTTTCTAAAGAATTTGGGGAGTCACTCAGCACCTCTGGTTGGTTCTTCATATCAGTTACACAAAACATTTTACTTGTTTTCCAAATACAAGGAAATCATGATGCTTAGGACATGTAATTTGAAAAGAAACTTTGCAATCTATAAAAATTAGGGGCTTGATTCTCTTTTTAGTTAGTGCTGATAACTCTAATAGGAGTTTACCTGTCCATGGTGGGAGGATGGATTTTCAGATTGACAGGCTGTAACAGGACAGTGGGACAGTGACTCTATTTTTTTGGTGTTTTATCTTGCAAATATACTAGACCTTATTCTGGAGTTTTTACTTAATTCTTAAACAGTCAAACTTCAGCATTGGTTTCATACTTGTTCCATTAGGCCTCTAGAGTGAGGCCTGCAAGCTCTCAGGGTTAAACACATGACATAGGTTGTTCTTCCCCTCAACATGACATCTTTCTGGGCAGGGTTTTAAGATTAAGATGCTTTCAAAGTCGTGAGTGGCTGCAGACAGGAAAAAGGGAAAGAGCAATGCATATTCCATGTTGTATGCTAAACTACGGTTTCTCCCTTGTCTATTAATTAAGCAGTCTATTAATACTGCTTTGGTACATACTAATGTTGGACAAAACCCCAGTTTTGTTGCTAGAGAAAAAGCTGCTATTTAAAAACCAGAGCAAAAGCAGATTAATTCTGAGGCTTATGAGTATATCAACCAGTAGGTGTGCCTGGAGTGTTGTAAATGGGAAAGGTGGGAGGACTCCGTCGTGTTATTAGTACATGTAGAAAGACAGGAAGTGCTTAGGGAAGGTTTCCCTCTTGTTCTGAGTTCCAGGAAAGTTATTCAGCCAAACACATGAATCACAAAGCAGACTAGAAGGGAGTTTCTGTGTGGCATGAAAATAACAATCTTAGAGCCTGAGAAGTGAAGCAGTTTGATGCTTTTGTTCTGCTGCAGATTTTTCATGGAAAATAGCAACCCCACGAATAGCTGACAATGAAATGTCTTAGTGCACGAAATGTGAAGTTTATATAAGAGAGAGTGTCTTACTCATCAGCTGCTCTATTTTAAGGCCTGCTCAGCATGAGGACTTTGATTTTGTGATCTATTTGGACAGCAGCTGGTACATTAGAGTTTTACGTTAGCTGACATCTTTACAATCTAAAGGATACTCAACATAATCCTGTAAAACCTATTCTCATATGTGTGCTCGGTCACTCATATGCCATCTCAGTGTCTTGTCTTTGCCCATGTGTATTTTCTGTCTACTTCATGTTAAAAAATGGCCAATGTATCAACGGAATTAAGTGATGTTTTGTGGTGATGTGATCAAAAAATGTATATACAGCATATGTCATAAAATGGATGTGCCATTTCAGTGACTGCAAAAGGCAATTAAAAAGAATCCATAGTAACATATGTTGGGGATAAATTCCAGCAACTAGCACAAATAACAGAAAAGATTATATGTATTAATGATTTTATACAAAGATGAGCTACTTGCATGATTTAGATTCACTTGGAAATATTTACATCGTGGAAGTATGAAATGGATGCCAAGTTGCAACCTAATTCCAAAATCCAGCAATTATCAAGTAGTTTGCCTCTTGCCATAAGGTCCTAGGACTTCATCTATCTGTTCATGCAAAAAGAAAAGTCTTTTCCATCTTTGTGGATTTTAAATCCCAGTCAGCCCTAAACAAAGGACAAAATAGTCCTGGCAGAAGCTAAAGTTACCTGTTTCCGGGGATGCTTGGGAAAAAGACTGATGAGGAGAAAGGACAAAATAAGGCACTGTTGAGGGATGGCAGGCACTGGACCCTCGAACACAGTATGCAGGGGAGCTCCCTTGCAGTGTTTTTCCCTGAATCCCACCCCTTTTAGACCCTCCCTTGGCCCCACCAGCCCTTGGGCCCTGAGGTAGTTGCCTGACCTGCATGCTCAGGAGCTGTGCTCTGGAGGATGTGGAAACTGAAGCTGGGAGATGTCAGGATGTCCCACTGATGAGTTTGGGTGCTGTAAGGGTAATTTGACTTTTTTCTCAGCAGCAAAACTTGCCTAGGAAAGGTGGAAAGCTACTTTTCTTTGCACATTTTATTTCCCACGTGAGCAACCTGGCATCCACTGTGTTTTGTGTGTTTAGCTGGCCTTGCTTGTTGAAATCTGAAGCACCAATGTCATACCAAATGTATTCTCACCCAGACTGCTGCTACAATCCCTTGGGTTGGAAGGGAGGGATTTAACAAAGGAAAACAAGGGGACTTTACCCTCCACTTATTGCCCATGACTGGTGCCCAGGAGGTTCTGTACCATGTGACTCGCAGTCCTTCAGCTCCACTTTCATGCTGTACTTGTATCCACCACTCGTTTCTCCTGCAGCTGCCCAAACAGTTTGAACTTAAAGCAAAGCTACAAGCTCCCTCCCACATCTGATACAGGCCCCACCCTCTCCACACCCACTCCATGACTTCAAGAATCTGCTTATTAATTATGTGCATGTCACTGGGAGTGGCATAAATTTTAGCTATTCTTGTATATTGCACTTCTTTGATATCAATGTGATGTTTATATTTCCATATGTGGCCACAAACCTGAAAATTAGGGCCTTTATAGAATGATTTCTACTCATATAAATTATTATTCTATGCTTTGTGAGCAATTAGTTTTGCTTTATACTTCTGAAAAAAACCCCAGTAGTTCTCAGTGTGATGAGCAAAAAGATGATCATCAAAGTGACCTGTTTATCTTAAACATAACACAGAGCTATCCACTCACTGTGAACACATGTTTGGAGACAAGAAGGGCAGAGAAGGACTAGTCTGGATAACAGTCATACTGCTCTTGAGTCAGTCCTGCTGATGTTTCTTCAAAGTGTGATACAGCAGCTTGACCATGGAGTCAGAGGGAGTGGAGGGAGCAGGACTGAAACATTCATTGTTGCCAGATAAATGAGGGGCCGTGAGGCTGCCCCAGGAGCCTGGGGCAGGGCAGGTGGGACAGTCTAAGTCTAAGGCTTGCTCTGAGTGCTTCTTGTCCAGTACTACTTCAATGATTTTCACATAATGCAAATGAAATTTAAGAGACTCTGTGTATGCACTTACCGTGTTTGTTTCCCTGCCCATTTCTTTGCTTCCTTGGATGTGCTTCCAGGAAGTTGCCTATTTATAAGCTTTGTGTCATCTCCAGGTGTCCTAGGGACCAGCGTTTGAAACAGAGATGAAGAAGTGATGCCTGAGATTACAGGGGAGTCTTAACAACTTAATGACAGACAAACTTGCAACACCCAACAAAATAAAATCCTGGTCAGTGCTTCCTCACATACTCCTCCTGCAGGCTCCTCGGCCCGAGAGCCCAACCTTGCAGTGATACCTACAACTCCCTTCCTTCTGTGGAAAGAAAATTTATGCTAAAAGTCTTTCCTGCCATCTTAGGAGGGTAATCCTTTTCAGTATGTGGTTTTCTACTGTTGTTTTACACTTGATCTTTTAATTAATTCAAACTCCAAGGTGGAAGTAGCAGCTTGGGGTAGCCAATTATTTTGAATTTCCTTAGGTTTGCTTCCATAATCCTTATGCTGTTGTCATACTTAATTATGTTGATGACATAAAACAGCATAAAGTTTCAAAGCATTCTTTTTAATATTTTTAAAGTCTCTCAAGATTCTCTACTGAAATACAAGATAAAAATGAAAATTATTGCTTTTTTCACATTATCTTTTTGTTTGTGATTTTAGGTACTACCTTGAGGTTCAGAGGGTAAAAGGCTCAAATGCCACGAGCAATAATGTCAGTTAATCAATAATTATCTTAATTCGTCAATATGAAGATTTTTGCCTCTATTAAAAACCTCAAACTTCTATTACTTGGCCTGTATTCAGACATTTCTACCTCTTGCATTTGGTATTTATTGTGAGTATTGAATTCCCAAATATGACTAAAAAAGGAAATCATACACTTATTGGAAATAAGAAGAGTAGCCAAGATTCTCTTGGCACACTAGAAATGCCTTTTGTATACCTCATGTAACCCTATGGAAGCCATTTGGGTTTTGTAATAATCTGTGGGTTTGTGTAATGAATGTACCCCAGCTCAGCATATCTGCAGAGGTATGCAAGGTAGCTCTGAAACTGGAAGTACAAATAAGATGACAAAGAAATGGCAAGAAAATGTTGTCCAGATGGTATCTTCATTTTTCATGGCATTAACCTGATCCTGACTTTAAAATTTAATGAAGACCTGAAAAACAATTCTGGCAAATGGGGAAAATAGATGGTGGTATTTTGCTCAGCTAACACAGAGCCAGAAGGTCTCACTTTTGACCTACAGTTAGTCCTGGAAGGCAGTTCTGATTCTGTACTTATCAGTGGCCTAAAGAACAGAAGGTGGTCACACAGTTTGTCTGATGGTACCAAAGCTACAAGAGTGAGAGAGTATCTGTTTGATTGTGCTGGCACATTTTATCTGTTCGAGTCATCCTGCACCTGTGCAATGTATGAAATGTGCACATACATTGTCGGATTTTTTCTATTATATTCATTATTTTATCTTCCAAGGAGATGTAATTTGCTGAGATGTATTATTGAAAAGATTTCTCTTCTGTTGTTGGTCATTTCTTTCTTATTACAGCAAGGAATGCATGTGTTTTCCTTTTTTTCCAAAGATGTCTCTTTTTGAGGATGACAGTATTTGAGGATTGAAGTTGTGGTTGGTTAAACAGTGTTTTGTGGCTTGGGCTGTCACATGGAAGGCAGTTAAATACACACATACCCTATTATTACAAGGCAGATACGTCAATAAATCATCAGTTTGCTTGTCTTAGGTATTTCTGTGTCTGTTAAACTGGGGGCTGCCAGCAGAGGATGAGAAAACATTCTTAATGCTGCTTGGTGCAGACTAACTCAGATGTCACTGGCCATTGGTTGCATAATCTCCGTAACTACAATCCTAGTCCATGAAAACCCTTCTTCTTCAAAGGGGCCTTTTTTAGTCTTTTCATGCAGATTGTTATTCTTCCTATTCACATAGTAACCATTTTTACCTCCTATTTGTCTCTGCTTTTAAGCTAGTTCGGATGCACTCAGTGCTTTAAAAACAAACCTTTCAAGGCATTTCCCTTTATTTTCTGTAAGAAGCCATGGTAAATGGTATACGCTTTTAAGCAATTAAACGGCTTTGTGACTTTGTTTTTTATGTTGTTAATACAGTTGGTGCAGATTCAATGGGCTTTCATACGTAGCAAATCCATCATATATCTATTTTCTGTCTCCCGGCACCTCTGCTAGTTTGATGTTGGGCTCTGAGTAGCTCTTCATATTTCCATGGTTACAAGTAGTCACAAGGGTTCTGTTAACCCCCAAAGGCAAAGCAATCATCTCTCTTTTTTTTTGTTATAAGAAGCATAAAATGAACAAATTAGACTATAGATATTAAAAGATTGTTTAAAATGTTTCAACACAAACTTTTAATTCTCACTCACTCAAGAAGTGTTGGAGTCTTTGCCGCAATTATGGCTATGTCACACTTTGTGTAAAGATGAGTTTGTACCCAAAAACCTGAAGGATCTTTTTTCTTTCTCTGTTCTTTTTGATTGAGATTTACAATCGATTTTGAAGGCAGTGGATTTAGAGCAAACAATGCAGGTTCAGAGCTATCCCGTGATTAAATAACCAGCGGTGACCGTAACCATTACTATGTGCACTATTGCTAATTGTCAAAGGTAGAACGAATGGAGGTAAAAAGAACATTAACTTGCTGAAGAGCACAGGTATAGACACATCCACATCAGGATTTCAGATCTCAAATTGCTGTAATTCTTTCTTTAAAAAGACTGACAGAAAGTCCCTTCTGACTTTCAGATCTCACATCTTGTCAAAGCCTAGATTCTTCCCCATAAATTAAGTGCAGAGAGCTGCAACTTCTGTGAGTGGATGAGAGATGTTAGAGATCCTTAATAGGGGAAGGCCACTGGAAGGAACAGTGTTTTTTTCTGAGAGGTTTTCTCGGACAGAAGCAGTAGCAGTTTTTTTTCTGTAGAATAGACTTAGGTAACTGTGATTTTTTACAGTATCCTATGATGAAGAGCTCTGAATCAAAGAGAGGTTTCTGGATCTTCCCTGGACAGAACAGGTAGTGAGTTGCTGAGGGCAGAGAAGTGAGAGGGAGTGATAAAAGAAAGCTGGAGAAAAGTCTCTAATAGGAAGAGAATATCTTGTCTACTGAAAAGGTTTTGAACAGTGACAGAAGCATTGGCTGGAACTGCAGAAAGGGTGAAAAAAAGCTCTGCCAGGGAAAGAGACTGAGACTCTGTTACCACCTATATACAGTGTTATTGCTTCAGTGCATACAGCAAAAGCACCAGAATCTTCCTAATTGAAGAGGAGAAAATGCCTCCTTTTCCCTTCTTTCTGGCAGTTTTCTTTTTAGCTGGAGGTACTAAAATTGCTGAGTCTCCAAGCCAGTAGAGGCATAAGCTGATTTTATGGTAAAGTAGCAGGTAATACTGTAAAACAACAAGTTGTTTAAATACTACAGCCATAGGGAAAAGTTTATTAATGTGGGAAATGGACCAAAAAGCACCTATCATATTCTATATATTCACCTGAAAGACAGACAATAGTAAAACACAACAGTCTTTATGCTCAAAGGTAATTATGAATGGTAATGAATGTTCAGAATCCCTGTGGAGTGCATGGGCACACCGATAATATTCAGACATAATGCATGAGGGGTGCTAAATGTTTTATTATACAGTGTATCTAAACACTTTCAAACAGGAACATTATCCCAGTCCATGTCTGATCAATTACTTAGAAAGGGAATAAAAAACCTCTGGAGTGGTGATTGAGCTGCCTACTCCCCGTTGGTACCTAACTACCTGTTGTAGTCTTCAGGTGCCAGATTGTGAGGCAATGTGTGCACGTCTGGGGTGTTGTAGGTGTGAAACAATAATTATGCAGAGCAAACGCTGAGATCATGCTTCCAACCTGACAGTCAGGCCAGCTGTGAGCCCAGGGAGCAGGGTTTGTGGACCTGAACCTGCCTGACGAGGTGGTGGCAGGATGCCACAAGTGCCACCAAGCAGCTAGAAAGGAGCATAACAGCACAAAGAACAGGGTTTGCTGATGAGAGTTTTGGCAGCCCATTTCAGATCCACTGTGACTTTACCAGGTGAATCAGGTGCCAAGAAATGGCATCTCTTGGGTCTCAGGATTTTCTCTCTGCCAGGTTTCAAGTGCTTAGAACTGTGAATATATGAGCTTACTTGCTCCCAAGGAATGTTTGGGCCTTTTTCAAGTAAAGGTTACATGTTTTAAGCTCCCTTCATCACTAAATTTGCTCCCAGTAGTGCAGTTAGATGAGAATGTTCACTCATTTTCTGTGACTATATTTTCATTGGAGCAGAGCAGTTTGGTTCAAACTCCTTGTGAGTGTGTCTGTAAGAACAGCACTGCAGGATACTCAGAGTGTTCCAGGCAGTAATTGCCGAGGTAACAAAGTTAGAAAAGGAAAATATTTGGTAGATGCATAATTAGTGTGGAATCATTCTGGAATCCTTTAAATCGGCATGATAAATTCAAATTAAATGTCAAACAAATCTTTCTGTCTCCAGAGTGAGAAAATCGCTCCTTTGGAATTTCAATGGGAATTGAATTCATTATAAACTTACTATCAAGGAACTAAAACATCCTAATATTTGGTTAAAATATTCTAGTATTTTACAACATATTGTTACATCAGTGCTTCTACAACTATTATTGACTGCAGTAGAACTTGTGAGTAGTTTGTGAATCTGTGTGTATAAATATAAATTTTCCTCTCAGAGCAGTAGTTTTGCTATTTGCCTGAAAAAGATCCTTGACCTATCTATATGATCAAAATCGTTTTCTAGAAAAATTTTTCTTCGTAGACTGTGCTAGAATAGCTCTGGCAAGGACGAGACAAAAACTATTTTATAGAAAAACAAAGATACTCCTACTAGGGATGGGAGATTAGAGCTGATCCTTTCCTGAGTTCTTCAGACTTGGAGTTTTTGCTCCTACCAACACTTTGGGCTAAGTCCCTCTATGAAGAGCTGTTCAGTTGTTTATAAGCCTTTCACTAGAGTACCTACATGTTAAATTGGAAGAAATTTGTTCTTTGGTGCCCACAAGAACATTTTTTTGTTCTAACCTGTCTTCACTAGTCCAGCTAGTATTGTTTGGAAAGCAAACTTTTGAAGGGGGGGCAGATGTTTATTTTATCATAAAATTTTGTTAAGGGTCTAAATTCAGCTGCAACCCTCGGATCACTTTGGGAGGCCAAGGCCCAAGGATGATCCCTTTGTTGTGTTGCTTTCAGGGGAGCAGGAGCAGAAAATAAGGAATTCTTTTTCTTATAGAAAAAATTTAAAAGTAAGAGCTTGCTTGTTATTCTTCAATATTTTTACGAGTTTCCATTATCATTGTTCAGCTGGCATAAATGTCCTAAAAACACTTAAAGCGGGTTGCATCTTAGCAGTGCTTATCCAGGAGTTTCACCTTGATTGCTAAAGCAGATTCTGAGCTTCCCAGGACCCAGTTGTGCAAAACAATCTGCAATTCTTCCTTTTCCATGCGCTCTGGTTCTGGTGATGAAGGTGGAAAGGCTATCACAGAAGCCATGAGGGAGGGTTTTATCAAATATTGTTAAGGTTTTTGATTCATGAGGAACATTTTTATATTTATATGTTTGTGCTTTTGGGTAGCAAGCCTGGAGTTTGTCAAAGGTGTACAAGAAGTATGTTAAAGGAAAGGACATGGGAAAGTAGTATCATAGTGCTGGGATAAAAGAAAGTATCAAATGAAATGAAACTTCAGATTTTTAACTCACCTAACCAGGAGTTACCACTCAGATATCTGAGCATGTGGTTATCTCTCAAAACTCTCTCATTATTTAAGTATTTATTGAGTTTACACAGAGAAACTTAGATCCGAGTAAGAGAAAAATATTTAGCAATTATAAAATAAAGCATTATTTAAGATCTTTCTACAAATAAAGCAATAACAAAACCAGAATTGCATTTTATTGTGTGAATATATGATTAAATTTATCTTGTGTTTGAAAAGATCCTTTTCTATCCATGAACAATTAACATAGATCAGAACCCAGAGAAGTGACTGTAAGACACTTCAGGGCATGTAACCTCCAGCAGATCAGCCTATGGTCAGTCTGGCTGGTTTGTTGCTGCTGCACAATAATTTTGTGTTCTGTGTGTTTGCAGCGTCTCCTGCATGTGTTGGATGCACCAGGAGAGGGCAGGACTACACAGGTGTAGTGGCTTACACGGGCTCTGTGCCGTGCGGTTAAACGAGAAGGGGAAACTCACCTATGAAGAGATCCGCTGGGAGCTGGCATTTAATGTCCACCTAAAATCAGTTCCTTGGATATTCAGAAATTATGTCTTTTCTACGTAAGTGTTTCATTGCTGCTCTGCTACCAATGAATGCTTCTGAAGGAAATTATTTCTAGGTTTTAATAGCACTGTGAGGGAGCCCCAGCATTTAACTGGATTATTCAGTGTCCACTTGGAACAGAGTTTTTATCATTTTCACTGTTGAAGGTTAATGTAAATCTAACTAATTTTGCTTTTTTCCCTTTTTTTCCTAGCTATAGTCTGATTTCTCATTTAATTATCTTGAGAGTTATTTTTTTTCCTTTCTTCAGGTTTAGAATAAAATGTTCTAAACCAAAGTGCCTATTTTTAATATATATTGGAAAATATTAGCCACATTAGCTGTAAAACAGATTAAAATCAGTGTTTCTCTTGAAAATCTGAATGAAATGGAATGCAAAAGTTATTTTTGTTTTCTCTAGAGAACCTGATTTAAAGGCTGCTCACTCAGAGTGACTTCAATCAGCCAATGTACTTTGGTTAAACTGATCTGTTGATAAAGTGGGATTTTTTTCAGTACAAAAGCCAAGCTTCTTCTCAAGTGGTTTGTGGCTTGAGTAAAGAGAAGGGGTGACAGTCCCAGAGCAGGACTTGGGGAAGAGGAGAATGAGTGAGTAAAGGACAACTGAGGTGGCAGTGACTTTCCATGTTTGTTTTGGTACAGTTTTTTGCCTTATTATTGTAGGGTCTTTCTAGCAAAGGCAGTACTGTTGTTGGGTTTCTTTCTTCTGGGAATTAGATAGAAAGATACAATCAACGAATCCTAATATTTATGCTGCAATAACAATTATTCACGCTAATGGTAAGTAGCTGTAATAAACTTTATTTTACAATTAATCTACAAGTATTGCATTTGAGCCTTTTTTTGGTTTATTTAAAAATGACAGGAGTGTGCTTAAGCAAGTTCTTGAGAGCTATAAAGTATAGTTGGCTCAATATATCATCAAAATGAAATGGCTAAAATGGTGTCATCATCCTTATAGTCTGGAGGTAAGTAGGCAGAAGGATTTGGGGGATATTTAAATCACTCACAGTAAAAGCAAAAGAGTCTTTTGCAGGCAGAAAATACCAATATTATTGCAGAAATTGTCTAACTTAAGAGAGGATCGGGGTTTTTTTTAAACTGTGGACCAAGAATGCAATCTTTGGTATGAAGCACACTTTGCAGATCAGATGGGGGCTGTCCCACCCCAAAAGGTGTCTCTTTCATCAAGCTGGAAGATAGTTTGATCTCCCAGAATCTGTCCCCAAAGTATTGTCAGTTCAGATCCTCTCATCTGGGCTTATTGGACCAGAATTATGTCATCTGTATGAGCAATTCTGACTGCCCTGCTGTTTTATTAGATACCATCTAATAATTTGGAGTAATATAAGTGCCACAATTCCCATATATAAATATATTGCCAGCATCGTGACTTACATCCTTCTAATAGAAATTGACTTTTTATGAGTTATGTGGCCTCTGTTGTTGAAATTCATGTGATAAACTCATACAGTTGTACAGTATTTCTATACCAGCCCCATTACAGAACATCTGTGGCTATGAGACACAAACCCAGCACCTGTCTGATGTGAAACAATCTGGGTCTTTCATATACTGCAGGCACAGAATGCCCTTTTTCTCGTAGAACCATGCCTCAGGATCCAGCTGCTCCTTCCAAGAGTATTATTTTGTGGGGGACAAATCTTGAAAACCTGCGCTGAGTGTAAACTGATGCAATTTATGTTTCTGCATGTGCGAGCCAAACATTTTGAAAGGACATCCTCCCCTGGTTCTCAGCATGAGAGCTTGGCAACCCAAACCTGACTATTCCTATGCCCACATTCATTTTCACTTCACTCACTTTAACAAATGCATCAAGCTAGAGTTTAAAAGTGCTTCTAATATTAACTCTGTTCTTTGGCAATTTCATCTGACAAAACTTCCAACTTCCTGTTTGACATTTACAACAGGGAGTTGTGTTCTGAAGGCCAAAATAGCCCCGTTCTAAAATCTGTATGTAAGGATCCAGATAAATATAGCATCTTGAGCTAATTTTTAGCTGTTTGAAATGCAAATAAACACAAGATTTAGCTGTCAGTATGAACTTGCTGGATGATTTGGATCAACAGATGAAGCCAAGGCCGTAATTCCCTGAAACTCTTATTTTGAGAATTAAATCTGATGAGTGTTTTAGAGCCTTATCGTCTACATACTACTTCACTTTTCCTAGTGAAAAAAACCAAAAGATACAAGTTTCTCTTGGCTTTTTAGTCTCCTTCAGTCTGAATATAATTTTAATAATATACAAGTAAAGATATCCCTATGTAAATCCTTTTGTTCATGACTTCTAATTCAAAATGTTCTTCTCATATAAATGGTTAATGAATGAATAATGTTTGAAGCTATGAAGAATTATGGTAGTTTTATTCAATTCACTTTCACCTGTAATCTGGAATATTTTATATTACCTGTTTGGAATTTTACAATCATATGAACTGCCTCAAGCATTTCTTCTCATGTTCTCCTTTGTTAGGTAAATTGCCATATAAACTAATAAAGATTAGAGACATTAACTTGCTGAGACTCTGTTCCTTTCACAATTCTCAAGATTTGTACTACAGAGAATTATAAAACTCAGTGGTCTCTCCACTAGGGCAAAAACTTCATTACTAGTCACTATCAATTCCCCAGCCAATTTTCAGTCACTTCTTCAAAATATCCTGGAAAGGCTTCTTGACTGAGTGGAAATTGCAGGATTTATTCTCAAATACAGTGATCACATTGAATACTGCTTCAAACCTAATGTGGGTTATATTTAGAGTGGATTTTTCTTCCTGAATTGCCATCAGTGACTCTCAAGAGCTGACTCAAATAAGTGGACAATAGACAGTAGCTGGTGTTGTGAGTTGTCACATGAAAATGTCAATTATTTTCTTCTTTGGGAAGATAAGAGTGTTTCTGTAATAGGACTCTTTAGTCTTGTATCCTGAAAACAAATAGATGTCATACTCCTAGAGATCAATGTGTTTCCATCTCCCTGTTTTCTAGCATGTTTAAGAAAGATCAGAATTCTACCTACATATTTCTGCTACTTCTAAAAACAATAGTTTGTTCCCCTGGAGTTCTAGGAAATATCAGTATTGTTCTGTAGCTAAACAAAGAATCAGTATCTACTGTATCTAGAAAAGTTTCCTTTAAGAGCTTCTTTTTTTTTTTTTTGGCTTACTGAGTTTTATTTGAGTTGAATTTCTGAAGCTGTGGATTATGTGTAACTTGATATGTTGCTTCTTGAAGTGTTACATTTTTGACATGAAGCGGGAAATTGTTCTTATCTTAATTTTGGGGACAGTTCTCAGCCTTGCATTTTCAAAGGCAAGATGCCCTGTTCAGCTCCCAGTTCATTAAGTGTTGCAAGGGTAAAAACTTTCTAAGAGTTTAAATGAGCTCGAAAACCCTTGGGTGCTGCACCTTCTATCATCATTGGCTGGTGACTATCTGTAGTTCTGCCTACCAACATATCACCTCTCACATTTATACTCAGCCACACCATCTCTCCAGTTGAGATCGAGTGTTCTGATTTCCAAGCTGGCATTGTTTCCTGCTTGAGACAGTATTCATGCATTCATTTTTGAGGGGTAAGCTGCTTAGAGGTTTTCTGGTTTAGGACAGCTCTGGTTTCGTGGGTGTTAAGGTAAAAATATAAAGCTTTTGAAGGGTGCTGATAGTGTGATGTTTGTTATGAAACAAAAGGAAGTGATAGTGCCAAATTGGCAATGCTTTACCACCTACCAAAAAAAAAAAAAGTCAAGAGCTTTTTGGCATTCCCACATTAATTTGCGTGGAGGAGGTGAAGCCAGTGATGGAGAATTCTGCTGGTCTGCAGCGGTATAGGAAGGTCGTTCATTCTGTTTCCTTCTTCATTTGGACTTTGTTTGCACTTTCTCCAGTCTTGTTGACTTCCCCTCTCTCATTGTTTGTGTGTTCACACTCCTCTGCTCCGCAGTGTTTGTCTGTTTTTGGGCAGATCCACCAGTTTTCTGCTGGGCTGGAGCTCTTGGATGGGATGGGATGTCAACCTAAAATGGACCAGTTCTGTTAAGCTGCAGTTTCTATTATTCATTGGAAAACAAGGTGAAACTTAGTTTGGTCAATTCTACTTTGACATTCTTTCTTCTGCTGCTGCTCCATCCCGGACACACATGAAGCGAGTTAACACAATAGATAATGACAAAATGAACCTGGCAGGAGAGAAATACAAGCTTATAAGGAGTGTGGTGCCTCGTATATGGTATTCCTGTTTTAGGGAAAAGGATTGGCAGCTTGACTAACTCCTTTGTTTATTCACTGGAGAAGTGTAACTTACAGCTTTGCAATCTGGTAAGTCAATTTAGAACTGTATGTAGGTACTTGTAAATGAAATGTTGATTCCAATTTTTAAAAGCCATGAACTGTTGTTCTTCCTGAAGAACAACAGAAGAACTGTTGAAGAGCTGTTGTGAAGAACTGTTGTTCTTCTGTAAGCAACAGACAGATGCTAAATCTTTTTGGTGTTAATCTAGTTGTTTCTGTGATTAATATTTATGCCAGCTTAAATACCAGCAGTATGTCTTATTTTGGCCTCTGTCTGCCTGAATACTGGGGAGTTGCTTTTGTGCTCAAGCACTGAGTAGGGATGCTGAAATCTATATGAAACTGGTACTGGAGCATTATAAATTAATTTCTCCACTGCTGAATAATTTTACACTGTCTTTAGTGGGAAAAAATGGTAGCACTTAGAAACTTGTCCAGCTTCACTGTCTTGATGGTGGAGTCCATTTTAAGACTGATAAACTGAAATAAAATATGATCTTTATATTTTACACAGAAACAGCAGGTTAGAATTTCACTTCCCATCTAAGTTGCATGAAATAAAATTTAACTTCCCATCTAAGCTGCATAAATTCCCATCTAAGCTGCATGAAACTGTGTTGTGGAGTTGTATGAAACTGTATAGAAAGTTTCTACCTTTAAAACCTAACTTACCTCATTAATTGTGAGGTTTTTATTCCTAAGTCACTCAATTTGTTCTGAAAATCCTACATACTATTTCTTAATTAAGAATTAAGAGTTTCATATTACTTCCTTCAAGTTGTTCTTCTCTGTATTTTAGGATAACTTCCTTGAGTCAATTCTTTATCTTTGAAAGTACAGGCATTCAAACTAAGGGTAAAATGACAGAGCCAAATTGTGTTGTCATCTGTTTGGGGATGGCCAAACCTTGGAAATAGTTATGCAATATTTTTTAGTTATTTAGATGATTCCCTATGAATCATACAACTAATATTTACTGTAATATTTAAGCGTAGTTTTAAAGGCTATGAATAAAATAAAAACCAAAACTCAATTATATAGTATTTACACTACATAGTATATAAACCATTTATCTTATAAACAGTAAGCATCTTTTATGAGTTGGATGTTTTTTTAAAGTTAAATAATTCCATTAAATTTTTTAAATTAAATTTTCATCTGGATTCTCTAGCATTTTTATACCAAGTATTATCTACTTGAAAAAAAGCCAAATGTAATCATTGCTATAAGTATGGATTGTGTATTTTATGGATGCTGGATTCCAAACTGCTGAAGATGTTTCCTTGTCTCTGGTTTTATTTATTCAAATATCATTTAAAATTTAATGACCTGGCTTTTGCTCTTCGATGATTTTTGTTTTAAAAGTTGATTAAGTATTATTTACATTGTAATTTTTGTATGTGATCTAGAAAAATTGTATCTGTCATAATCAGAATAATGTGATTTTTTTAACTCTTTGGGAATGTTCAATTCTATCTAGTCTAGTGATTGGAGGGAAGTATTAAATTGCTTTTAAAAGAGCTTCTGTGTAAGCATTAACTGTATGTTATGTAAGTATGAAGCTGTGTTGTGCTGAAGGCTCTATGTTTGCATGCACATTTTTTTTGATTTTATCTTGAGAAATGTAGAAAGCAACTTCTTCCTTGGATTTGTGAAATCAGGAGTTTCATAGTCAGCCTTTACATCTGACTTCACCACCAGATGCAGATCTTGAATATTGGCACACACATTCCTGATTGGTAATATTTACTGAAAAATACTTATATGGAATTATTTTAAACCATTTAGCTAAAAGGGTATATTCCAGCTTTTTTTTTTTTTTTACAGCAAGTTAAAAATATGAATAATTAAAAAAATTATTTCTATTTTGCCATAATAATTACCTATATGTCTTATGTTTGAAATCTGTTCATATCTTATGTTCCTGGTTTTATTATTTTCTGTATTTCCAATTTTTTCCCCTCTTCATTTGAATATATTTATCAGCTACTAATATGGTTACTGTCGATGGGTATAGCTGGCATCGTACGTAGATATCAGGAACTGTGGTGACAGGACATGGGCGAATGGCTTTAAATTGAAAGAGCCTAGGTTTAGATGAGATATTAGAAAGAAATTCTTCCTTGTGAGAGTGGTGAGGCACTGGAACAGTTTCTCCAGAGAAGCTGTGGCTGCCCCATCCCTGGAAGTGTTCAAGGCCAGTTGGATGGGGCTTGGAGCAACCTGGGGTGGTGGGAGGTGTCCGTGTCCATGGACCCTTAAATGTCCCTTCCAAGCCAATGCATTCAGTGATTCTGTGATTTTGTGTCCCGTTCACGCAGCAGATCACCTGTGCAGTGCCTTCAGTTTCACAGCAGTTTTTGCAGGTGTGATTACTAAGTACAAGATTCTAAAGACTAATGCAGGCTCTGCTGCTGCTCTGGAGATTCTGGTGTGCTGTTATTCCAGAAGAACTGGTGGGTTTTCAGGGAAGTTTGTCTCGGCGGGTGAACAGTCACAGCCCTGACAGCAGCACAGATCTGCATCCTGCCCCTGAGACCAGCACTGGGACTGCAGCAGCATCCACTGTGGCAAAACTCCGAAACTCCACTCTGCCCTGCCCAAAACTTCAGTCACAAATGTCCCTGAAATATCTGCCATACGTTTTGCCACGTTCTCAGGTTATACGTGCACAAGTCTGAGATAAAAAAGAGCTGCTTGGCGTGTGCTTCAGATCCAGACATACTCATTGCAATCAAGGGGCCCCTTTTCCTGTTTCTGCAAGCTAAGGAAAGGGACCAAGGTTTTCCAGGTACCAGGCATGGCTCAGTGCCACCCATCATTATGCAAACCTAGGGCTTAGAATAACCTTGATAAATGGTGTGTTACATACAAATAAGTAGTTAACATTTCTACTTCCTCTTTCTGTTTTTATAGGACTCCCTTGTGAGCATCCCAGAATTGGTACATATCCAGTGGGTTCCCGATACCTTCAAGCAACACTTTCTCTCCAATTAATTATATCCTTAATTTAATGGCTTCTGGCAATAAAGTATTTTGGACCCCATTTCCCAATGGGTAGAAATCCATTTTGGTTTTAAAAGTGTTAGGCCATGGGCTGGGCCAAGAAATTCCCTGGCAAACAACTAATTATGTCCACAGACAAAGTCTGACAAAGAAATTGCTTCAAGCCACAAGTCAGAGGCTTAACCATTGTTTGTGTGAAGTTACTTTTCAGCTGGTGATTGGGGTTGGTTGGGAGGGAATGTGGCTGGGAATCAGCGTCCTTTGTTCGGGACACAGGCCCTGCTTTAGCCAGCTTATGGAGCCGTCCGTAAAATGGCCTCTTTGCTTTCACTTAACAGGATGCCGGTCACCTTTCTGCTCTGCTGAGCACCATTTCATGACTTCACAGCCCAGGAATTAAACCCAACTGCACAAAAGCAGCTTTGCCGGTAATTGTCCGCAGATTAAATTAAATGCCTGTTCTCATACAGTGTATCTGAATTGTATCGGACCCGCTCCTCGGTTTACACGCTTGTTCCTGTCAGTGAGGGGCGGCTACTGGGAAATGGTGCAGTCCTTGGAAGCCTGGCCCTCAGCGATTCCATGAAAGTGCTGGGGATTTTGTGTGTTCAACATGATGTCGATTCTATTGTGTCTCATAATGAAAAAAAATAGCTTAGTGCACTAGTAAAACACCAAAGTGTCTCAGTGGTGGCAGCTACTGCCAGTAGCTCAGTTTTCTGCTGTGACTTCTAAATTCTCACTGTCATAGTGTTTGGCAGGTTGAAATTTTGAATTTATTTTTGTTCAAAATTTTGAACAATCAACAAAACTCAGATTTCTTTTTCTTTTTCTTTTTTTTNTTTTTTTTTTTTTTTTTTAATTAGATGCATTTGTGTAAAATAATCCTGGCTAGTTTAAGTTATGCCTTTTTCCTTTCACTTTTTTGCATTATATTTTTACAAGTGGAGAGCATAAAGTTATTAATTTCAGGAAGAAAACATTTAAACATAACACAATTAAAGAGCCATTCAGTTTCTGCTGGACTGTACTTATGTATTTCTTTCTTCTATTTTTATTTTCTCTTGACTATGTACTGTTTAACTGAATTGTGCAACTGCTCCATGAATTCTTGACTCAGAATGTGCTGCAGCCTGCTTTTTGCTTAAAAATTTATCTCACCACTGCGTGTCCAGCTGGTGTAGCTGATGAATAACAATTTGGGGCTCGCCATCCCTTTTAAAATTGCACAACCTCTAATTTCTCATTAACAACAAGCTTCGTGGTTGCCAAACTCATCCCACCAATCTTTCAAAGACCAGCATGTTGTCACATTAGTCAATATATCACTTGCACAGTTTCTGTAAAGATGTTATATCTGAAAGTCATCTCGAAACTTGAGTTTAGGGTCATCATCAGTAAAGATGCAAAGAAAACATGGATGTACCTTCGCATTTCTTAATGCAGGAGAATCTGGGGAAAAGTTGATCCTGCATTCAGCCTCATATTTTACAAATGACCCTGAACTGATTTTATGTTTGGGTTTTTTAATGAAAAATGCCAAAGATCTCTCCTTTCAGAAGAATAGTCTTTTATGACCAGCCAGCCTTTGGAGTGAGTGTTTTTAACATTAAGATTTTCATTCCTCCAAGCTTTAACATATTCTTAAGAATCAGTTAATCAATGGGATAACACTGAATCATTTAAGAGTGGGTCAAGCACTAAAGTACTATTTTGAACGGCACACCGCTTTCTAGTCAGAAAAGAAGATAGGTTTTTGAAAATTAAATGCAAGCTAACTGTCTTCTATTAATATTTTATTTTTTTTAATGAAAGTATAAAGCTTTGTTTAGTCGCATAAAATATGAAATTATTTGCTGAAGAAAAAAAAAACCCACCTCCCAACACTTGAGGAGATATCTTGTGCCTGCAGCACCAGCTGCACTCCCTCCTTCCATCACCTCATTTGTCTTCTCAGCCTGGCTTTGCCAAGGGTATCCGGTTAGGAAGCTGAAACTACCAGTCCAATGAGAATTTGATCTAAAATGTTGTTACCTTACATGCCACAATATCAGGGCAGTATATACATGATCATACATGTTATTCCACACTAAACTTCACTGCCTTTTAATTTTTTTTCTCTTTCTGCTATTGCTAACATGGTACATTGGCTCCTTCCTGCTCAATCTCAGTCTGATTCAGCCTTTGTTTTCCATTCACATGACCAGAACTCTCACTCAGACCCTTATCATTTCATGTCTTGACAGCTCCAGTCGTCTTCCTTCTAGTCTCAACAAATACTGGCTTGCAACATGTGTATCTTTGAAAATATTTTTTGTCTTGTTATGCTGATGTTCCATTGTTCCCTCTCTTGTACTGTGGGATTATTCTCTTTAACTTTCTAGACCGCACCTTACCATCTCTTGTTTGCTTGAACTGCTGACTGTATGACATCTGCAGTGCCAATCTTTATTGCCCTTTCAAGTGTCTCCAGCAAGCAGCTTTAAATTTCCCCCTGTGGTATTTAATGCGTGGTATTAACTGAAAATCATGAGTGCTGTTTCATTGTCCTTTTATTCCTTCTAATTGGGACCTCTAAATTCTACTGCAGTTTGACTATGTAATAACAGTGCTAGCCTGACATAATACTTTACAGAACGTGTGAGAATTCTTGGCTGCTACCAAACAGCGCTGAATTCAACCAACCCTGAAGTCAGCATGGCTCTTGTTAAATACATTGTAGTCAAATGCCTCAAGTAAAACGAATCCATTGCAGTACTGTGTACTGAAACTTACCAGGAGAGTGCTGCAGCTGGATGTCCCATCCGTATCAGTCCATCTAATGCAATTTCCTCTGTCTCCGAGTGCTGATTTCCATTACATTGCAGGACACTTACAATTAGGCATTGCAGTGTTGATCGAATAATACTGAAGCCCTTTTGAGGATTCTGGCATAGATCTCATCTGAGAAAGAGAATTAGGGTTATATTTTCAAGAGTTTAGAAGTGTCTAATGATAAGATAGGCAACTAAGAGTATTCCCAAAGAAGTATAAGCAGCTTATATAGTTTTTATATAATTTGCAGATTTCACTTATTTCTAGGTCCCTCTCCTCAGTTTCTGCTTGCCTGTGAAATCCCACAATTTTGTAAGAATCAAAATATTTGGGTGATGAGCAAGTGGAAGAGAAACTTACCTAATTATCTACTTACATATCACAGGGGCTTTGGGCTACTTCATTAGATGTTCATTAGTTCATGTTACAGTTTATACCAAGTTAATCCTATTAGAATTTAGTATGTTACACAGCTTTGGAAGTGATAATGCGGGAGGCTTCTGGAAGGAGTAGTTTGTAGCCCTAGATTGCTGTGGAAGATTTCTTACTATCTTCATTGCAAGCTAGGAGAAGGGAGCCATGGTGTCCTAGGGATCATGAAGGAGATTACATTATTACAGAAAACAACAGTATTTTTGTTAGAAGCACATGTACTACCACAAAATAGCAATGTATTGAAGTAAATTTCCCAAATAAAGTGATGGCGGCTTCCTAGATTCTGTTTGTTTTAGTTTTCATCCTGCTTGAGCAGGGGGATTGGACCAGATGCCCCCCACAGTGGTTCTTTCCAATTTACCCATTCTGTGATTCCTAAGTATTTATTTTTCTAATCAATGACAGCACAATCCAAGAAACTATTTCCCAGATTCAGTAAACCTTAACTTTCCCTTCTGATTTAATTTTGAAGAGGGAATTGCACTGAACTTCTCTTAAGCAATTTAGTTGAGATTTCTGTTTAATCTGGACAAAATTATGATAGAAACTGATTTTGGTAAATCACTACTATGACAGAGCAAATTTGGATGCATTTAATTTTCAAGTGTGTAATTACTGTATGTCAGGGGTTTATGATAACTTGTAATTGTGAAAAAGCCTGGAGAAAAATTAATTTGAAATTTAAATGTGCAGATTAGTATAGGATGAAGAGTTAGTGTGAAGAGTAGAAATTAAGGAAAACATGGCAATAAAAATGGTGGGATAAAGGCTGTCTATAAACATTCCCAAGTGTTTAATTACTAACAAATGCAGTCTGTTCATAATCTGCAAAGTTTTTGTTGTATTCTGAGAGTATGTAAAACTGCATTAGAAAGTGTTTGGATACAAATTTAGCATATTTAAAGAAACATTCCTGAAAGAATATTTGGGATTGAAAACAAAATTTGTAGACAACGTGATAACTGTAAGAAGGATGTCTTGTGAAATAGACCTTTATTAAGCTTGATCACCACAAAATAAAGATCCAATTAAGGCATTGAAAAGATAAAGAAAGACCATCTGTGAGGGAATTTGCCACAGATCTAATGATAAGCTAATTTTTCAGATAAAGTGGGTATTGTACTTTGCAAGGGTGGAGTAGAGAAGTTAGAAACCATTTCAGATTGCATTTTTGCCAGGAACATGAGCAGATTGGATAAAAGCAGTGGAAACAATGCTTGTAGGTCAGTTTAACCTAAAGTTATAAACACATTCTTTCTTTATATAGCAACACTGCATTCCCCATTGTTTCTGAAAATACCTGAAGTTGTGGAGATGTATTTCTTACCCTGGGGTAAGAATTTACCTGTTTTCTAACAGTCAAAAGTGACCATAAGCACGAAACCATTTTGTCCCAGGGATTATATAAGTGTGCATGGCACAAAGTTTCATGTGGTGGAGCAGAGGTAGCTCTTGCATTGCTTAACTGGAGACTCTTCCACTGAAAACCTGCTGAGTTAATTTTGTACAAACAGAGGAAGATACAGTTTATTTCATTAATTTTTTTACAGGTAAATTTTCAGATTCTTGCAAACAATTCCTTAACCAAGAAAAGCAGGTTGTATATGTATAACTTCAGAGAGAACTAATTAGGAACAAGGTTGAGTGGTGATTAGAGGGCTTCAGATGGCCTGGTATCACAGGATATCCTCATGTCCCACTCTGTTACTGTGGCTGCACAAATGAGGCTGACAAATCCAAAGACACTGGTTTAGAACTCAGCCTGGGTTAGGTAAAGGTAATAATGTGGTATTGTACTGCTTTCTTAACTGCTGAGCTTTGCCCATGCAGATTGAGAAGTCGTGTAAATAACTCTTGGATTTGTAAATGAAAAGGCTCCAAAATTGCCCCATTACTAAAGGTATGAGATTTTCTCATCGCAGAAATCTTTGATCCTGTGTATTTTGCGTGAGCAGCTGTGTTCAGCACGATCAGGACCAGTAACCCTCCTGAATGTTATTCAGATCTTGTCTGTCCGAGGCTGATCAGGAAAATTAAAGGTATTAGGACTATGTGTGTCATTGAAGAATTTTAAATCTCACCTCTTGTCTTATATCCCCTTCTCTTCAGTGAGCTTTGTTGAAGAGCTTTAACTGCTTTAGCTTACATTGACATTGTGCATTTCTGGAGCAAAGAGCTTGCTGTGTGGTTCTATATTCTGTAATCAAGATAAAAGGACTTTAAAAGCACGAGTAGAAGGACCCTGCTGTGGGATTAACAATGATAAAATATATTCTACAAAGAACTTTTGTATGATAATAAACATTGAGATACTTCATCTCTGTATATAGAATCAATACCTTTCTGATCAAATCATTCTAATTTTTAATGATATTGAGCCTACCTGCATCCCATATTTTTAGCTTCTGTAGTTATATTATTTCTAAGGTGGATCAAAATATGTCCCAGCCTTTGTAATTGACTTCTTTATTTTATCTAAGCTTTTCAGGTATAGTTAAATATGTTTTCTGTGCTAGTCAAAACTATAGGTGCCACCTGCCACGGCAGGACTCATAACTAATCCAGTATTTGCTCATCAAGTGAAAAAAATTTAGTATTACTGTAAAGTAAGCTGCTTAAATACTTTGTTTCATCCATCTGCTCTTTTTTTTCTTTTCTTTTCAAAATGCAGGCACATCCAGATCACAGCTACTTTTGATCCTGTCAGCTGCTGAACCACATTTAACAGAGAGAGAGGTATGTTCATGAATAATGCTTGAACCTTGATTTCTTTGCCCAAAGCGTATCTCTTAATTTTAGTATGTTTTGTTTCGCTTCCCTCTCACCTTCTTGGTATGATGGGAGTATCTTTAGGACAACCCTATTGCTGAGTGTCTCTGCTCAGGCTGGTGAAATCAAGAGGCAGTACAGGACTCATTCATTCAGATAAAGCTGTAGAACCTGTCTCTGAAGCTTCTCTCCCCCCAAAATGTTTGGCTTGAAGCTGTTTTCAGGTATAAAGCCTCAGTCCTGACCTTTGTGAGGAAATAATGAATGGTAGACAGTTAGAGGCCAAATGCCAACCATACCTGTTACCTTTTGCAATACTGCTTAAGTAAATTAAGTTTGTGAGAGCCCTGAAACAGTACTTAATCCAGAGGTGGCTGTAGACAGAAATTGCACCATCTTTCATAGCAATTTTGGTCTGCGGTTGGCCAATCTGTGAGCCACAGTAGTCACACTGAATCCAGAAGTGTTCTTGTGGGTTGGGTTAATGTCACTAAGGGCAGAGGCTGGGCCTGAAGTGTGTGTATGCATGTATCTCTGTTATTTATCTATTAAAGGCTTTCTAGATAAGAGTCTGTCCTAAAGTATTCCCCTATTTGCTCCCTTTTTCCAGTCCTCAGTGATGATAACAGCTATGCAGGCCTTAAATCACTCTGTGTAATACACACGTTATTTGTTCTGTTCTTAAAATGCCTGGTTTATTTTTATCATCCTACTGGCCTCTAGCTACCAAAGCACATACAACGTTCTGTAATATAAAACCAGTGAACACCTTGGTGGTGTTTAATTAGTGTCAGCATTGGATCTATGTAAAATCAAAACTGCAAAAGTAAACGTATTTTGTGCAGTGCACAAAGATGTGATAGCCAAATAAATAGGGGTTTTTTTAAGAAAAACAGCCTTAGACACAACAAATGAGATCTATTTTCCAGTTTGGACACAAGTTCTTAGTCATTAAAGAGAAAATGGAAAGAGTTTGCTGATAAATGATCCTATCAAAAGAAAACTCAAAATACAGGAATTGTGTTTCTGCAGAAAAGCATTGCTAGTAGAAGCTGGTATAAGATCTGTTTTGTCTTATTTTAGAAGCCGCTCAGACTTTTTGTGCTGGTCTCCAAGATGCCAAACTCAAAATTTGCTGTCAGTAAGCTTACTGGCATTTTACAAGCAAAGATGATCCCTACCAATTTCAGATAATGCGCTTAAACCTATAGTCCCAAAGAAAGACTTGTTTTTTAATAGTAGTAATCCCTTAATTGACTGGGTGTGGAAACACCACTGGGTCTCTTCTGGGTTTCCTGGTGAGAGGCTTTCTGTATAATCTGCCTTTTAAAAAAAGCCCTGTTATAAAGCTCAGTAAGTTTTTAATCTATTCTTTGAATATTTGTAAAGCTACTGTGCTCAACACATGTAATGATACAAATGCACTTTATGCAGTGGATATTAAGAGTAAATATCGGATGAAATAAAGTTAAACAGACGCCAGCAGAAAATTTTGTCCGTTCGGAGAAAAAAATGTTTTAGAACTGTATATAAAGAAAACATAATTGTTTTGGAAAGGGGAATAGAAGATAAGGGTATAGATGTCTTCATTTTTATCAGCATTTGTCACCTAAGATGTTTAGAGAAGGAGTAATGCTCCAATGTTTTTGTGTCTCTCAGCTCCTGATACCTTGTCCTTTGGGCTCCAAAGTAATTCCAAGTGTCCTGCAAGCAAGTGTGACATACTTGTAATATTAAAATATTTACCAAACATACTGTTTGCTGTCCTGCCTTTCTGAGCACCTGAGAGCTGAATTAGACTGGGAATAACCAGCAGCATTTTTTTGATACACAGCAGGTTGAACCAACAGAATAGTAAAATTATCCTGGCTATCAGCAGCTGGAAACATTACATTAACTTAGGAAATCTTAAGCAATATCTGTCAAATGTGTGATTGTACTACAGCACATAAAAGTGCACTGAATTGTATCTTATTTAGAATAAAGTACATTAATACCTTCCTTGAAACTTTTTTTGCAGTGTAAGGTATTTACAGGTAGTGAAAGTTCTTTCTTCATGCTCCTGGAGTTTTAAAGCTCACTTTCTTTGATAATTGTTTATTTCAACTGGAACTCCTATAGCAAGTTTGTAGTAGGAGGGGCTGGACCTAGTTTATAAACTGGAAAGAAGTACTTAGAGCACAGAAATGATTCTTGGTAAAACAGGACAAACATTTAAGAAAAGCTACCGTCACAATTTTAGTTTTGGTTACTTTTTGCAACTAAATGTCTGCATTTGTAACTAATTACTGCATTGTAGAGAACTTAAGGAAAAATGTTGCTGTCTTTCTTTCTGTCGATCTTTTGAAATATATTTTAAATAAATAAAATATGCTGATTTCTCTCAGTGTAAATCATGAGAGAGTAAATATATTCCAAAGCATTAAACTTTTGATGTTCTTTACCTCTTCTCTCTTTTTTGATATTCACTCAGGCATGGTTTTTTCTTGGCCTCATAATTCTGCATATAAATTTATGTTTTTATTATTAGTTTCTTCATTTGTCCTATTATGAAGATTTTCCATTAAATCCCTAATATATGTTTTAACAAGTGAAATCTTTAACAGGAAGAATAATTTTAAACTTATGTTCCTTTTTTTTAATGATATTTTGTGTTCTTCTTGTCAAATGCATATGTTATTTTGCTCTACCACCTTTTTTAGAATTACAGATTAATTCACTGTTTAACATTCCATATCTGTTCAAGTTACTTCTGCCAAGGTGAGGTATTTGAAGAGAAATGAGAATATAATTTGATCCTCAATTTTACATGCTAGAACATTGCAAGGAGGCAAGGTTTATTGTACTATAATGATAAGTATGTAAGAGATGCACCCATTTTAGAAATTACTGATTCCATAGGAATACACTGGGTTTACAAGTCTGATTTGGGAAAAAAGTTTCAATCATGCCAAAGAACCAGCAGGAAAATCCTTATATGAATGTTATGTGCCTCTTAATTCCATTTAACACAACATTATTTCCTGGCTATCACTGAAGTTGGGGTTGGCAAAGGGAGAAAATTCTTCTGTTGGAGGCACACATGGTACAAACTCTGTGCCTGCTCTTTATGTACAGAGATGGGACATTATTCTTGATTGTGTTACGGAGTCACAAAATTGGAGAATCACAGAATCAATGAGGTTGAGAAGGACCTGTGAAAGAATCGAGGACAACCTATGAGCTGTCACCACTGTGACAACCACACCATGACACTGAGTGACACATTCAGGCTTTTTGAAGAAAGTTTCTACGTTACAGAAGTAAACTGAAATGTTCCCTTTTTTTTTTTTTTTTTTTTTTTTTTCTGCCACTCTTACATTTCATGACAAAACCAGAAACTGCACAAACTGAAAGAACTTGGGGAGGGAGGACAAATGAGGAGAAGGAAAGAGAGAAGCTCTCAGAGTAGAGTGCAGGGCTAAAGGGCTAGAAGTGGATTAGTTTGATATTTGGACACAGAGTAGATGAAATCCAGGTTAGTGATTGTATTTTGGTTTTATTTTTTTGAGTGTCTATCACAGAAGGAAAACAAATCATAGTGAATCTCAGCTTCTCTTCTGTTTCTGTCCCCCAAACTGCTGCTTACCTCACAGAGTTACCTGAACTAGATCTACAACTCCTCTGCAGCCACTTCTTGCCATCCCAGGCATTCAGATGCCCGTGTTTGAGGTCAGCTCTGGTGTGGCACAGCCACATAACTTTTAGTTAGGCTGCTGTGAAACACTCAGGTTGTGAGACAGAGCTGTGAGAAGCCTCACCTGCAGCCTCCAGCCTTACACCTCTGCCCGCTGGCTCAGGAGCTGTGTTTAAGCCAGGGCTTTGGATTCCTGGCTCAGTCTGGCACCTGCCTCACTGCTACAACCTTGTCAGGCAAGCTGGACTCTTGCCCAGCTCTGTCCCCACCGCTGGCCCTGCTTTGCTGTCCCTGTTTGAGCAGTGGGGACTGTCTTGGTGAGGTCACTGCCCTGCCCGCCGTGCTGTCACCCCCCAACCCTGGCTGGCCTTCCTGCCCAAAGCAAGGACAGCTGGAAACGTGACATCTTCAGGCAGGACGTATTTTGAAGCTGAGAAAACACTAGAAACATTTCTGTCTGCTTATGTCTTTAAACCTCCTTGTTTAAAGGTTGCTAGTGTGCCTCTTCAATGTGCTGCTCAGTCTCAACATGTTCTACTCCTTTCTAGTCGTGGAGGAAGAGACATCCTGGTCTTCTGCACTATTGGAGACAAAATGACAAATATACAAATGTAAATGAGCCTGGATCATTTGGTAATTTAGGTAAAAGCCTCTGTGAAATACACATAGGCATAGAAAAGAAAAGCATTAAGTCCAAAGTATGTTCTACCATGAGTTATGAGAAAAAAATTAAATTTGATGTCGTGAGTAGCCCCCCTTCTGTGCAATGATATCAGAAGTCTAAGTGAACAGAAGCTACCACTCTGGATGTTTTTCATTCCTATTGACTAATTTAGGGGAAATCCCTTACAAATCAGCATTTTAATTAAATTTTTAAGGTAAGGCCTTCTAATGTAAGCATAATTGATTTAATCTAGATATATGTCTTGTGCATGTATTTTCAGATTAATCATAAATTTGTTTTCTGAAAGTTGGAATTCCACATGTTGAAACACGAACTTTTTACGTGCCAGAAAGGTGAATTTTTGAGCTATGCTGCTGTTTGTAGCTGTAGAGAAGCAAAGAAACTATGTAGGCACATGCCTGTTTATGAATGTACATATTGCTTGGAGGAAATGCCTCAATTTGTATTAATTTGAAAGTGTTTGTGAAGCATGCCTGCAATTGGTACTGTTGTCCTACCCTTAAGTACTTAATTGTGGTCATCTTTTATGATTCAATCCTGGAACCTGCAATAATCAGCCACGTTTCATCCATCTCCATGTCCATCTGTCTTCTGATCATCAGGAACATATTTTTAGTACTGGCTCTTCATCCACTGCCAACCAATCTCCCTTATTTCTCCCCCATCTGAGTAGTTTATGGTCAATAGGCCATACCCAAATGCCTCATTTCTTTCCTTGTTTCACTGACCACATTGACTTTTCTTCACCTTAAATTATTGACAGGTGAGAAATTTGAAGCCAGTATAAAACATTGTATTTGGTTGCTTCGTGGCACATCAGTATGACCTGGATTGTGTTTCATTTCAGTCATCTGCTGGTGTGTATAGGAGCTGCTGTGTGTTGTGTTTTATTCCAAAAGCACTTTTCAGCTCTGTGTAAGACACAGGAAAGCAAGAGAAATCTCATTTGCAGCCATACATCTTTGAGAAGGACACATCTGCTCTGGTGTTTAATAACTTCCAACTGTCATAGAGTTTACAGTCTGTAAATGTTTTCCAAGATATGAATCAATTATCTTTTCAGGGAGATATGAATAGATTGCAGGATAGGTGTTGCTATGCATTCTTGACATTCTGAAAAAGCATGTGTAATCGGTAAAACTGCTGCGTGTACCCTCTAAATCTTAAGGCAAAAACTATAATTCTGGTCGTAAGCTTACATTCTGTTTGAAATACTCCAGAAGAGATAGCAAATAAAGTAGTTCCATGAACACCTGCAAAAAAACTCCTCAATTTGTGCTCTTGGGTGTAATGATTTTTATGTTGCCCATGCAGTAGAAACAGCAGACAGCTGATATGTTGTGGCTTACTTGTGTTCATAAACCTTTTTCGTACTTCTGTGACCCATAGTCTTGTTCTTGGAGAAGTTCCCAGTGAACCATTCCTTTTCATTTTGAACATGTGTGGTAGGCTAGATTCCATTTTAGAAAAGTGACCTTTTTTTAAAGGCCCTCTGTCAATGCGGGGTGCTGCTTTCAGATTACAATTTTCACCTAAAAGTTCTTTATCTATCAGCTCTGCAAACTTGCTCTAGTTACCTGGAGTCAAGGTTGGGCAACCTTCAGTAATAAAGACACATCAGACAGGATGTAGGTACCAGTCACAAAAATTGCTTCACACTGCTTGCAGACCTGGGACACTAATTAACTGTTCTGTTAATGATACATGAGACAAAGCAGCCAGGTAAATAGATGAGACTAAATGCACAGAGAGCAGAAGTTTATGGTGGGAATGCACTCCTTCCATAGAAACACTTCTCTGACTGCATTGCCATCTCAGTCTTACGAGTTTAATTAGGAATGACAATTTTGCCATTTTAAAATCTGCCTGGCAGAAAATGAGTAGGGGTGGTAAGAACCTCACAGAGGGAGAGGGCAGGATAAAGGCAGAGCAGGGTATGGGTATGCCCCGGCGGGTGGATTTTTGTACACACAGCATGAGTCAAAGCCATCAGGGGCCTTAAGTCTCCTGAATCCCTTCACTCCTGCTAATTCCAGTCCTTCAGTGTGTGGGATGCAGTAAGTAAGGAGACATTTTGCTGTTGAAGAAGAGGGAAAATCTTCAGGGCTTTACTCAGAGCCACATGAAAAGAAGGAGAGCCTGCTTCTTCGTGATGTTACTTGTCACTGTCTAAGCATGTTATCCTCTGTGTGTGCTAAATCATTTGTTTTCCATGCGTCATGGCTCTGCAGCATGGGAAATAACATAAAAACTGTATTACAGTCTTAACGTGTGAGGAGAGTTTCCGACTATTAGCTCAATTGGCACGGTTTTCTTTTACTAGTTCACTCCATGGACTAAAGGCAATTAGGGAAAAACAGGATCACAGTTTATTTTTCTCACAGGTTTGTAGTAGGTGCTGGAGCTTATCTGCTGGCGGTTTGTTAGATCAGGGTGTTTTGGCAGAAGCTTTTGTGTCTTACAAAGGCTGTGCCATATGGGTTCCCAGCTACCCTGACTTTGGAAAATGCCCCTAAGTCTTACACAGCAACAGACTATTGACACACTGCATTTTGTACCTGCCATGGTGCTCAGAAATAATGTTTTCCCAAACATCCGTGGACTGTTGAAGGAATATAATGCCCATTTGAAGCAATGTGAAGATGTTTCAAATAGACCTACTGTTTGCATCACAGCTGGTTGGAGAAGGATCCCTGTACATCTGCCATCTGCCAAAGAGGATAATGTGTTTTGTAACTGGCATTTCTTATTAATATTGTAGGCAGAAAACCTTGCAGATAGGGCAGGAAACAGAAATAGGACTCATGGTCTGATCCTGACTGCCGGTGTTTTGTGCAGCCCTGGGAAATTGGCTTAAGCTGTCTGGCCTACTGACTTCTTACATTGTGTAATCAGAATAATTTTGTACTGCTTTGTCATCTTCTGGTGGGGGAACAAAAAGTATGTATGTTTGTAAAACATGCTGTGATGGACAGCTGCCTACAAACTAAAATGATTAATGCCCTTGCAGAAAAATTCAATTGCATCTTCAAAACTTTAAACTTAAGTGAACCTCACTTATAAGGGCAAGGGGATCTTGGTGATATTCCTGCTTATCATTTGGTTCCTATCATCATTAACAGCACTGTTGACTGTGATCCTCTGCCTGCTTTTATGGTCAGTCAGTATTGCTGACCTCTGTGTTAGAAGAGAGTGAAACAAAGGTCACTGCCTTCCGTGTGGGCTCTCCAACAACGATTTTTAACAATCCCTTCCCTTGGACAGCAGTGCTTTCCCACAGAAACCTGCGGAGAGCAGAGTTTATAGCAGTTGGTATTTACACTGCAGTTCAAGGCTTTGAGAGTCCTCACCTGGCACTGATGATATCTCTTTGTAGCTCGAGCTCCACAACCCTAATGAAATGTGCCAGAGGAGCTGTCTGTGAAGCAAACACACACCTTGCTTCTTGCTGTGGTGTTGTGGTGCTCTTAAAGCTGTGTGGCTATCTTGGGTGATAATGTATTTGGCAGAGAGAGAAGACCTCTGTGGGGATGGCAGAGAGACAGGCTTTTTGCTGTGAACCCATGTCCCCCTGCTTTTTGCAGCTTTTTGTCTGCTGGTGAATTTTAAAGAAGCCCTTGAGGATTTGGCACAGAATAAAAGCAATGTGCTGGCTTCCCTAGCACAGACTATCCCTTCACCTTCCTGCACACCCAAACCTGGGATGTGCTGCCTGTTTTTCTCTCAGCCGGACCAGAGAAGGATCTCTCATAAGGCAGAGTGAACTGGAAATTGTTAATATTCTGAGAGTCCATTTCCCCAGACATTCTGTTAAGGATATTTCTGTAAAATTCTCTCCAAACATTACAGGTAACTAACATTTTATATTTGGTGCCACAAGCAGCTTAAATGATTATCCAGCATTGTAGTTCCTCATGCAGACTGATCTTCAGAGGCCATCAGTTTGTTCTGATGGACTTAGACATACCTATGAAGAGTAGGATGCAAGCTGGATTTAGCTACCAATTTCATCCTAAGCATTGCTGAAACTTTCTTGTCAAACTGATAGTGTTCTACCTCTTTTCCACATTTTATTTTTAATAAGTACAGAATCTGTGCAAGGGGGTACTGTTATTTGGAAATCAGGAGTTGGTTTATATTATTTATTTATTTGAAAAATCTTTGCATCTATTTTGCCTTGTTTTAAGTTCTGATATAGCGAAGGACATTTCTCTTCAGTATAAAATTCTGCCAGTACCTAAGACCTGCCTTATTTGCTTTTCTACAGCCAATAATTTCACTGCCACTAATTATATACCTTTTCAATCAGAAAACCTAGTGTAAGAGATATTCACTGACCATTTAACAACCACAGCAGATTTACGGCAGCCATAGTTTTGGCAGTGTTACCAATACGTTTTCAAGGTTTTATCCTGCAATTAAGTTTTGTTAGCTGCCTTTGATAATTCTGGCATAGACTATTACATGGTAGAGAGGGGCAAGAACACCTGGAGCAAGAAGGATGAATAGGAAGTGGAATTCCTGCCTAGAACAGGCACCTCACACTGCATAAAATTTAACACTGCTGTTACCACAGGCTCTTTAGTGCAAGCAATAACCAGACAACTCAACAGCTCCATTTCTACTCTTCTCCCCAACCCCAGGCCATTATGACTCCCCAGCAGAGGTCAGGTAAAGCCCCTGTCTTGCTCTCACTGCTGGGCCCAAGAATTACAACTGATACACAATGGAAAGCGAGTGGACAGCCAGAGGGAACTTCTCCTCCTTCAGCCCGGGTGGGAATTTGGGCCGGTGTCTGTCTGTCTGTGCAGTGGCCACACAGCATTAGCTGTGCCAGAAATAGAGATTTGTATGGATGCTGCAGAGACAGCATCACAGCAGAGCTCTTTAAGTGAGGGCAGTTTGACTGTGCTCTTGCCCTTTTCTGTAGCTAGTAGGTCGAGAAGGCAGCTAGAAATAACTGAAAGCAGTAGGATTGTACTTTTGGTGGGTATGAGTTGCTAAGCGGACACTTTTGGTATCTTTAGTACATATATTCAATCCCTCAGGTCTGTTTAATATTCCCAGTGCTGTCTGCCCTTGAGAAGACCTGGAGGTACTTGAGATCTCTGGGAGTGCTGAGGTGTTTCAGAGCTAGCCCTCAGTAGCTGTGCTGGTGTATTTCCCTTTGCTCTATTGAAATGGCCTCCACGTTGCTACAGGCTGGGGTAGCTCGGGTGCAAGCACAGACATGTGGCTGTGTTAAGTGTTAATGGATAGATAGATCCTCTTTGCAGTAATTGCTTGCACTATATGAAAATAAGGAATGGGCTGGAAAATTAAACAGTTTGTGAGAAACCAGTAGTTGATTTGTAGTAGAGCTGTGATTGTTCAGGTACATTTTCGAGTAACTTCTAGGCTGTAAAGAGCTCAAAACAAACTCTAAAATCTGTTGTGCGGGAGATAGTAGTGCTAAAAAGTTTATATGGGGTAATGAGTCCTGACTTTGTTTCAGAGGATTCTCCACTGTTTGTTCATGAGTCATTGCAGAATAAACCTCTGAACGTTTCACCTGCTCAGATTGTTATACCCTCAGCTTTCCATAGGTGCGATAACTCAGGATTAGCATTTTTGCTGTTCCTCTTTGCAGTGGCAGCTGCAGCCTGGGGACCTCTCTGTGCTGGTGCCACAGCTTTACTCAGTAAGCTGTAACCTCCTTGCCAGGCTTTCTACAGTCCTGCCTCCTGCAGGGCTGACCTTCCCCTGTACCCCGTCCAGATAAAGCTCTCTGCTTGACTTTTTGGCATCCTTTGGATCCAGAAACCTACTTATAACAGGGAAGGCCTGACTTGCTGGTTTACTTGATCTTATTCTGATGTGCAGGGATGTGCCTGTGGATCAAGGGTAGGCTCTGGGATCTATAATTGGCATCCAGTTTTGTGGAAGGGGAAAGGTTCAGGCTCCTAGGGCTGTCTGGGTTTGTCTTCATCTGACTGACACAATGAATGTGTTTCGGTTTGTTATTACTCCTCAAGCAATATCATGTCCCCAAATTTACTTCAAGCACAGAAAGATTCTCCAGTATGAACAAGGTCTGGAAATTTCTTTTCTGGTAATGTTTGGAATGAGACTTTACTGGTGATGAATTCATCAATTACCAATCCTCTACTACGCCTCTTGGAACATGAAAATTATCACTTCTACTATCACATAAACACTGAGTTATATTCACAAAAGTTTGTCACCTCTGCCTCTTCCCTGTTTGAGCTGGGGAGAAGCAAAGAAAATTCCACTACTGTTGAGGAGGAGGAAGAAAGTGGAGTTCTTGCTTTTGCAGCAGCTGCTGGTACCAAGGAGTGAAAAAAAGTTGATGGCTCTGGGCCTGGGCTGGCTGGTGCTGGCTAGAGAAGCAAAGCTTTGTGTGTTTTATGGGGACACACAAATACCACTTCACCCACTCCTCCCGTGTCAGTTGAAACTGGAAAAGTCTACAGAATACCTCAAATCCTTGACATTAAAAAAAAAAGATGGTGCTAAGCCCATTTTCCTTGAAACCCCATCCACAATGGTGTTATGTTTTGTTGTGTGGCTTTGTTAGTGTTTTTTTAAGGGGCAGTAAAGCTATAAAATTGTTCTCCTACTTCACATTTTTGGAGCGATAGGATTTAACACAAAATTCTGGTTTGTTTCACTCTTTGATAGCCCGTCCGAGTGATTTACACAAACTTTTACAGAGGCACCACCATCTCTGGTGCTTTGTTAGGAAGCCAAATCCCTCCAGGTGGCTTAGACAGATGCTCGCACCTCGGCTACGCCCTAGTTTGTATACTGCTCTAATAGTTACTAATTACCTATTCAATGTCATTACCACGTTTCTGGTTTTGGCACAGAACTGCAGAGCAAGTTACAACAGTCACACAGAAACATCACTGTGTATTCTGCCAACACCAGAAAATAAGAATTGTTAGGGTGCTTGCAAGGTATGCTGAACAGTCAGTGTGTGTACTCAGCTCTTAGATTGTGTGTTTGTGTTGGGCTTTCTGCATTCTTTATGATTTGTTTCTCGACTGGAACTGAAGAGCCTGGGCACTTACTTCTTTCTAAGTGCTAGAGAGCAGATCAGCTTTGGGGGAACAGCGTATTTTTTTACAGTTTGAGACTACTCCATGAACAAAATGAAATCTCCTTGATGTCCTTGGACATTCTTCAGAAATCTGTGGATTTTCAGAAGGTGTCTAAAAGAACCACCCCAAAACACATATAACTTAGTTGCTTACATTGTTAGAAAATATTTATTGTGGAAGGAAATAATTCTTAACAAGTTATAAAGGAGAATAAGATTCTTTTCCTTTTCATTTATTCCCCTGATCCTGCTGTGTATGTGAGACCCATTTCCTATCAGGGTTTTAAACCCTGTTAATTCCCTTGTTCCTACTCCTTTCTGAAAAGTGGTTTGTAGTGAATGTCCCATTGAGGGAGATAATTCCAGCAGGGCTAAATTCCTGGGACAGAGCTCCCTGCTAAGGCAAATTCCCCAGGTTTTGGTGCTCAACACCCTGCGGGTGTGTGGCAGAGGTGCTCTGCACAGGGTAACCACACATGAAATACCTTTCCTTGCAGACTGGGTAGAACTTCTGCTCTGATTAATTGTACGTCTGCAGCAGGAAGTTTCCCTGGCATAGGATGATTAGTGGTGTAATTTGTCTTGGGAGCATTGCTATGCTGATAACAGACTGGTTTATTTTTATAAAAAGCAACAGTGGGAGCACTTAAGAGTGTTTGGCTGGCTTTGTTAAACAGAAAAAAATTATAGTAAGAAGTCAACCAGTCCTCCTCTAGTAAGATCTTATCTAGAGTGGAATACTTAATTTTTACATTTAAATTGCTGTTTAGTTTTCAGAGTTCACTTCCACATGAAAGACAATTAATAATTATCAAAGCTATTATCTGGACTGTCTTTGAGACAAAAATCCTTGTGATTGAATTTATCCACTCATAGAAAACTTGCATTTTGAAATGACTTTTGTGTCTATGCTATCTAGTGACTCTAATTGCTTTGTCCTTCTTGGTTTACAAATAATCCCTGGAAGAATAAGAGTACTGCTCAGTGTGAATAAAAGTAAAGGAATCCAGCCCATCATCTGTGAAAGAAAGTACAAATTCTAGATCACAGGACTTGAACCCAGCCCTTTCCCTTTACTGCTGCCAGGCGGGAGCAATGTGTCTCAGTCAGGATAGCCCAATCCTATACCTTAATCATCATATTACAGAGATTTATTTGACTTACTGTGCCCTCAGTGGTGATTCTGTGTGTGCCACTGATGCTTCTGGAAATGTAACTCTTTTCTCTNTCCAGCCCATCATCTGTGAAAGAAAGTACAAATTCTAGATCACAGGACTTGAACCCAGCCCTTTCCCTTTACTGCTGCCAGGCGGGAGCAATGTGTCTCAGTCAGGATAGCCCAATCCTATACCTTAATCATCATATTACAGAGATTTATTTGACTTACTGTGCCCTCAGTGGTGATTCTGTGTGTGCCACTGATGCTTCTGGAAATGTAACTCTTTTCTCTTGCACAGGAAAAAAAACCCCAAGGCTTTCTTGTGGGTTTTTTTTCCCACTGAATAGTGGGGAAAGTTTGTTTCCTTGTGAGTTCATTGGGGAAATTGTGTGAGAGGTCAAATAACAACAATGTTTAGCCTCAGGTTTTTAGTCCTTTTAAATATGAAAGGAAGAAATTTTGTGTTTGTGGGTGAGAAAGGGCAGCAGCCAAACAGGATCCTAGGGTAACTCTGCAGTGAGTGTCCTCAGGGCCAGCACTGCCGAGAGCACTGGATACACTCTTCTCTGCTGTGCTTCTTTTTGGACAGTGTCTTCTGTTTTATGGACTAACATTCACTCCACGGCTAAGTCAGAATAGAAAATTAAAGTATTCTGAAATGGGAATACATGAAATTCAACTTGCAAGCTAAAAAGCAAGGTATATTGACTTTGTTTTAAAAAACCTAGAAAAATCTCTTTGGTCCCTTTTAGAATAAAGTTGTCTGCTTAAAATTTCGTTTTAAAGCATAAGATTTTTATAATTCCTGCCCATTTCTTGGTTAGGTTAAGAGCATGCAGATATACTTAGAATGCTCCATGGCTTTAATTGAAGCAGGAATTTGAGGTACTTGAAGCCGGTGGGTTTGTTGTTACTCAGTCAAGGAAGCTGGCAAATGATGTTACAAATTTTGGAAGAATTGTGGTTTTGCAGACAATGAAAGCAGCAGTTGGAGCACACAATGTCGAGATAGTACTGCTGAGAACATAATTATGATCGGGTTTCCTCTGCTTTACTGATAAGTAATATTAAAACCGCAAATAAATTACAATCGTAGGGCGATAAAACACACAGCCCTGAAGTCTGACATTTGCAAGATCAAAAGGGCCATGTGAGATCTTGCATATTTTTTATTTAAAGAAACACTTCCATGACACAGTAGCTGTAGGCACTGCACCATCCAGGCAAAAAAACCTTACAAAGACATTCTGGTTTTGAAGTAACAGTTTGCAATACAAGCTCTGAAAATCCAGCAGAGATGAGCATTTGCTTAAAATGTTGGCATTTGGGAATTATTAATTTCCATAATAATATTATTGATCTTTTTTTCAAAGTGTGCTCTATTTTGATTTTTTAAGTTATATTTACATCACCCAGAAAACTTGTAAGTGCCTTGCAGTTACTCTGTGTGCTGTCTGAGATGTTTTTAATAGACAAAATCAGCTGGCTTTGCTTTGCAATTATATTGCAGTAACATGGTTTTGGCTTAAAATGTTCCTTTCTAGTAAAATTATTCAAATGAGGTTATTTGCAAAGTTTCTTGTACGAGATTTTCTTTTTATTTTGGTACTTGGAAGTTGGAAGTGTTCTGAGAATTAAAAGAAGATTTTCACTGAAGGATGACATACCTACTGAGTGCTTTTGTGTTACTTTGAGTATTGTAGAAAAAAGTGAAAAATGGGAAAATGATGACAAGAGCACTTGTGTGTCTTCACTCCAACCAGCTTGAGAACTACATATTCTCTTGTGGTTGGCACCTGGTACAAATGGGTTACTTGAGAGCAGAGGGATGTCCACAACACCTCCAGAAAATTCAGATTAGAGCAAGGATATGTGATTTCCTGAACAGTTACTGCTTTGGTGTGAAACAGTTATTTGTAGCTACTGCCTTCTCTGTGATTAGAATGGAACAGGCAAGTTCAGTGCTTTGAAATTTTCTGATTTTCTTTGTAGCTGTTCTTGGTTTGCTTTGCAAATGTTTGCATTGCTGCCTGCTCTTAAAATTAAATTACAATGCTCTAATACCAAACAATGCTAAGTTTCATAGTTGTGTATGCCCTGGCCAGGAGCCAGGATACTGCAGGAGGTGAGACAGTACGTGCAGTAGGAAGGCAAATAAAATACACATGGCTACAATGGAAGAAAAGGCTCTTAAAACATAATTTCTGAGACTTTGGTCATTTTAAGGGAGTGATTTTGCAATTGCATGGCAGTGGAAGTGCTAATTCTTGGCAGAAGCACCTTGTAACACTTTTGAGATAATTTGGCATTCTGCTGTCCTCTTTCATTTGGTGTTTACCTGGGATGATTTTTGAAAGACAGAAAATGTAAAATTAGATACCTAAAAATGTAAAATAACTGCTTGAGACCTACAGACAGAAACAGACAGAAGTGATTTTTTAAAAAACGAACAAACCACAATCCTTGTCTTCCTGTAACATGAAGGAGGTCAGTAACCTCAGAACAGCTGGCAAGTGAATACATTTGCGTGTGCACTTTTTATTCTTGGAAGTCTTTCACAAAGCAGAAGTTTTCATGCAGCCTGTAGAAAAGTGGAAATGTATGTGTTTGGTCTTTCGTAATATTACAAAAGAACTTTTCTGTGGTTTTCTCTGCCATTGTTTGTATCTCCTCACTGCTCCTCAGGAATGGTGGTGATGATGTGGTGCTAAGTCCAGCTCCAGCTCTGGGTTTGAAATCCTCGTGTACTTTTGGCCGATGGCTTGTGGCTTTTGTCCTTAAGAGCAGCAGCCATCAGGCTCCAGCACAGTTGCTCTGTAGCTGCCTATGCCAGCTCCCTGTATTTCTGACATCTCTGCTATCACGTAAAAAGTATTTCAAAACCATCTGAACAAAGTACAGATATTAACTGAACAAGCTGTTTTTTGTCTAATGTCACTGAGACTTCCATCACCCAGCAGTAACCTCAGTGTGATCGAAGAGAACCCATCAAACTTAGCTGTGGGGATTTCATGCTGCTTTTTCTTATTGAGAAACTTCGAGTGATTGGAGAGTGGGAGAAGAAGGCATAATCTCCATTAAAACACTGAGGAACAGTGAGGGAAAACTTCAGAGGCGAAGCCTTTCCAGCATCAGGAGTGGCCTGGAGCCAGGAGAGGACGTGTGCCTGCAGCCTGAGGCTACAGGCCAGTCACACATTCCCAGCTTTTGATAAACTGGGCCAATGGGGCCGCTTGAGATGTTAAGCGTAAGCATTCCCAAATAATCATAAAACCACTTCGGAAACTGAAGTTTTGAGTTCTTCTATGGTGTAATAATGCTGACTCAAAGGAAGATGGGTAATGTTAAATACTTTGACTTCTTTCAGTGTTTCAGCCAGTTTCTATATGATTATTTCTTAGATTTGACACTTCTTCTATGTGTTACTAAGGCCTCTTTCCATCTAAAATTCCAAGTTTACATGAACACAAACCTCATTTTACAGTTGATTTGATGCCGTGTGCCCCCCAGCACGTCTGCAAACATCTGCTTGTCCCCTTAGCAATACCTGTGTGAAGTGTACAAACAGAATTAATGCAGCAGGGAAAACTGTGATTTAGCAGGGAAAGGGTTAATTCATGACAGGAATTCCTTTTTAATTTTAAGCCATAAATAAAGGAAACTGTTGGGGTCTGAACAGCTGGCCAAGTGCGTTCAGAAAGACTTGCAAGCTCCTACAGCAATTAATCCAGATCAGGAGAGGATTAAACTGCTCATGAGTGGGGTAGAGAGCTGGTTTGTAAGAGTGGGAGTTAAATTACAGATATGAAATCTGATTTTTGAATTTGCAGGCTGGACTCTTACATCTTAATCTTCTGTAGTAGATTGGCAGCCTTAGTGAATAGGGAGTGAAAAATATCCCAGATAATCTTGGACTAGTATAGACCATAAGAAATGTAAATTACTTGATTTTCTCTACTTATTGCCAGATCCAGAAGTTTGAGTTTTCCTACCTTTGGTAATCAAGAATTCTTAAGCAGACCAAGAGCTTGAAGAACTTAAAATTCTTCTGGTATTCTTTTACAATTTGACTCTGTTTTATCTTGGAAAATAGGTTAATTTGTTTTGAAAGGAACTCTTGGGGATTGGGGAAGTATTTATAATGAGCAGAACATCTTCACTATAGAGTAAATCTTGGAAATTTACCTGCGGGTGTATTGGTAAAATTGCTGCAAATTTCTGAAGATTAGATTTTCTTTTCAGGAGATAAAACTACAATAAGGTTATTAAAACCAAAAATGTTAATTGGGATAATAATATGTATTATAACATCAACCACAGTAAATGACCAGCCACATGGAAAAGATTATATTTTTTTTTATTTGACTAGTCTGAGCTACAAAAATTATAGTGAGATTTTCACATTTGAGTGGGAAACTTCCTCCAGTCCTCCTGTTGTGGCTTTGCATTTTGATGGGAATATTCTGTTCTCAATTTTTGCCAATGTTTGTGAGAGGCTTTTTGCCTTTTCCGTGATGACTTTTTGTCTTACCACAATGAAACGCCTACTGCTGTCTTCATCCTTTTCACCGTCTTCATTCCTCTGCTCAAAAGCCCAAAGTGAAGCTCTTAAGCAGAGGGAACTGAATCCTCTGACAGCTTCTCCCTGCAGACCAAAAGCAGCTCAATCTTTGTCTTCCCGCACAACCTTCAGGTGTCTTTTTTGACCTGGATGTATACTTTTGTAAAACTCCTGTGCGCCTTGATGGAATTTTGCCTGCTTCTCTGTAATATTATTCATATAAAAATACTAAATTTTGCATACTTGTCTGTAATGCCAAGAGCCTCTAATGACAACAGAAAATTGAGGAGGGGTGGTTGGGAGAAAACACTTGAGTTCCTGTGTCTGAAGTGGCTTTTATTAAGCCTTGCTGTGCAATGTCAGATCAGGGGCAGAACAGTGTGTTTCTTCTAGAATCCTTCTCAACCTGTATTACAGGGAGAGAGCCGAGCTGAAGCTGTTTTGAAGTTTCACCAAGCAGCCACGGATGTATCATTGCATTAGACACTGATAACTTTGATTCTGGGGAAGGAGGAGAAGGCATTTTACTGCGGTTGAGTGGAAGGGTATGGAAGATGGGAATGGAGATGGAGGTGTGATCATCAGAGCTGCTCTGTGTCATCAAAGTTAAGCAACGGGAATACCAGCAGAACAGGGCTCCTCCTGCTTTGGATGTCGAGCTGGAGAGGAGGGTGAGGAATAAGAGATTCATCTTGCACAAATGGACAGAGGTGGCTCAGAAAAATCCTCACAGATCTAGCTACATAGCTAAGAGCTTGAGCTGAACAAGATCCTGGGGGAAAAAGGGGTCTTACTGGGAAGTACAAGCTAGTATTGCTTTTTCTTGTTTCATTTTCCTTTTTGGACTATAACATTTTGCTGTGATAAACTTGGACTTGCATTTTCTTGTTTGAGCACCTCATAAAGTGCAATCTTGGGTGAAGTTAACAGGTTTTTTCATACTGTTACCTAAGTCTAGACTTTCCATTAGATCTATGCCATAACATGCTCTAGAATCCCCTAACGTGAAGTCTTCGATCAGGGTTTTCAGAGGTGTCCTGCTCAGCCTGGAGAGCGGGTGTTGTCCTATTTTTTACTAAGCCTTCTGTTTTAACCTTGGAGTCAGAGATTTTCACACGGTTTCATGTAAACAATAGCCGATGTTTATTTAACCGTCTTTTCTGTTTTTCATTCCCTTTGTGATAAGAGGAAGTTTGATGAACACCTTTTTTCTCCAGTGGGATTGAGGAGGAAATGGCATGTCCTCCAATCCCTTGTGGAGCTGAGAATCTTATAAAACATGTCAATTGTAAATAAACTCTCTTTTTTCCCTCCTTTCTGCTGAACCTAGCAGGTGTGAGAGCCTCTTTTATTGTGTTTTCACAGGCACAAGTAGGGAGTGGGGTTTGCTCAGGAGGAGGCTGTAGGTCAGTGCATATTTGGGCTAGAAAAGCACTGTGCTCCTCACTTTGGGATAAAATTGGGGGCTTTCAGGAATAAAACTGCCTTGGAGTCTTGCCCAGTCCGGAGAGCTGCTGGTGTAGACTGGAGTTTAAGGGCTGATATTGCTGAGAAACCTGTTGTAGGAGAAATCTCCTGTGTGGGAATGCCTTGCTGTAAGAGAATGAGTGAACTCTTCATGCTTCTGGCAATGTCCAAACTCACGCTTACACGATTGTTATTGTTTCTCATTTTAAATACATTTTCGTTTCTAATCTGCAAGATGAGATAAATAGAAGATTTTATGCAACTATAGCATTTTTTTTATGTCAGCTCTGTGCTGAGTGATTTATCTTTATTACCCACTAAAGCCTGAAAATCTGCACTTATTTTTGGTATTATTTATTTTGGAAAATATACTAAATTGGTGTTCTCTCACTAGTTTAAATAAAAGAGAACAATTTGGCATCTGTAATAATCAAACTGACTGACTTAGGGTGGAATAGCAATTCCTTCAGCACAAGCCTAAACCAGGGGATTTCAGAAAAGTCAGCATCACCATGCACTGAGAGAAGCTACGCCAGTTCAGGAATGCAAATATTTTAGAAGAAAATTCTTCCAAACCTGGCCTGTATTGTGTATTATTCCCTGACTGGCTTAATTTATCTGGCACATGCTCAACTCTGACACTAGCTGACTATACTGCTCAAAAAAAGAAAGGAGGAGGAAGTATATAATGTCTGCACCGTTGTTTTTATACACGTACCCCTTCTGTGTCACAGAACGAGATGCTGACAGATGGTATTTAGTCACCTGTTATGTCTGTTGATTATATGCTTTGATCTAAAATTTATTTTGCTCCTCTTGGCAGCTGACCTGCTTCTTAATCCATTGATAAAAACTGCTTAATAAGCACTTGCAAAGGCACTGACATCACCAGAAACAGACTGCGCTGGTGAGATCATGACCTGATGCCCGTAAACCCAAAAGAAGCCTTGTGTTCAGGGCTTCAAGCAAAATGCTTTTTTGAGAAGCAAGTAACAAGCAGTTTTGTTCTTGCTTGGCGTAGTTTAAGTCTGATGCTTCCTTGTATTTGTTTCAAATGCATCAATAAGGCGAGGACAGTTCAAAGAGCTGTTTTCCTGTGGAGAGTTTGTGTCTTGTCATGCTTTGCTGTGTATTAAGACTATCAGAAGCCTTGTTTCATCTTCCTTAATTATGTGTGTAAATACAATTTTCTTGTCACGGAGCAGTTTTAAGAAGAGAGCCATTACCTTGTCCTGAGGTGACTCTCAGTGCCTAAACAGCTGACAGCTAGCCATGAGAAGTGTAGGGAGCTAAAATGTGGTGTTCATTTTGTTTGGGCCTTTTGGGGGGGTTTTATTTGGCTTTGTTGGGGGTTTCTGCAAAAGGTAAAGCTTTCTGGGTTTTTAGTTTGAGGGTTCTGTCACTCATTAAATTCGTGACTAGTAGGAACCAGTTAAAGTCATCTTGGCAAGGGGGAATTATAAATTTCTGGTATCTTGAAGACTTCATTGCATTAGCATTTTAGCAAAATCAGGTCTTTCCTCCTAAGCTGCATGGCCGTCTCTGGCCAGCTCTTGCTGTCACCAAGCTGCCCTGAGAGAGTCACATGGTGCAGTGTCCCCTGCCATCAGCTGGCTGGCAGGTCCCTTCAGTCAATTATCAGCCCAGACTTTGTCAGCATGGAAGCAGCATCTTCTGCCAGCTTTGGGAGCTTTCCAGTCCTGGAGACCTGTGAGGCTGCAGTGTAGGAAAAGTGGCTTTTGTTTAGCATTCTCTTTGTCTGACAGCCTGCTGGGTGTCCTGTGAAGGAGTCTAGGTAATTAATGAGAACTAGGTGGGTAAAACTAAGAGACATGATGCCCTAAGAGATTGTCTCCTCTTCAATGATACATCCTCTGACAAAATACTGAAGTTTCCACATGAAAGATGTTAGATTCCCCTACAAGGAAATCCTGTTTTTTTAATGCAAAAAATGTGAATTAATAGAGATTATAATCACAGACAGAGTTCTGGAGTATTTAATTCTGAATCTGGCTATAATAACTCATGGAGTGGTGCTGCTCAGATTCTTACTGAGTTCAGAATAGGTCTTCCATCTTTTAAGCTAAAGTGACAAGGAAATTAGAATTTCTTTTTCTTTATTGACCCTGTGACTGTTCACTTAAAAATAGGAACAAAATATTTTTATACATTTTGTCCTATATAATTATGTAAGGGAAGTATATATAAGCATCTTTGTAATCTTTTTTATTTTGGTAAAGCTAAATCTAATAAAATTCCTGAGCAGATGTTTAAAACGAGTTCAAATTTTACAATTAAAAAAAATTTAAAGGTACTAATTCAACTTTTTTCTTTTTTTTTCTTTTCTTTTTTTTTGAGTTTTCTTTTTTTTGTTGTTTGTTTGGCAGAGGAAAGGCTTTTTTAAAAAAATATAGGCTACAGGACTGCTGTTTAAACTGTAAATTACAGAAAAGCATGTTAAGGCATGACATTGTTGCACAGCTAACGATCATTCTTTTTTGGCTTGTTGCCTCTAGAGGCATACTAGGAAGGGGAGGAGAAAGGGGTGAAGCAAACAATTTAGAGCTTATACTAAATAAATACTGATAGGTTTGAAAAACAAAAACAAACACCAAAAAAACAAACACAAAAGACAAAAACCACAGCCCTCCAGAGACTCCTCAGCCCCTGGAAATCCAGGACAAAAATACTCCCAGAGTATTTTTGTATTCCCAGAGAGCAACAAACTGCTGTTCCCCGTCAGAGAGCTGTGCCTGCCAGAGCTGGGGACATGTGCACTGCCAGACATGCCGTCTGTCACGCAGCCCTGCGGGTGATGGCACTGCCAGGGATGTCTGCACAGCTCGGAGAGGGGACAGCAAGGGGCTGCAGGAATGCTGGCGGGGAGCAGTGCTCACCTGAGACCTGCTTTTTCTCAGGGAAGGAAAAGGAATTTTCATGCATGTCTTAGGGAAGAAGGTAATATGTGTTTTATCTCAGGAATTTCTCAACTGAGGAAAGAGAATTAACTTGGTGGGTTTTTCTTCCTTTCTTCTTGGGAAGGTTTTGGGCTTCCACATGAGATGGTGTGGTAAATATGAAAGAAAGAGCTCCCCACAATTTAACCATACACTTTGTGTAGTTTTGAAGATTAGTTGCAACAAATGTTCATCCTCATTGCTGTAAATGTCCATTACTATGAATATTGAAGAATCTGATCTTTAACTTCTGGATGAAAAATGTACATGTTTAAGTGGCATAAGAAAGTGAATTAATTGGGGAAGGACTGAACAGTTTCAGTATTCTTCTTTCTCTCCTTACTTTGACACTGTCTGTGAAACAGTAAGCTAGAGGAAGAGAGATTCTTTCCTCCCTGTCCACCACTTCTTCTGCCAACCTAGCAGCTCTTCTTTCTGATTCCTTCCTGAGAGGAACCCTTTCCTGCTTTCACCCAGCTGCCTTCCCCACCTGCATACATACTTGGATCTTCAGTCAAGTGTGGATTTTTCTCTCATGCATGTGAAGTGTTCAGGTGCTGCTTCCACCTCGTCTTTCCCACGTATCTCCAGAAGCCCCACGAGAGTTCTTTCCCTCTCTTCTTCACATCATCTCTTCCTTCATCCTGTGACACTGCCCATGCCTGCTCTGCTTCCTGCTGCTGCTAGAGCAGCACTGAATTTTGCCAGCTCTAGCTGAGGCTGAAAAATTAAGTTTTGTCTATGTTAATACGAGTCAGTTCCAAGTGCAGCAGAAAACACCTCAGCTCCACTTTGGTACTGATGCCGTTCAACGCCCACAAAGTTAACATCCTTACTGAAAAGCTGCAGTGGAAAGAGGCCCCAGTGAGCCAATCCCCAGGTCACAGGCAAGGAATTATGGATTTTCAGGGCTTTGGATGAGGCCAGCTATGTTATAGTTTCATATGAAGGGTGTTAATGAGAAGATGCAGTGGTAAATAAAGCAATTGATGCTGTAATTTTATGTTTCTCTAAAAATGCTTTTTTAGTGATGTTCCCACACCTATGGAGTTTTGAATGTTTTAACTTTAACATTTTCTAGATAGTAAGTTGTCATGATTGATGCTCTAGCATCTAAAAAAGATGGAAAAAATTTGAGATGATGGTATAAACCAGATTCTTAGCTAAACATTGTTATGAGCATTTTTATACTTTGACACTGAAGTTGTCATCTTGGATTGCACCACTGGCAGTCCTCGCAGATGCTCGAGCCAATTCACTTTCCCAGAGTGTCTTAAAAATAGAATATCTTGTCTACTACCATCTTCTGATTAGAAAGTGTTCTTTTACAGCTGTAAAGAAAAAGAAAATGTTTAAAACTCAGATTGAAAACACATGTTCAGCTGGAGAGAATGCTGGGATAAATTCAGCAGCTGTGGACCTGCCATATATTTAGGGCCATAACCATGAAAACTTGAAGTAGTGTTTTTGGTGGTGGTGGTTTTGTTTTATTCCTTTTAGATAAGCAGATCTTAATAAAACTTCTGAGGCTTTTTTCTCTCTTTACAACATTCATGATGAATGTGACACAGTAACAGGCGAACTGGCTGCAATGCACATGCTGACGAGGGAGGCCTAGGCCAGGAGTCAAACATTCCACATCAGCCTGCAAGATTAAAATGTTTGCAGTTTGGAGTTTTACACAGTTTTGATTGGAGTCTATCCAGATATTTGCATGCAAAGAATTATTGCTCAATGACAAATCGTGTTGATACAATCTAGTATGTTGGGAAATTTCCACTCTAGTATGGTCGTGTGCCAAGTATGATACCTCTTGGGAATAATACAATAAATGATGCATTTTGGCCTTGAAAGATGAGTGGACAGCAAATCTGGAAAAATCACAGATTCTGTATGTCTAAGCAGAGATGATTATCATTTTTGCAAGTTTGGGCTAAGATTGTAATACAAAAAGCTGAAATCCTGAACCCTCTTACAGGGTTTGTAAAATACTCCTCCCCTTAGGAAGAAGGGTCTGTGCAAATGGCATCACTTGGGCTATCTGTGCTCCAAAGTGTGATTCTGCAAACGTGGTGCTGAGTAGCACCTTCTTCCTAAACAGATCGGATACCACTGAGAACTTCTCTTTGTGTGCTCTTGTAGCTAACAATTCCATTTAAAATCTGATCTTCTCCCCTTTACCTTGTATATACCCTAGCTGAAACCAGGACAATTTTCTACTCTGTAAATACTATTCTGGAGTTTTTTAGTGGACACTTGTTTCTGAGCCTCACTCACTTCCCAGAGCTCTGCTTCTCATCATGACAAAGCTGCTGAAACCTCTGGGTGACAGTAACCCACTCCTACAGTAAGTGCAGCATGTCTGGTAGCACAGAGAGGTTATTCCATAAAGTTTAGAATAAACCTTTGAGAAGCTGCAGTACTGGGAGGAACAATCTGATGCTGAAGTGCCTCTGTAGAAACATTCTACCTTAGAAAACCCGAGCTTACTTGGCTGATGTGTATTTGATGAAAAAATATTTGAAAGAAGGCAGATCTGACTGTTCTGGATTTTAGCACCAGCTACTGAAAATAAGTCATGCAAAATCAGGCAGGAAGTTTTAGTATGAAGTACTTAAGAGCCCCTCAATGAGCCAGACTTAGAGCTAGGAGTAATGGGTTTCCTGCAGTTCTTCTCTCTCCTTTTGCCTTTGCAGCAGAATCTGCATGGAGGAAATTAAGCCTGAAAGAGAGGCATGAAAATTAAGTGATTTTATTGTATATTACAGTAGCATTCTTCTGCTCTTTTGATAATGGAAACACGTCAATGACATAAAATGCTAGTTTTTAAGCTGACTGGTTACAAAAGGAGTCTCACAGTTTTCAGATCAAGTTTTGAGGCTGAAAATTCATTTTTCTTAACTGGACAGGTGATATCTGGAATTTCGGTACTAACTACAATGGGAATCTTTCAGATTATTTAATTCACTTGTACTCTTTGCAAAGGTTTTTTATTTGACAGCAAACCAATGGTAGGAACAAGGATTACTTTGTGTGTTTTGTGATGAGATTACTCTTAGCATTTATTGCACTTCATGTTTCTGTTGGAATACCACTGACATCATGAATCAAGTTGAAAAGGCTTAACTTTTAAAGTGACAACTGAAGTCTTAACACCGAAATCTCTATGATGATTAGATGAAATGTTTTCCGTTGAGAAAGAGCGATATGGGAAAAGAGAAAGGTGCTAGGGGGATTTAGGTCTCTGTCAACGTTTTAATTGCACAGCTCACGGGTTTTAGTCACTCTCCTTAATCTCGCTTTGCGCACAGTTTCTCTTTGCTCCCGTTACATTCTCGTGTAGCTGCTGCCTACTGATCTCTGGGCAAGTCACACTGATGCGGGAAACAATAGTTTTAGTACTACTTTAAAAAGAGCTGGGGTTTATTTTGGTCTTGGTTTGGTGTTTTGGGGGTTTTTATGCTTCTTTAGGCACGGGGAAGTGAAAAGTTGTCAAAGTAACTTCTTAGTAGTTGTCAGGCAGAGGATTATAAATGTTTAGTCAAGTCTTGTGTAAACTCACACTTTGTGGACTGTTGCTGTGTGATGAGTTTTATTTTGTTGGCCAGTTTGAATGAGGATAGCTCTTATGAGGTTTGTCCCATGGTTGCATTTGATGCTTAAAATTCTGGTCTTGTGAGGAAAAGACAGGTGTCTTTGGTTTCAAGGGTTAGTTCTGTCACAGAGACAGCAACATCACTTTTAACCTGTTCAACACCTTCCTCAAAACAACCCCCCAGCCTACAGGTAGACTCTCTGCTTGTCATGGATCTCTTTGGCTGTGGTAAGGCTCCTAGAAACAATTAATAAATCTATCAGGCTCTTAGGAGCTTTTCAAAACTAAGTATTTAAGCATAAATATGCACAGTCCTGTCTCCTCCCTCTTGCAATCCTGAAAGGCTAGAAATACCCACATTTAAACTCAGTAAAGACATTGCTTGTATAAGTGGAAATACAATTTTAGTAGCTCTTTAACTGTTCAATGTAGTTTATTTACATACTGAACTCCACGAACAATTTCATCTATTCATAAATAGGATGTAAAGATGCTGCTGTGGAAATCTCTCTGAGAGTGATGGAAACCGGTTAAAACTTGGAAGAAAATGAGAATAATGGTTGTTTACTGCGTTTAGTAGCTTAGAGTCAGTAATGATGTTAACACATACAACTTGTATTTTCACAGACTAGCTGAGTTTACTTGTAGCACAATGCATTTTCTAACTCATGCTGTTCTCTGAACTGTGAATTTTCTTCATTTGCTGTGCATTTTTTCTCTCTTGTGTCTTAATTTTTAATGCCCGCCCCTCAAATCTTTCTGCCCCATTCTTTCTCCCCCAATTCTTGTCATTCCTCTGTGTCTACTGAGAAGATTCTGCAGAGTGCTGGGTCAGAGGTTCATGTGAAAGGAGTTCCTGACCTTTCTGCTTCCTTCGAGGCAGCAGTCACTTCCCAGCTGGCAAAAACTGTGTGAATAAAATAGCTGGGAGCTCTAGGAATGGAGGGAGGGAGCAAAAAAACTCCACAAGCTTGTGGTTCAGCCCAGGACCGTGCAGCCAGTGTGTGGGAACAGGGTTGTTTTTGTCCTTCCCTCTGCTTCAGGAGCTGGGGTGAACAGCCTCCCACCTTGCTCTCCAGAGCATGTAGGCAGTTAAAAAAAATATAGCATCCAACCTCCTTGGTCTATAGATGGCATCATAAAGTGCTGGCACCACTGGGGATACCTCCACACGATATTATTCCATGGACTTTCCTGTAGGGTGTTTCAATAAGAGGGATAATAACTGGTTTGGACTGACTGTTTTAATATCTATTTTTGTTATGGACTGAACCACCAGCTACAATTTTCTGTAATTGCCTCTAGTTTTCCTTGGACTTATGCAAGCTCTTTTCAGTTAGCCTGCTTTCTGAAGACTTTTCAGGAAACAAATCTCTTTATGTGCAAGGAGAAAAAGAAGTCAGATCTATGAGGAACTGACTATGAGAAACAAAAATCCTCCAAATTCTTACAATATACCACTAATAATCCAACATTTCGTGTAATGCAAAACACTGCTGCTGCCATTTTTGCTGAATATCATGCAAGGCTGTGACAGGGATACCTAAACCAAATTTGCTTATTTTTCAATAGTAGATCTCGCAGTATTTTTCTTGGAAATTGTACTCATCCTCCTCTTACAGAAAATTTTTTTTTAGACAAATACTTTTGCTGCTTCAGCATATGGTTGCTTCTTCAGTGACTCTCCTAACATGGCCTACCATTTCTTGCTGCAGAAGTTGGTTACACTATCAAAACTTTCCTCAGTTACTCACTCTTATGAAAAAGTGTTGCTCTGTTTTTTCTCCCTGCTGTGGGGTTTTTTAGTGATTCATTTCTCTTTGGAAGTGTTATTGGACTTGATCTCATCCTTAATTTGCTCTGCATTTCTCATAAGCTCACAGCCTGTTGGTTTCAGAAAGGTGCCAGTGTTCATTTTTCATTTGAATTGGTCGCTGTTTACAAGCCAAATGCTGACAGATGTGGTTATGAGAGCCTCGCTGCTGTCTTTTTGCAAAGAATGCTGATTTTTATGGTGGTGCTTATGATTTATTGATACCAGGCCTGTCGGTGTGCATAGCAGAGCTTACACAAGGGATGCAGGACAAGACCTCTGTGGAGTTCCAAGACCTTTTGAGAAAGGCTTCCAGCTCCTTTCAGGCCTTGACAAAGTTGCTTACTGGTAAAACTTCCACAAGTGGAAACTTGTTGGAAGGAAAGCACATCCAGGTGGCTATTGTGTAAATGTGGGGAGACCTTGTCAGAAAGGTTGTTAAACAGAGAGAAAATTAGAAGAGGGTAAGTAGATGTTGTAGCTTGTCCTCAGTTCCAGGCTGTTTGTACATAGAGAGAGTTGTCTGTGAGAAATTGAGTATGGAGATAATTTTGCACTCGTGATGGAATACATTTAATTAAAGTTATTTATTCCTCTTTCTCCCACAAACTTTTAGTATCTTTATGTGTCTGTTCAAGGGTCATTGGAGTAGAAAAGAAAGCGTATGTTCTATTCCCCTTTACTGTTTTACTAGAATTAACAAAAAGGCCAGGTTTCAGATGTGCTCCAAACCACTGGGGACATGTGGGTGATCACTGATGTGGAAATGGCTTCCACTCGTAACTCTCTGTTGGTTAGAGCAGATTTTCAGTTCATTTTGGTCAGAGAGGTTTGGAAGAAACTTTTCTTATTACTGCATTTTTTTTTTAGGATTTGTTGGAGAGACCATACTGTTTGTAGATTTTTTTTTTTAGAACTATTCAACTTCATCCCTCAGTGAGATTCTTTTCCACCTGGGTGGTTGTAGTTTCATTTTGTGCAAAATATGGCTTTTCACTTTGGCCTGTTCAAGGAAGTGTCACCTCAGACACAAATACCCACACCAGCCTTAAGGCAAAATACCACTTTACTTTCCAGAATCTTAGAGTTAGAAGATGATACTCCTCCAGCCCCAGTCACAAAGCTGAAGGGATTTCAGAATTTTCCTTACATCTGTGTTGTTGACAATTATTTTCGTTCCTGAAGTATGGAGAATTTGGATATGAGAAGTCTTCATTCCTGAAAGAAATTTTGGTGTATTTTGTATTTATTCGATTTTGAGGCAATAAAAATTCATGAGTAAATGAAAAAGAAATATCTTTTAAATAATAGATTTCTGAATATATTCAAAATTATTAACAAGTTGACTTAGCTTTGGCTTCATATAGTGAACTAATAGTGAGAGAATGTCTGAATGTTCACCTTGCTCATTTTTTAAGCATTCTGATAAAGTTTAGTCCGTGACATTTAGCAGCAAAGTAGCTTTGCCTTTTCTACCTGTCCTTCTTCTTGGGTTGTGGAGTAGACTTTCTGTAGCATTATCTTCAGAGAGCTGTGCACTGTAAATGCCAGGTTACCACTCTCTGGTTTGAGTTTATCAATACAGTCTCACTTTTTGTTCCTGTTTATCCTGCAGGAGGTCTAGAATAGGGGGAACAGCTGAAAGTGTGCTCAGTACCTCCTGAATTAAATGAAAACACCCTCATCACTGAGGAGTACAATTAAAGCACAGAACCTGCTTGGACTTCCCCTGGTTTGGGGTGAGCTGTGCACAGTGTACCTGCCCCTGTGCTGAGCAGCAGCTGTGCCATGCCCTGAGAACCCCAGTTTCAGGTCAATAACCCTGTCTCTGTACAGCACACAGGAATTTCAGTGCGTGCCACTTCATTAGGCCTGGGTAAGCTGAAATCAATACGGGCTCCAGCACTTTTGAGCAGTATGCTGGGTAAGAAACCATGCCAGGCAATCTCCCGGGGGTTCGTGTTCGGTTATCACTCAAACTATTCGTAACATGAACCATGGGGAACCCCTCAGCTCTTCAAAGAACATATTCACTGAAGTTCTCAGTGGATTTCAGCATTGCCTTGAAGGCCAGGGCAGAAATTATCCTAAAAGTACAGGGAGCAAGAGGGAGGTACACAGAAGCAGGATTGTACCCAGTCATCTGAGACTAATGTCAACAGCTTCATGCTACATGAGTCAGGTATTCATGTCATGATTCTTACATTAGTGAAAAATAAGTGTTTTCTTTCAGGAGGGTGTATACAAGGTATAGACAGATTAAATCACTGGCTCCAATTGCTGTTAAAAAATAAATACAAGTGCGACAAGATGAAGCACTACTGCATTATCTTATTGCTCATATCCCACAGACAAAAGTACTTCTACTGTTGGTGCTAAAGGTTGGACTTGCTGATCTTGGAGGTCTTTTCCAACCTGAATGTTCCTAAAGTTCTATGTTAAAATGGATCGTGTAATTCGATTTATAAATGGATTTATAAATCGAATATGAAACAAAGTGAATTTAAACAAAAAACATCTGCTGTTTATCAAATGCTTCCAAAACTTGTGTTTTGAGGAGGTACAAAGCAATTAACAGCAAGTAGAAAAGAGAGCTCTTTCATCTGATAATCCTACTTGAGCCTTGTACTAGCAAACTTGGACACTTGCACTTGAGCAGAGATGCAGAAGACGGGTTTTTATAGCAATAAAAGGGTGTTTTACTATGGTAGTAACTACTGCAACATATAATTTTTATTTCTTTTTATGAGGGTGATTTTGAATCCTTTTTGTTTGTTGTATTTCCAGCTGTATTCACGCTCTGCCCTTCGGATGGTTATTCCCCACCAGACAAACACATGGCTTGCATATCTGAAGCAACTGTGAATTTTTGGCAACAAAGCTGTTTTCTTGCATCAGGAGAACAAGTTATACTCAAACAAGTTCTATTCAGACAAATGGCCTGGCCTGAAGATAGGTAGTGTGGCTGTAAATTTACATTTCTGGCTAACCTGTGACTTCCCACGGGATGTAAGGTAGGGAATTGTGAGACAGTGTCCCTGCAGCCCTGTTGTTGGGCACTGGGATGGGAAGGGTTTGTGTGCCTTCACAGCAGCAGTTTCAGCAGAAGTGAACGTGTTCTGAACATGGGTCTGGGGTTCTAAAAGGGTTTCTAAAAGGTAAAAAAGCCTGCTCTCAATTTCTCTGCTGTGGAGTGACAGAAGGGATTTAAGGGAAATGGAAGGTAATGCTAATGTGAGTCTGCAGGTGATTCCCTATCCAAAGCTGTTGTCCTGTCACTGCAATTTGTCTCCGTTTATTGCTATCCTGAGAAAATGCTTTTCCAGAGTTGATGTATCAGATCAAATCTGAAATGGGCAAGAAATTTACTTCCAGTCAGTAAAAAGTCATTCGATATTTCAAAAGATACTCTGGGAATATTTGGGAATAAAATATTTGATTTGAAGGTACAGATTTTCTTTTGTGAAATATTGGAAGGCAATATGTGGAAGCTGGTATTGTCTTCATTGGGAGAGCCCTGTGATTTTTCTCAGGCTATGACTTTGGCTTGTTTCCAAGAATGTTTTTCTATTTCTCATATATGGAAATATTTTAGTCTTTTCTTTAATATATTTTTTAAATTCTGTTGGTTCAGCATCATGTTTTTCCCTGAAGGTCACATATTTTCGTTCTTGTCAGATAATAAATTGTATCTGTATAGACATTCAGATCATGCTTTCCAGTGTTCATCATTGTATGGGAAAATATGGGGTCCATAAGTTGATAACAGAGAAAATTTACCACAGCTTTGGTTTTGGAAAGTGGGGAATGAATAACTTCGTTTTCCTTGTGAATCTTGGTTTTGTGGTGTAAATGTTTTCCCTAGGTTATTCATACTTCTTTGAGAAGAAGGATCAATTAAGGACTTGAAAGGTGATTCAGTTGGGACTTCAGTGACAGAAGCACCTTCCATCAGCAAAAACAAAGGCAAACTGGTAATGAGATAATCAATGTGACAGTCAAATGCAATTAATTGCAAAAGCAACTGATCAGAAAATATAACCTTAGGTCAAATAATTTTTATTCAGGTTTGTGAATAGTTTATGAAAATACAGAAGGACTTGGTGATATTTAGGTTATTTTGTGGAAGTGAGATGAGTGAATTCTTAATGTGTTCTTTTGGAGAGAGAAATTGTTTCATGATAATGCAAATATCAGTTGTTTGGAGGGAATCAAGAATGTGTTGCTCACATCATGCTCTTCCTCTGTGTATGTTTTTGGGTTTAGATTTTCTCACTATCTTCTCTGTTTTGCATTTCCAAATATTATTCATTTTTCACAAATTGACTGCTTTAATGCAATCAGAAATATTTATTCTTTATTGGTGTTTTTATAGCAATATAAAATTGGAATAATATAAAATAGCATATATATATTTTCCAAATGCCTTGAAATGAATTCCTCCTTTAATTGTGCTCAGCAAACATCAGAATGTTTTTTCCCATCAGTCTTGAACACAGAAGTTATAAAATCATGAATTCTCATAGGCATTTACTGTTAATAACCTTCAGTACTGCTATATCAGGAAAAAACCTCCTTTCTTATTAGGTGGTAATAGCAGAAAACATAATGAGTTCAAAATCCGCCAAAGTGTATTTAAATATAGATTAATTTTCAGGGGAAAAAAATATACACTTTGGACAAGTAGGAAAATTAAAGGCAATGTGTGTGCATGGTGCATCTTTTGCTGTTTGTTTGGCTTTTTTTCTCTCATTCATCACAGACTCTGGATCTGAGCATTAGTTATGTTTTTCCTTTAATCCTACTGTCTGGGTTTGTTTATGTAAGATTTATTATATAGCCAGGGTGGGTAGTTAAATGAAAAACCAAACCTGACCCTCAGTCAGTGCAAGAATACCTACAGATTACTTTGCTTTACATAGACAAGTTAAATTTATTCTCAATCCATTATGTAAGAGTTGGGCTCCACATTTCCTGAGCCACCAAGAGACAAAAATTGCTGCCAGTTGCATCTGTCTTTTTGCACTTCATTCTCTAAAACAAGGAGAAAAAGAAGCTGGGTATGTTTTCTGTAAGTATTTCCTTGAGATAGAAACTCAGTTAATGACCATGTTTCATTGTGCAGTTAATTAAACACTATCATAATTGAATGTGCTTGCTACTGGCTGTGTACAAATCTTACCCAGCGGGAGTTTTTTTGGTCCCTGGTAAACTTTACAGAAAATAATCAATACATACCAGGAGCACAGGGCTTGGGTGAATGAATATGAAATTCACCACGTTGTGAGTGCTCCCACATTTTTTGGACACAACCCCAATCTCAATATGTATAAATATATTCAATCCCGAATGTAATTTATTTTAAGGTACTTGTTGATGTTACGGCTTGTTCTGCTAGGGCACGGCAGTTGGAGGTTGGCTTCCTGGAGCTTTCCATTGTTTTTTCCCTTTATTTGATGGATGTGCTGAAGCAGACTGGAAATAACTAGATTCCCTAATTGTCTGGACAGTGACTGGATTAATAGCTGTGGAAATCAGAGATGTTTTCACTCCCTGCATGTTGTATTCTGTACTCAATGGGGCAAGTACAGAAAAACTGTAGTGGGCTTGTCCTGATGTGCTGCTGGGAATTGCAGATTAAATTCATCCTGGTTTAAAAGACCTTCATGAGGTTTATTAATCTCTAAAATCCCACTTAAATCCTGTTTTAATGTCTTAAGTAGGATTTAAATTATGTCTAGTACAGGCCCTTAGTAGAGAGGAGGGAAGAAGTGACCCTGCAGGTTACTAGAAAGATAATATTTTGCAGTTTCATCCAGCCATACGTAACAGGATTTCAGGGCCATTGATGGACTGACCTTTTGTGAAATCCAAACTACATATTTTATGAGAAAATATATAATTTCTGCTTCAACAAAAAACCCCAAAGGAATTCCAATGATTAAATGACCAACCTTAGGCTCTTAAACAATGGTTATTGCCAGCTCCAAGTATTTGACTACTCCCTGTGTCTCCCTGCACATTTATTTAATTTTAAAATGTTTTAAAATAATGTTTTGGGAGGTTTCTTATTCCTTGGAGTTTTTTATTGCTGCTTGTGAAACTCCTCTGCAAGCAAAAAACAAAGTACATTGATTTCAGCATTTCTCCTACAGTGTTTTTTAAAGTTGTATGAAGTAACTTGTGTAAAAAATAAACTGAGGAATCCTCCTTCCCCCAGCTCACTTGCTTTCATGCCTCTATCATTGCATATTCATATAGTGCACGGAGAATCTAGGTGGAAATGTCAGTTTTCAACTGTGGCGCCTTTAACTGGGATACAAAGAGGTTAAAAATTCTGGGAACTCTGTAAATCTGACAGCAAATACAGAGTTATACAGTTGTTCTAGGCTGTGGTATTGCTTGTACAGAAGAGATGTACCAAAAGCTTGTACTGAAAACACATTTTCACTCAGGGCCTGTGTTGTTTTGTGGGGCTGATGTGGGTGTGTGGTCCTGTGGTCAGAGCAGGAGAGCACAAGCACAGCAGGAACTCTGACTCCGCTCCAGCTCTGCCATTAACTCTCTGGGCAAACCACAAACCCTCTGCTGTTCATTCAAACTGGATAAATTGCTGACTCCAGAAAGGCCCAATAATCTTACTGAGCACACATTTGGTATGCTTGAAATTCTTGGAGAAGAGATGCTACGGCAATTTTTAAAATACCCATAATTATTCGCCCAGGCTACAAAGGTTTGCTGATATCCCAGCACAGCTATGCAGTGAACCACACTGAATTTTCTCTCTGTATCAAGAGTAGGTAGTTCTGGCTTTCAAAAGTCAGAGTAGTGTTTGATTTGCAGTTTTAAGAAATTAAATACTGTCACCCATCTGTACAGTGTACTATTATTATTATTACAAAAAATATTTAGGGTTATGTTGAGTATTTCTCGTCAGCTCATGGTTCATTACAAAGTAAGTCTAATTAATTGCTGTCACACTCTTTAAGGTGTGGATGAGTGCAGGTTTTACTTAATTTCCCCCCATAGGCAAAATATTTTTACTTAATTATGTGTAATTTTCTACCTTTTTTGCTCATCATCTTGTACTAACAAACAAATCAGGACATATGTTTGTCAGAAGGAGCATGAACTGACAGAAGAACAACAAATCAGTGGGTGGGGAAATGTGGAAAATGGTTTTTTGAGGCTTTTTAGGCAGACAGATTTGAATTCCAAGACTGATTTTCTGCACCTAAACCATTCCTGAAGTAATGAATCAATCTTGAGGCATAATTTAAGGGAGGGGGGGTTTTAACACAATGTAACAGGCCTGCTAGGAAAATTAGGATTTGAGGGTCTCGAAAATAAAATGGAAATATGTCAGAGCAGGTGGGATTTTTTTTTTTCTCCATGAATTATTCTGCTGAAATGGAAAAATATACATTTAACTGAGTGTTACTTTGGTCAAAGCATAAAATAAGAGGAAGATCAAGTCATTACATCAGCAGAGAGTGATTAAATTTATTTGGTCCTTGCTAAATGCAGATATTTTGTGTGTAGGGGGAAAACGTTGCTGATAGAGATTATTAAAACGGGATGGTAAAATAGGTATTCCCCACGACTGCCTCTGTTAGAAAAGTGTGTTGCTGATTGTCTTACAAAATTGGGTTATAAATCATCAAAGGTTTAAATTCCCAGGAAGTCCATGTTCTGTGTCTGGGCTGTCATCTGCAATGTCTCTGTTTGTGCCACGTGCAGCAATCGAAAGGAATTTGGATTTAGAAGGATTGCGCTGCATTCCCTCTGTGACTGCGGGAACCTACAGCTCCAATTAGTGGTCAAGCCACTGTAGGAGGCACAACACATTACTGGGAGGAAACACAGAAGTGTCCTGCCTCTGCCTCGAGGAGCTTAAAACTGAAAATGGACTGACAGACCACAGGCAAGACAGCAAAGTGCTGCAGGCACAGGGTTGATGCAAAGTGCAGATGTGTTTGCAAGAATAAAATTGTTTTCTCTTCTGCTTTGCTGTAACTTCTTTAAGGGCAGTCATTCTGTTGACACTTGCGTGTTCCAGACCAGGATGAGAAGAGGAAAATGAGAATGGGGATGTCAGGAAAGACAGATTTTGAGAGGGGTAAGCATTTTGTGAGCTCTGGTGGCGCTGATTTCCTGACCTAAAGAGCAGAGTTTTTGCTTTTTATAGTTAGACCAATATCAGTTCCTCAAAAGAACTGACAGCAGCGTTAGGCTAAGATGGAGACCTGTGATTGTCCAGCAGATATGTCCCAAACGAATAATTTGGAAGCAGCTTGACTTTCTCTGAGAAAATGTAGGGATGGCACGGATAGCAGAGCTCCCCTCAGTACCAGGAGAAGTTTATCATGCCCGCTTGCATGCTTATCAGGCACTGCCTCATTTGTTCCATGGACTTGCTGAGATGATTCTGAATGCATACCCTGGTAGGTTTGCAAGGCGTGTTCAACCAGTTGCTGTCAGTGGTCTTCTATCAAATGAGAAAGTTGCTTTAATGGCATTTTTGCAGGATCTCCCTTTTGGTTCTTGTACAATTCTATTATATCCTTGATGATAGGGATGGTAACATAGAAAGGGTGCATATTGAATTGACAGGTGACACTATGCTACAAGGAACTGGAAAAACAGGAACAGCTTGGAAAACTGTGTAGTAAAATAACATTGAGAAAAATGAAATAAAATTAAGAAAAAGTATCAGATTATGCACTTAGGAACAGCTAGATGGTTATTCTGAAAAAGAAAAGCATTAAGAATTGCTAGGGCTTCTGGTGGACTGTGATGCAAATAGTGGTTGACATATCTTTTTGGAAAAAATTACAAGTAGGGATGTCTAAGCAGATGTCTCCTTTGTAGCAGATGTAAAGTGATCCTCCCCTCCACTAAGTGCTCTTACAATTCATCTGAGCTACTGTTCCCTGATGCTGGCCTCAAGTAGCTGAGGCAGCAGCAGGTTAAACAGGAGGAAAGGTTTCTGTTAAGGCTAAGAGTGGTGTGGTGCTGGAGTGATCGCCAGTCTGCAGAGCTTCCACTGGAGATCTGCAGAACTTGTTAGAGCTTCACTAGTCGGGTGTGAATTAACTGCACTTGAAAGGAAAAGGTGGCGGCAGCCCAACTGAAATCTTAAACCACTTTCATCCCTGTTTTCTGTGATATCAGTCATATACAGCCATGAAAGCCCTGCTGTGGAGTTTTCTTATGATCTATTGGTGTTCTTACCTCGCTGATTTGTGATGTTAGCAGGATGTAAAGCAGGAATCCTGCCTTCATTGCCAGAAGGCACTGATATTTTGACACTTCCATTCAGCAACATTGCCTGAGAACATTTTTGAGGAGTGACAGGCCTACACACCTTGGATTGCATATATATTTACTGGTTCTGCATTGTACAAGATGGGTGTATTCGTGGCTCAGTTCATTGTGGTACACCAAGTTCTTTTACAGATTCTGTGACACCCAAGAGCTTGCATGGGGATCCTCCATGGCTCCAGCAACAATCACATTTTTGCTGGGATGTGGTGTTTGCTTGGGAGAAGTTGGAAGTAAAACAAAATCAGGTCCGAAGTTGGGATTTTCTTAATAGAGTGAAATATATTCCAGATAATATTTACTACATTCTGAGGAGGGAATGATTTTGGATCTAATTCCTGTGGGAAGGGAAAGGAAGTTTTCTTATGTTTTTGCAATCTCAAGGGTAAATTTTCAGGTATTTGAACACATCAGCACTGAAGTTGTGTCAGGGGAGGTTTAGACTGAGTATCAGGAAAAGGTTCTTCACCCAGAGGGTCGCTGGGCACTGGAGCAGACTCCCCAGGGCAGCGGTCATAGCACCAGCCTGACAGAGTCAAGAGAGGTTTAGGCAATGCTCTAAGGCACGTGGTGTGACTCTTGAGGTGTCCTGTGCAGGGCCAGGAGTTGAGTTGGACTTTAATGATCCTTGGGGATCCCTTCTGTGCCTGGGAAAACACAATAAAGACGCTCTCGCACCTGCCAGGTTCAGCAGAAAGGAGGGGAAAGACCCACTTTATTTACATATGTCACATCTTATACAATTCCCAACTCCACAAGGGATTGGAGAACATGTCACTTCCTTCTCAATCCCACTGGAGAAAAAAGATGCTCATCAAAGTTCTCTTATCACAAAAGGAATGAAAAACAGAAAATACCGTTAAGTAAACATTGGCTATTATTTACATGAAACTGTGTGAGAAAGAATTCCGACTCCAAGGTTAAACAGAAGGCTTTAGCAAAAACCAGGGCAACACCTTCCAACTCAGGCTGTTCTATGACTGCAGGTCTCTTCCAGCACTGATGATTCTGTCAAGAGCACTATCAAATTAGTAGTAGCCTTAAACTGTAATTTTGTGCCTCCTGGATAATCCTGGGAAAAATATGCCATTTCAAAGAGCTAATTAAAATTGGGAAGCTTTTTAGATGTTTTCACATGGTATCTCTACCATCAACCAAGAGACTCAAGCAAAGATCTTTGTAAAGAAAGAACACTAGGAGGGCCAAGATGTGAAAAACAGGTTGGATGACAGTTGGTAGCTGACCTGCCAGAGCTGCCTCTAGAGCTCTGTCTTGTGCCAGGGAAGGGTAACTGCTACGAAACTGTGTTTAACAAAAAGCCAAAAACTCTCCCCTAGCTATGCGTCAGGTAGTTAGGTGGAGTTGCAGGAACTACTCTGTCATTGTGTCCCTACTGCATTCTCCCAACCTTCTCCATAATCCAGGCCATGAATTACAGATTATTTTATAGCCATTGTTTCAAAGAACTGCTTATCCCCTAATAATTACCTGCAGACATGCTGATACATATTGAGTTCTTAAAAAAAAAATCCAGCACATAGAAATGACCTGAAGAAAACAGACCTTTTGACTGCTTTCATTCAGGTTACATGAGGTAATATTTTGCTGCATTATGTCAATTGTTAGGAAGTTTAGGATTACACCATTTCCTAGGGTTTAAATGATTAATTAGAGGCCAGGGTTGAGATGTAAAATTAAATAGTTGTACCAGCACAATCAGCTTTACTTTTTGCGCACTGGAACTGTAATGAACTGCTTTGTAAGGCCAGACATTTCCTCTAGCAAGAGTGGAAATTCAGCTGGTATGCAGCTCATTGGCAAGAGATTAAACAAAACCTAATTGCTTAAGTTATATTTGCAAAATAATTCTAGACCACAGGACTGTTTCCCTTTTCATTTTTGCTACAAAATTTAAAGGCCTTTTGAGTGGGTTTTTTGTTCCTCTTATCCCTTTACTTTTATAATGTCTGATACGTATTTTAAATGTCAAATTTCATCATCTTTATCACCATTGAAATTTTGGTTGGAATTGAGTAAAGGAGCATACTGTGAACAAAGCTGCCTTTTGACCCAAGGTATAGAAAGTTGTCATTCCTGGTTGTTATTGAAAATAAATTAATTTTGCTGGTAGGATAAGTTTTCCTTCCCAGATGGGAATCCAGACTTTCCTTTTGTTGACCAAAAATGAGTAGGCAAAAACACCTCCAAACTGTTTATTTCTGGATCTAGCATGAGGCTGGGAGAGTGTTGGATCAGTGTTCTGGCAGAACTCACTTGTCACAGCCCGTGACACATTCCTGGACACGTGTAGGAGGTGATGGCAGGAGGAGCTATCACAGCTCTCCCCTTCTCCTGCAGGTCTGTGGTTTGTGGTCTCATCGTAGAAAAGGACACTTGTGTGGGGCCAGAAGTCTAGACCTGGGAGAGTTCTTGCTTGTGACTGAGTGTAGGATGTTCTCCCACTAGATAACAGGACACCACGGAGCTGCGGGGGGCTGTGGGATCCTGGGGTGGTCAGAGGTGGCCTTGACTTCCAGTATGGAAAACTAAAGGAAAGCAAACCGGGGGAAATTCATGAAGAAATTTCCTATAGTTTGTTGAGGCTTATGTTCTCTCTGGTTAATTTCTAATGGGAAAAACCCAATGGGAGCTGACAGTCACGGGATTTGAGTTTTTGTTTCTTTTTTTTTTTCCTCATTTTTCCAGCAAAACCTTCTAGATTAGGTAATGTAACTTCCAAAACAAGTATTTCACTGATTTATTTTTTTAAGGTTTTGTTGGGTTTTTTTTTTAATGTGCACAATGTGATGGCGCTGGTCGCGGGTTTTAGAGGAGGCCTATCCAAGCAAAACTTTGGGCAAGGGAATAAGCACACTTTCATGGGCATGCACACGGAGACCAGCAGCGAGGAGCTGGACTAAAAGAGGCAGTTTTGAGAATAAGCAAGTCTGAAGCCACACAAGTTACAGCTGCTCTGGTGAAGGAATAGCTTACCCCCCCAAGGACAGTGCTGACACTGGGAGAGGACGGTGTGCTGCTAAGGACTGCTGGGAGAGGAACATCCTTTACAAGACGTGGGGCTTGGCAAAGCTCTGAGGCAAAACCTGTGATGCTGGGACCTCTGTTACACCATTTGCATTTCTGGTGGAGTTTTTTCACCCTGTTCAGAGCCCTGGCATTGATGGTGTGGTTTGGATGTCCCGTGCATCTCCACGCTTGTGATGTTTGGAGCAGTGGGATGTGGCTGTCCCCTACAAAAGAGGGCACTGGTGGTGGTGGGGAATATTCCAAACTGTTTTCTAGGACACAAACAGAGCTCCCTTTCCCCGCCTGGTGTTTTAGGGTGGTGAAACACAACACTAGATGGGGGCAGGCAGGTATTCTTGTCGTGCTGAGGAAGGGAGCATGGCAAAAAGAAAATCCATCACCATTTAGTGTCTTCCCAAAATCCCCCCAGCAGTCAAGGAACCTAGCCAAAGGTTCTTTCACAATTATTAGGTTTTTTCAACACTAAAAGCTACTTTGAGATTTCAGGAGAGTCTAATTCAAATGCAATATTAAAACACTCTAGAATGTCTGTTCCAGTTTAAATAACCACAGAGGCAGCACACCAGAAGGTCTACACTGCATAAATGGTGATTTTTTGAACAGTTAGTAGTTAATTCAGATGAATAGTTTTTGCCAAACTGCCCCAGAGAAATTATTACTAACAATTAAATATACTTCATGCTAACGAATACATTTTCAAATATCAAAACGTTACTTAACTATCAGTTACGCTTCATTTACTGGTTCTTGATGAATTCATCAGCTAAATTAAGCTTCATTAACTGATTCTTGCAGTATCATACAGAAATGTTATAATTATTTCTCTTTTAAATACAGGGAACCTGAGGTAGATAATTCAGGTGGTGTGCTGATGGCCATGTACAGAATTTACTATATAAACAAAATTGAAGTTTAGGTTCCCACGGCTTCTCCTCCGATATTAAAACCACTAGCCCTGATTTGATACCTATTTAAAAAGAAAAAAACAACAAAGAAAAACACCACTGCCAAGACACATCACAACAAACAGACAAAACCCAAACATACTCCACAAAAAACCCCCAGCCAAACCAACCAACCTTCAATCTTGTTTTACAAAATCATCAGTTTTTGTACTGGCTATACTGACAATATCTGAAAATTATTCCAATTAAATATATTTTAGAAAAGTCTTTGGGACCCAATAAAAATTAAACCAGTAAGCTTTTGGTTTTCAGATGTAGTTTTATTAGTTTACGGTTTTCCCATTTGTTGACTCTATAGTGTTAGGCGTGTTTTACACATGGTTTTTAGGCTGGAAATGTAACACCTTTTCTGTCAGGAATATTTCTGTAAAGTATTCATTTTAACCTTTCACAAGTCGCCACATTAATGAATCCCATTTATTTCCAGATTTTCAAATCCCTGTGGCAGGATAAAGTCACCCACCACAGAGCTCACCTCCACTTCAGTGGAATGACCTGCAGAACTGGTAGTATAAAGGAGCTGAGAAACAGCATCCTAAATTTGATTTCCCCTACCACCCCTTTCAGATTTCCAGCTTGCTGTAAAAAGACGACAGGACTGAACATGTGCAGACAGGCTGATGTCTTTGAGTGGGGCAGAGAAGCACAGGGAAAAAGAAAGATGAGTAGAGTTTCTCTGGTTCTTGCGTAAGTGCATCAGACCCACTGGTATGTGCTTCCCCCAGTCCCTGGGCAGACTGGGGCAGAGGAGCAGAGCTGGAATGCTCTCCCTGCTCAGCCAGCAGTGCCAGGACTGACCTCTGCGCCTGACTCTCTCTTTTACACAAGGAAGTCCACTCCTTGCTAAGGCTGTATTTAAAGGGAGAATTTAAACTGTAAATCAAGGCTGATTCTGTCCCTACTTAGTGACTAATATTGTTTTCTGGAGCAGGTGGAGGCAGCTGCCTTTCAAAGCCAAGTCGTTTGACCCCAAACTCTAATAAAAGTGTACAGGAATCAGACTCTTACTCTCACCTAGTTCTGTCGTAGAGCACACCACAACTGCAGTGTGGTGGTGGCTTCATTGCTGCTGCTTAGTTGGATTATGTGAGGCTGCTGTGAGTACAGAGAACCAGTACTCAGTACACGTAACAAAATATTATACATACAATTCATATTTCATAAGACAGATGATGTTGAATACTGCGTAGAAAATAGTAACAAAAAATTGTATTGAGGGATGAGAACAGAACAAGGGGATGAGTGTGTGGGTTGGAGCTTACTTTGCTTTTTGAAAAAGCAAGGACTGATGGTATTCTTGTTCAGCTAATACATGACCATGATAGTCATGGCTCTGTTTTGAAGAGCAGAAAACCACTAACTGGTTATTTACTTGGAGCAAACTTTCTTAAACTCTCAGTCTGTTGTGTCTCTTATGATATGTAAGGCGAGGCACCACCTCTGCGCTTCCACAGTATTTTAGTGGGTTGGACACTGCAGCTACCATAGGCTGAGCCCCTTCCTCTCCTGGGATTCCTCCAGCTCCCTTTGGACAGGGCATCAGCTTCCTCTGTAGCGTGTCACAAGTTAGTGACAGTTCCCTTTACGGAGAGCCCATCTCTGAGCATTCTTGCCCGTCTGTGTTCCGCTGCTCTCTGTGATGGGCCGAGTGCCAGGCGCCTCTGAGCTGGGCATTTGTGGGGCAGCCCTGGCAGGGGCAGCAGGGAGAGCCCCCCCTGCCTCCTCGGGCACGGGCAGGGGAGCTCCACCCTTCCCGCTCTCCTGCTGACCAGGGCTGCCAGCTGAACATTCCCCGTGCTGCCTGAAGCTGTTCTTGCTCCAGCTGTTTACATGTGAATAATTTATGTTATTAGTGGAGTTGGAGTGGGGGGAGGGGACGGGCAAAGCAGACACAAAACTTGTTTTCCTTTGAGTGGGAAGGAATTTTACTGTTCTTGGAGCCCTGGGGTTTGATTCTTTACAGTGCTGACATTTCCAGATTTCGACATTGCCCTTCTTATCAGGATGTTTTGCTCCAAAACTGATGAAGGTAAAATATCTGGAAAAGTCTATCACTTTGTAAAAAGCCATCTGAAAGAAAATTAAATATTTATGGGCTTTGTAGATGGATTGGTGAAACACACCTGCTATGATTCTAGCAGAGGCTCTTCTCACTCTGTCATATCTTTCTCAGTGCTTGTTTCCAGTGAAGGGAAGGACAACGTAAGTGCTACAGAAAAGCACATAAGTTACTGATGTGATAAATCCTTTTGTGTGAAGTTACTCCAGAGGTAATACATATATATAAATATGGTCCCTTTAAACCTTCTAAAAAGGCTCTTAGCACAGCTTAGGTCCTCTGACTTGTATAGCTAAGCATGAAAACAGAGAATACTAAAGATCTGAAGTGTTTCCTCACATCTGATATCACATTATAGGGACATTATAATTGTTACTAGGGACATTATCATTATTACTGCAGCCAAGATGGATGCAGCATTCTGAACTGAAAGGAGTTAAATGTTTGCAGACACAAGTGGCAAGGTTTACATTTCCTTAAATGTTCTGGAGTAATGCTTTATGTGTTAGGAGTCACATTATGCACTTAGGAAGTCTGCAAACTTCAGCAACAGAGCTGTCTGGACCAAGGCAGGAATACTGAAATTTATAAGGGATGACAGTGCTATGGAAAAAAAAAAAAAAAGGCAAACTGCAGTTGTTCAGCCCCATTGCTGCTATAGTTGCCTGATATTCTGAAGCAGCCTAAAAAATTACAGGTTACTAATTGTCTGTATTTTTGTTCACTGTGTTTCCACAGTGTCTGACATGTGATCTTCAAAGGCTCTTGGATGTCAGGTGCTCTGGTGTTAGGTGAAATCACACTGCTTTCATCTCCTCTATTTCCATCATATACAGGGATCCCTCTTGCATGACAGCGTGGTCCAAATGCTTCAACTAGAAGCTGTGGAAGATGTTTCCTAAGCTTCAAGATGAGGGTGCTTTGCCTCCAAAAGACAAAATGGTTTGCTGCCCTTTTCTTGTTTTCAGAAACATTTGAAAGCTAAAATGATGTTTCCTTCACATCCTTACCCCGAGTCGGTGCTGTACCCAATCGATGATGTTGAGCTAAACTGCTGTGAATAAATAAGCTGCTGTAGGACTGGGGACACAACTTGGCAGAGGTCCTAGTTTCTTTCCATTCTCTTTCTATTTTAGATGGAATTAGACAGCTGGTGTTTTCCGTCTGACTGAAACTGGACTTTTACACATGCTTTCACAATGCAATTTTGACTTTATGAAAAAGGAATAAATTATTGTTGGCATGATTCTGGTTTCTGCTGTTAAACCCACGCTTGCAGTACCAAACCGAGTCAAAATGACTTTTCTCTTAAGTAGCTGCTTGAAAGTCCAGATTATGAAGTGGTGTGTGGTATCAAGTGTCTCAGAAACACCTGGAGATATTGAAAGAGCTGATTCAGATGCCCTTAAATCTGACAAGTTGAATTTGCTCTGTTGAAGGCCTTGAAGAAGAGCTGTCAATCCTTTAAGTCTGACTGGATTGACTTGGAAGGCTGTAAGGATCACTCTTTAAAGGCAAATAAGGAAAAAGGTATTGTTGAACTCCAGGGGCGAATTGCTTCAACAGAGCTAGTTACAAATGCGTGTTTTTCTACCCACACTATTTTAAAGACTGTAGGTCTCAGCAGCTGGAGGTTAAAAGCAAACCCTATATTTTTCTTCTGGATGGCTGAGGGCGTTTTTTAATGGTGTATGTATTACAGCCGAGCTGTATTTCTTAATAATTTGAGAATAAGGTTGGAGGATGCCACTTGCACGGGACTGTAACTTACCCAGCCATCATTGCCTGTTTATGGACAGGAATCCTTTCAGTACCTTAATTACTACAGAGGAGTTAGGATGACGTAATAAATGACTTTTGCCCAAAGTTTACTTTTGCGTGAATGTATATTGAAAGAAGTCAGCTGCAGGGGATTATCAGGTACTCCACTGATGCTCAAGCCTGTGAAAAGCAGGAGCGTGGCACTGACTCGGGGAGCAGGAGGGCTTTGCAGCTGGCTCGCAGCGGGATGTTGCTCTGGGCCTCTCTTTAAGCTCCTTAGGTGGCCACTTACAAAATAATGTCACCGGCCTTCTGCCCCCGCGAGTGCCCGGGCTTTGTGCCCTGCTTACACGGCTTTTAGGGCAACAAAAGGCAAAGGAGGGCGCGGAAGCTCCTCATGTGTGTCCCTGATGGCCGGGTGGAGCTTTCCCCACGTCTCTCCCAGGAAACCCCGGCCGGCCGCGGAGAGGGACCCGAGGCAGCGAGAGGATGGAGAGGCAAACCCAGGAGTGCCAGCCTGGAAACGCCGATCGCTCTCATCTCTGCTGATGGGTGCGCGCCCGCCAGCGTGCCAGGCGCTACCTGTAGTAAGCTAGGCTTTGGCATCACTGCCAAACATAAAAAATACCTCTAAAGACTAAAACAGAATCTTAAATAAAACCGAACGGAAGATGAAATTTTCCATTTTTCCATAAATTAAAATACTGCCATGAATCAAAATTATTTTGCGTATTTGGGGTGGTGTGCGTTTGTTTATTATTTCCCCCCACCCCCCTTAGTGTTGATGGTATTTTTCATGAGTTTTTAATGAAGGCAGGAAAGTTTTTGTGTCTTTAAAATATCTCTCAAAAGCTGGCACTTTGTGCTGTTGGTCTAGGAGGTGGGAGCAGGAAAAAGAAAACATTTGTCTCATTGTCTTAACAGAATGAAGCACAAAAATAATGCACGAGCGAGGAAAATGGAGGCGTTTTTTTCAGCATTTTAATTTTAATAAACCCATGCTAGTGATATTAGAAAATATTATACTGCTGAGATTCTGATCTGATTTTATTCACAGACTAATATGTTCAGAGTGAAAAGACTTGGAACAAAATTTGCATCTCCTTCCTTGCTTCTGTGTCTTGGAAAAAAATTGCCATTAATTCTAAGGAAGAGTTACCAACTTCAGTTTGTTCTTTCTCACATAAAATTAAATATAGTGGTTGTTCTGTGGAAAATATGTCTCTGGCTAGATGCTGTGTTTCCAGTTCAAGATTTTGGAGGCAGTCTTGAATGCATAAGGACTGCAGAATTTTGATTGGTGTTTAAAGCATGGCTATATATTTGTATAAATTGTCCTGCTTGCGTGCAAAGTTTATGATTGATTTGTTGTCTTTGCTCCAAGTAGTTCATCTGTTTAAGTATCTTTCCAGAAATGGAGCTCTTTGATATTTCATATATTATTCATTATAGCTCTCCTAGAGCAAATATATCATTTACATAACTTGTGCAAAAAGATAGAAAATAGATGGTGATTCTTCTGAGCAAGTGTTTTGAGTTAATTCTAGTGAAGATAAAATCATAACAACATCATTCTGGAGTCTTTTAAACTAAGATAGGAAAACCAGACCCTGGCCTTAACTTTAAAGAGGAATAAATATGAACACTAATTATGGAGTATCTATGAAAACTCCATCTCTTTATACCAAGAAGTCCTCTCTGTCCACAGCAGTTCCATTCTTCATCTCTTTAAATCAAATTAGGTACTCAAATCGTTATGCTCGAGTTTTATCTGATTAGAGACCTGAAGTGTGATCTCTGAGACCTTTTTGGATTTATAATTATAGCAGAGAAAACACAACATGACCTGAAAAACTTTGTAAATTAGACAGTCCTTCTCTGTTTCAGTCAGATGAATTAAATTAATACGTAAATTAATATATGCTTCACATTCTAAGAGATGAGTCGATTTTAAAATAGTTCACTTGTTCTTTTAATTTTTGGCTATTACTGTAGTTTCAAATCTGATCTTTTTAATAGGGTCGATACCCTGCTGTAAATCTTGGCTTGGGATTGTTGTTTATTGCCTGAGCACAAAGCAGCATCAAGAAGAATCAGCAGAAACGGGCACAGCTCTGGCAGCCCGGGAAACCCAGCAAACAAATGTGCCTGCGTTTCTTGTTCCTCCTTTCTCTAAAGGTGCAGAGCTGGCTGGCTGGGTGGTGCTCCCTGCTCGAGGAGTGTCAGATGGAGACTCTGTATATCTCAAAAGCAATCTCCTTGAGTAGGTTGTTAGTTCATCACCACCATGGCATTCGCGTACTGTTAGAGTGATAAAAGCTGAACCCATCCCCACTCCCACGTGCTGCCTGCGGAGTGTTTTGTTTTGCAGATCCTTAGAAGTTAGCATAAGAAGATGCTTCTGGGGGAGGGCTCACCAAAGGAAACCCATCTTTGGCGTTCTCAAATTCTTAGCCGGGTCTCAGCTGTCTCTGCAGGAGGCAAGTGGGATCTGTCCCATCTGGAGCAGCTGGAGCCAGGGCAGTCTGAGGTGCTGGGCAAAGGACTCTTAAGAGTAAGCCTGGGCACCTCTCTGTGCCACTGCTTCCAGTAACAAAAAGGGAGAGGAGGAATCTGGCACTGGCAGAATCTGCTGTGATGTGCTGAGGGGAACTGAGGAGAACAACTGATGATGCTGTATTTGCTGCAGTTCTGCCCCCACAAACAAGCACAGGCTTGGGATTGACTTCACAGGTTAGCAGTGTTGGACAGAGTCAGGTTTCACATAGAAACACAAAAAAAAATACAGATCTGTTTTTCTATTATAAAATTCTGCTCTGAAGTTCATTCCCACAGCTCTTCCTCAGTGATAGGTCTGCAGGCCCTTGCCTACTGCAGAACCATAGGAAGGACATTGCATAGTTGCTGTTTGTAGTGTTACCAAGAAAACCCTCTGAAATGTTAAAGGCTGAAAAGACCTGCATGAAATGTTATCAGTTTATCATAATTCTATCATTCAAAATGACTGTGTTTAACACTGGTCTCTTCCATAAACTGCACTAGGAACAGATGAATCCTATAACACCTATTGTTTCATCTTAGTATTAGCTCATATTTTTTGTCTGGTTTTGAAGTATTTGTGGCAGAGATACTTTTTCCTATCTCTTCAAATCCCAGCTGCTAAGTGATGAAGGCTACTGACAGTAATCTTTCGTTACAATGGGCAGAATTTCTGTGCCAGTTCACTGCTGATGTGCATGCAAAGATGTGCCACAACTTCCCTTCAGCACTCCATTGCCTAAATTACACAATGTGAAACCTACAGAGGTGAAGAGAATGTGCTATTCTGCTAGAGAAGCATTGCCTGGAGTCTGAAGTATGTTTTTAGACTAATCTTTGCTTGTGGGTGATCAACTGCGACAGGCAGTGACCTCCCTGAGATAGCCACCAAGAACTTCATACAGCAGTTTATTAAATCCTCCCTGGTCTACAACAAACATGACATTCATTCTCTTTGGTTAGTCGTGGTTCTCCTGACAGCAGAGGGCTTTCACTCCTCTCTGTGTGGCCATCCCTTCTATACAGCTGCTAAAAATGGGGCATCAACTGCAGGAAATTATGTATAGACTCAGACATCTCAACTCCATCAATTTTAGCAAATACTACACTTAAAATGCCATCCAGTGTGCTCTAATGAACTCTTAACCTGCTTGTGAAGTTGCTGCAAACACCATTCTTATCTTGAGCTTCTCTTACATAAAGAAGGTTCTTTAATGTGTAAAAATGATATATAAATTATACAGTCAATGTTGTGTCTATAATTCAAAATTTCCTGTTTCACGCTGAGCTTTTGTTGCATCTCTGTATTCATGTGTGCCATTTAATGCTCTGTTAAGCAATATTAAGGTGCCAGAACCATCCAATAATACGAATCACTCAACAGAGGCAGCCAGAGCCTATTCATGTTTCACTGAAACCAAACATTTCCCAGCTTGTTTGTTTCCAGTTGTTTGTGGTGCTTTCAGCATCTATAATGCACCTACTGCTATTTTTATTTGAGTGACACCTAAGAGAACACCAAGTTTAGCAAATGTGGGTGAAAATTTTCAGACCAAAGTAGAAAATACTGTTTTCATTATCTTATTTTCAGTTCCTGAAGTGTTGGCGTGTTTCTTGGTGTTCTGGCTTATTGCCTTTTTCCACGTTCCTCCAGATTCACTGGGCTTATTTCATACAGAATCAGTAAGATTAAAGTATCAAAATCGGTCACTATTTCTAGTTTTTTCACTATTTCTCAGGAGCTGATCAATAAACAGATGAAAGTTTATCAATCTTTACAGCGTTGAAATCCAAAGAACATTTATATTTATGGAAAATATTCACTCTTTCAGGGTTTAAGCACAGTATTTGGGACCAGTCTGCGAAAACATCTCACGACAATTGAAATGAATCATGGCCTAATGAATTGATTTCCTGCTTCATTTCACACAGCCATGACCCTCGTAACATCCCTGACTGTGACATCTCCATCGCTATTTCCATTTAGCCTCGGCCAAGGGTTTGTCCTAATGGAGCAGCCAAAGCAGACTTTATCTACATGATCCTCGCCACCGTCGGGCCCGCCAGTGCCACGTTCCTCTACTTGATGTAAAGTGCATCCTTTGTGGTAATGAGGGCAGCAGAAGAACAGTGCACACACTGTGGCCTGACAAAGACCTCTTTCATCACCTTGTAACATTGTGCTTTTCGCTCTGCTCGAAAGGGTTAAAAGTAGCTGTTTTCTGCTGTAAAAATAAATAAGGAATTTCTTGTTCAAAAATTATTAGAAAGTTCTATCAAAAAATCCCTCCAAAAAAACCCTTAACACTTTGTCAAGCTAGGGGTTTTTTTTTGTTTTGTATTTCAAATGGAATATTTTTATCATAATTGACAAAATTAGCAGAATTAATGCTTCAGAATTTGCAGTTGTGTTCTGCATATAACAGGCCTTTTATTTCTTTTGCACGTTACTTGGCATTCTCGTTCATTCATCCCTTTTTTCCCAGTTACTTTCATTACAGTTACAGCCATTTGTCATCTGTTTATTTCCAGAATCTGCAGAAATTCCAGGCCAAAATGTTATCAATCACTTTTTCCCTAACATCAGTGTACAAGAAGTTATTCCAATGTATCCATTTTTTCTCACACTCAAGGTGAAAAGGAGATTTTTGCTGTCTGCTGGGTGTTGTAGCATGGAAGTTCTGTGCAGCACCGAATGAATTCATCTTGGGAAGTTTTAGGAGTCTTATTCTGAAATCTGGGCTTGCTCTTGGAGAATGTTTTCCTGGATTTCCTGAATTCTGTCCAGCATTTCTTTTTGTCTTTTTTGGGGGGCTGACACAGCTGAAGAATGTTACTTTTCTTCTCTGAGACTGTGCCATGGGTCTGATATTTTTCCTTCAATTATAAATCTTCCTTCATACAGAGTGCTTTAACTGGGAGACCACTGATTTCACATACCTGCTAGTGCTGCAGATGAAAACATTCACAAGAAAGGTGGGGGCTTTTTAAAAAAAAAAAAAAAAGGCTTGGAAATGATTTTGTAGGAAGATATCCTGTTCCAGGGTGTGAAGGGGTTCATTCAGTGCAAGGAAGATATTTCTGCTGTATTTTTTAATAGCCATACAAAGAGTGATTAAGAGGGAAACCTATGGATCCAGTAAGGAATCTGGGACACTGTCTGCTGGTCTTAAATTATCTCAGCAGCCACTCATCTCTGTTCCTCATTCTGTTTTCCCGTTGACAATGCCCCACTCATTCAAGGAACTCTTTTATGATTGCATTGCTTCAGCTTCTTGTATCCTCTGCTGCTCTTTACCACACTTATCTTTTCCATGCAAGAACCTTAAATAGAAGAAAAATATGACTACAGGCAGGAGATGCTGTTTGAAAATGATCTGATAAAAATGGATTTAAAATACTGCACATTAGTGTATGTGTCAGTGACTTCTAAGCATTGCAAACAACCATTTTTGTGACAATGATGTAAATCCAAATAAATACATCCTCCAGGTTCAGAAGAGAGTTTCTGTGTAGGTGGCTTTAGTTTTGCCTAGGACTGATTTGAAAGATTTGTTCTATATTTCAGAAACCCTCACATAGAATTTGCTCTGCTCTGGAAAAATAGGTGCATGGAATCTGGGTGTGTAATATCTAAAATGCTTTGTAATTAATACCCAATGATATAATCAATCAAAGCAGTCTGAAAGTGAGATAAAATCAGGCACACTGTGGCAAAACATTGATCTCTGGGTAAGAGTTATTTCAAGCTCTCAGTTTCATAAGGTTTTAAACTGGAGATGGGGGAGGGAATAAATTGTCAACGCTTCGGATCTCTTCTAGAAGTAATTTTTTCAAGCAGGTCTGTACTACTCTGTTTGTGAATTCTAACTGCTGGAAGCTGATCTTCATTACACTGCTGCTTTATTACACAGATTGTTCTAGGATTCAAATGTCAGCTCAGTGTCCTGTGCAGGACATTTCTGTCTCTGTACCTGTTTCATTGTAGTGGTTGAAAGGCTGGTTGTGTGTTTAAAACCCTTTCCCTTGCTCCTCTATTCAGAATCATCTTGTCCTTCTGCCATGTCAGATGGTAAGATTTCAGTTCCTGGCTATTACCAAATGAAAGGTATTCAGACAAGTTGTGGACAGTTACCAAGCAAAGGAACAATGAAATATCTGTTCCCTGGGTGGGAGCAGAGGGATTCATCCTCTTTCCTTTGTCAACTGGTGGAACACACTAAGCTCTTGCAATTCAAATTTTCTGTTTTCTCCTTTGTTACTAATCTTTTAAGTATAGCAAGAAAGAAGCTTGCTAGGGAGTTCATGTACTGACTGTGTCATTTGGACTGAGTAATAAATCTTCCGAGCCTGTTAACATATTTGTTTATGGGCATTAAAAAAAGAGTACTACAAAGGAATAAAACCCCCCTTTTAATTTCCAGTATACAAATCCTTGAGAGGGAAAGCACTGAAGCTACTGCAAGAAATCAGGTTATATTGAGATTGAGATATATCTTATTTAAAACTTAATTTTTTTTTTTTTTGGTGGTAGCTTTTTATATCCATGTAGGCCTGAACCTGTACTCAGTAACAACAATTTTGCTACTGACTTCAGTGGGAACAGATTAGTACCAGCAACTATTAGAGCAGTTAAGTAGATTTCATGGTGTCACTAAACTAAGAGAAGTTCAGTGAGTGAAATACATTTCTGAAGTTTTAAAAAGATTAAAAAAATAGAAGGTAATATCTCATAATACCTATATTTTATTATGGCTGCTAAGCAGAGCTAAAGGATAAGCACTGAGTCCATTAGTGGTACTTAATCCTTAACCAGACTTTTTCAAAACAAATTGGAGAAAAGAAATGCAATATATCCGAAGGAAAACTCTTCTGTTGTACAAGAAAGAACACTTTCTTGTCCTAAACATTTTGTGGGCTTCCTCACTGCAGTCATATCACTTAAATAGATTATGGCTAATGTAAACTGAACTTATACTAATTAGCTGTTCTAATTTTGCATTCAGCAAAGCATATTGGCACAGAGAATAATCAGACTGTGCAATTCGATGCCCTCAGAGGTGCACCCAGCAACCTCGCAGTAACCTGAGAGATGCTTTTCTTTTTTCCCCATAAGACTGGATGCAATTAACTCAGTGGGCTCGGATCTCCCCAAGGATGGCAGGTCCAAGGTTGCCTTTAGCATGTGGGCAGATCTCTTCTGGCACCCCTGCTCAGAGCCTGAGTGTGGTTCAGAGGTGCCATGTGAGGCACTCTGGGCACTTGTGTCTTTCAATCCACCAGTTTTATGAATATTGTCTGTTTTCATGCTCTGACAACCTTTAAGGTATTTCATCTTCTGAAAAACCTCGTTATTTTAGTAAAGGGCCATTTCCTTGCAGTAGAAGGGACCTGAGGCACAAAGAAAGGGCCCTTGAGGTGAGTTGCAGAACCCGGGGGGCATGGAGTAGGGAGAGTGAGGGCACCTGGAGCTCGGGGAAAGAGCCCACCCCAGTGATCAGCCCCCGTGCACAGCCCTTAGGAAGAGCCATGCGGGAGCCCTGCGTGAGGGGTGTGTGTAAAACCACACCTCAGGGCGTGTGAGTGGGAGAGCAGGACTAGTCCCAGCTTTGAAGTCTCATCCAGAAAGCAGGTTACCCAGGTTTAGGTTCCTCCTTTGCCCGAGGGGATCCAAACCCACTGCTCCCACCTCCTTTTGGAGCTCCTTAATCTTTGTGCTATGGGCTGCTCCTGGGTGGCAGTCACCTCCACCCTTCCTGCTGAAGCTGTGCCCACACAAGGTCCTCCAGGAAGCATCCTGACCTTCCTCTTCTCCAGGCCTTCCGTGAGTACCAGAAGCTGCCTGGTGCCTCTGTTCCTTGTGGCGGGCTGACCATATCCCAGTGTCCTGGAGGAGGTGGTTGGAGCTGGCCTGACCAAGCGAGGGGCCAGCCTGGCAGGAGTTGTATCATGGCAGCTGGGCATGGACAAATTGAAAAAAACCCCAACATTTACTGGCAGCACAATATTAGAGGGGTCCTTCAAGCATCTTTCTTTGCAGTGAAAAGGATGTGAAACAAACAGAACTTCCCCCCTTCCTGAGGTCTCAGAAGACTGAGCGTTTCTTGTGAAGCATCTATGCAAACAAAGCCTTTTGACTTTTAGGTATATTTTATACACATAGAGATGTGGCTTGGATTACTGTGTGTGCCTCGTTGTTCAAGTGGAACCCTACAGTCCCAGGCTGTGAATGCCAGTATGGGAAAGAAAATGCAACTAGGACTTTGTTCTGAGCACAGAGTTAATGTGGGTCTGAACACAAGATGCTTTGGATGGGGCACTAGGTGAAATCTTATGCCAGTAAAATTGGCTAAACCATGACATTTAACTCATGGTACAGCTGTTCTGGCAGACATTACACACCTATTAGGCTTTTCATGTGAAGACCTAAGAGTGCTATACAAACAGTAATTTATTTGAACCTTCCTGTGGCCTGAGAAATTTCAAATTGCAGCTTTTTAAGAAATGAAGGAAATAAAGTATGTTTTTCTCTAGCAAGTAATTCAAACATCTAACCTTAATGACATCATAGCAGAGTTGTATTTTTGTTCATATTGAAAAGAAATACATAGCTAGGGAAAGAGATTTTTTTTCTTCACAACCATCCTCTTAAAATCAGAAGTTAGCAGCTAACTGTGGAACATTCTCCCTGATTTCTATTGGCAAGAGCCACGTATTTTTCATACAAGTTGCATCTAACCCACTACTGGGCCTATGTATCCAGCCTTTTCCCCCAGGTGGGAGCACGGAGTAACTCAATAAATTGCTTAATAAAAGGAGTTGTTGCTCCTTCTTGAGCTTTTCTTGCTGTTACATCTCTCAAGTCCTAGAAACTCCTGTGTAATCCTCAGGGATGTTTTGCATAGTCCTGTAAGCAGCTTGTTTGCATGGCTAGAGCTCATCTGTGCATGGCAGGGATGCAAATGTTCAAAANGAAGGAAGGAAGGAAGGAAGGAAGGAAGGAAGGAAGGAAGGAAGGAAGGAAGGCACTTGCAGAGCTCGATATATATCCAGCCACTAGCCACTTCTGTTTAAGCTACATAAATATTTAAGCTACTGTGCTGAAATCAAACCAAGTTAGGATTATGGATTGGTTTTATGGACCATAAATTCTACCTCAGATACATCCTAAAAATTGATCAGGAGTAGTGCCAGTGACAGCACTTTGCTACTGAGTTCCTTTTTTTAGGTGAATGTTTGTGATAGGTTTAAGAGCTGCCACCTTTGTGCCATGTTATAGTTAGCAACCATTGTTCATCATGTGAAAGANGTGGAACCCTACAGTCCCAGGCTGTGAATGCCAGTATGGGAAAGAAAATGCAACTAGGACTTTGTTCTGAGCACAGAGTTAATGTGGGTCTGAACACAAGATGCTTTGGATGGGGCACTAGGTGAAATCTTATGCCAGTAAAATTGGCTAAACCATGACATTTAACTCATGGTACAGCTGTTCTGGCAGACATTACACACCTATTAGGCTTTTCATGTGAAGACCTAAGAGTGCTATACAAACAGTAATTTATTTGAACCTTCCTGTGGCCTGAGAAATTTCAAATTGCAGCTTTTTAAGAAATGAAGGAAATAAAGTATGTTTTTCTCTAGCAAGTAATTCAAACATCTAACCTTAATGACATCATAGCAGAGTTGTATTTTTGTTCATATTGAAAAGAAATACATAGCTAGGGAAAGAGATTTTTTTTCTTCACAACCATCCTCTTAAAATCAGAAGTTAGCAGCTAACTGTGGAACATTCTCCCTGATTTCTATTGGCAAGAGCCACGTATTTTTCATACAAGTTGCATCTAACCCACTACTGGGCCTATGTATCCAGCCTTTTCCCCCAGGTGGGAGCACGGAGTAACTCAATAAATTGCTTAATAAAAGGAGTTGTTGCTCCTTCTTGAGCTTTTCTTGCTGTTACTTCTCTCAAGTCCTAGAAACTCCTGTGTAATCCTCAGGGATGTTTTGCATAGTCCTGTAAGCAGCTTGTTTGCATGGCTAGAGCTCATCTGTGCATGGCAGGGATGCAAATGTTCAAAATGAGAATGTGTTTTGATCGTAAGATCAAAGTGTGTCTGGTGTAGAGCAGCTAAAGTAGCTGGTATGCAAACTCACTGTCACACAGATCTCGCCTAGTGGCCGAGCACTGATTCCCTGCCCAGGCTCAGGGAGGGGAAAGGCAGGGCTTGTTTTTGTAGAAAACTTTAGGGAAGGGAGAGGCTGTTGCTTCTTCTTTTTCTCCTTGGAGTTGAGTTTACAGCTGGTCTCTAGTGTGAAAAAAGAGACGTAAAGCTTTCTTGACAGGAATTGATAAAAATATATTAACCTGGACTACTGTGAAAAGCCAACACAACTGGCTTGCATGTCCACCCCTTTTCAACTCTCTGCTTTTCATGGCTTGCAGAATAGCACACCCCAAAAATACCAATCCAAGCTGTGTCANGAATCACTAGAAGATTCACTAAAACTCCTAAGACTTGCTTTTCCTAAGGTAGTGTAATGGAAAAATGTTCACCAAGACACAATATATCATCCTTGTAGTCTCCTGTGGTTTCTTTCTCAACCCTTGCAGGAATGAAGCCGTGAGACTGGGCTGCAGACAGCACTGCTCTGAGTCTGGGACTCAATTAAGTGCCCGGTTAAATTGCTCAGTTATGTAATTCTGTTCCTGGTTTAACAGCAGCAAAGTGGAGCTAAAAAGCATCTGAATGAATAATTAACATGCTCCCATAAATGTGGAATCTCCTAGGGGGAGAGCCTCTATTCAGAAGAAGAAATATTGCTATGGCACTTGCACTGTGCCTTTCCAAGGCCTTGAATTCCTGAAGAAACTCAGTGTTCTGATGGAAGGAGTTCCTCCTCCTCCTACTGCTCACCTTCCCGTAGATTTCCTGCTCCCAGTCCCCCGAGGTCACTGGCACCCTGTGGAGTCTGAGCCAGAGACATGCTGAGGGAACTGGAGACCTGTAGCTGGAAAAGGCCTGGAAAAGCAGGGGCCAAAGGCAGAAAGGGAATATTTGTAGGAGGGAGAGACCACGCAAAGGAATGCAGCTGCGAGGAGAAGATGCAGCCATGTGAAGACAGCAGATGTTATCCCTGCTGGCAGGGTACTGGATGAGCAGATTCCATTGTTCAGTGGAGATTGTATCTTGTAGGAAATCGTCACAACTCCTAAACCATGTCAAAGTTGCCTGCAACACAGCGGATGTTTTATATAAAAGATTAATATAAGCTTGTTTGCCTAATAAGGACCCTTGCCAAGATGCTGCAGCTCCTTTATGTCTTGCCTTGGCTTCCCTACTGAAAGAAGATGAGGAGGAGGGTGGCTGTCAGTGTAACACACTCATGATGAAATGGTTGGCCTGCTCGGCTGCTCCGTGCTGGGAAGGGGGAGGAAAAGTCCTTGGGCACACTGTGCTGGATGCTAGTTAGCAGCAGCTCATTGTTGTCAGAAAAGCCCAGACTTTTTTAGGCACTGGAACAATTAGCTGTTGAAATTCCTAATAAGGAAGGAATACTTTGAAACGTGTTAAAACTGCTGCTGCAAATCCTGCTCTGTAATGCTCCTTCTCCACATTTCTTTCCTTGAATGCTGTCGTGCAGTTGCACAGAAAGAGAGCAGCAAGTGCCACAGTACCTGTTGGCTACTTTTTTTGCTTTGCTGCTATTAAGACCCATTTCTTCCCCTATGGCTTTTCTTAGGGCAGTACATCTTCTGCAGGCTTCCCAGACTTTCTACACTCAACCTCTGTTCTCCTCTCAGCCCAAGGGAATGAAGCATAGCCTGGATTTGGGCTCATCTGCCGGGCAGTTTCACCTTGAGTTACTAGTTTGCTGGTTAGAAAGGCCAGGTTGGACACTCCTTGAATGTTTATTTTCAGGCTATAATTGTTTGCTGCTCATGATGAAGATGAAGATGTACGAATTGTCAGTATACATAAAATTGACTCATCTTTTATATATGAATTAGGGGTGATACGGTCTTGCCTCTTTTAACTTGCTGACATAAACTTTTGGCAGTATTTTTAGTTCTGTGAAATTTTTTTCTGAGCTAAGGAGGATTTTTTAAAATGTTTCTAGCAATCAGTTTTGGCTAGGAGTCCACCCAGCAGTAATGACTAAGATTCTCCTCTTGTTTTTGCCAAATGATAGAGAAGAAAAGGGAGATTGATATCAATGCCTTACATCTGAGTGTTAGTCGATTTCTTCCCTCTAGGATAATTTACCAGCATAAGATTAATGTCAAGGCTTACAATAAATGTTTGTTTTCCTGCAGTTTAACACCATAAGCATCTCTAAACTATCAGTGTAGTACATCTTAGGCATCTCTGTGTGCATTTCCCCTTCCCACTCTCATGCAGTGTAGCAAAGTCAGGACAAAAATGATGACAGAGATAAAAGTGGCACACTGCACGGTGAGATTCTACCACGTCAGATTGCTCTGGCAGTAATGTGGGGCTGTCGTGGGGATCCATTTCTGATCTCACTCCTTCAAGGAGGATGGATCTGTCTGCACCATAGAAGCAATTCTGTTATCAGCACCAGTGCTGAGGGATGCTAATTGCAACAGGTTAAAACCATAGCAAGCCTGAATGCACGAATGCAGAGCTGAGGTTTCTTCCTTGATCAAAGACAGCGATAGGTTTCCAAAGCTGGGGAACCAGCAGCTGAGGGTTCATGTGCTGTGCTGCTGCTTCCAACCACCTTTGGATATGTCTCATGTTCATCCTGGTGGAGTATTAGAGATAAACATATGTCCTTAGTTAGTAGTGGCAGCTCTTGACTTGGGTTTCACTCTGTGGAAGTAAATCGGATGCAGGAGAACTTCCAAGAAAGAGGTCAGGAGCTGTGAGAATTGTTGGACTTTTTTCCTTTCTGCAAATTTGACATCATCTGAGCGTCAGCTAGGTCAGGTAGTTTGGTTTGTGGAAATTTAGGCTTTCACAGTAAGTCTTTAAGATTGTCTTGCTCAGTTAACCAGTGGAGCAGCTCAGCTCTGGCAATGAGAAGAAGATGCTCAGCCAGAGAATGCTACAGGGTTATGAATGTGAGCCCTTAAAAACAGTTCAATGGGACAGTGCTGAGTTAATTCACTTCCTATCTATTCATTACTATGACCTAGAAAAGTTGAGCCTAAGGAAAGAGCCTAAATATTTCCCTCAGTCTCTGTTTTAATAAGAACTGGATACAATTCTTCAGAACTGCAAGAAAGTCACTAGTAGTAACTCCAGACAGGTTTCAGTGTGTGAAATTGCAAAAGCTTTGTCCTGGTCTAAACCCATATGCGTCCCGTCTTATTAGTTTACATCTTTAAATATTTAAGGGGTGACATTTGAATTCTGTATGAGGGCTACAATTTTCAAGAAGAGTCTAAGTGATTTTTTTGGACTGCGTCCACATGTAATTTTCAAAAGCAGCAGCCTTTTGGAGGACAGGTCTCACTGGAAGTCACAGCCACTTAAACCTGTACCTCTTCTGCAAGCGGGACTTGGGTTCCCAAGCACAGAGGTGGCTTTCGGTGCCTTATCCACACCCTCCGTCCCCTCAGCAAATCCTGCAAAGGGAGCCCCTGCAGGCACGTTCTGGGGTGGAGGAGATGTTTGATTTGAAGGCAGTGTCTGTCAGTCCTGCCAGACGGGTTGGCTTGTGCTGATGCTGTTTCAGAAGCAGGGCCAAGCTTAGGCATGATACCCCACATGAGGATGTTTGCTCAGCACCACGAGCGATGGCTGAGCGCACTCGCTCGGGGACTGCTGTTCTATTATTTCTTGAAATGAGTAATTGCTTCAGAGTGGGGGGTGCAGAGGATAATGCTGATTGCTGAAAAGAAAATTGGGCATGGGTGTGCCCAAGTGACAAGTGAGCAACAGGCTTCTCAAACAGCATCGGGGAATGTCTCGGTGCAGGCTTGTGTTTGTTCATGGATAGACTGCACTCAGATGTCAGGGTATGACACTCATGGATGTCATCACAGCTTTAAGGTTTGTACTTTGGGTTGGAATTTGACCCTCGTCACTCCTAGTGAGACATGCAGTGGATTGTTCAGCTGTGTTTTACACAGGGATTTTTAAAAATATATAACAACCCCCTGTCCCCCCCAAACTCACGCAGATGAAAGTGTATTTTTGGCCAATGTTATTGTACTAAAATTTCTTTGTATCTGACTGTAGCTGGATCTTTTAGCTTTTGCACCTGTACATATTTAGGCTCTATTTGCCAGTGAACATAATAATAGATTATTTAATTTAGAGTCATTTAAAGTGAAGACTGATTACACACTGCTTAGAAACATTCCCCTCTGAAATTAACCTAATTTTCCTCCTTAGTAATTTGAATTTTTACTTGTCCTTCATTGACATACTTTTTATCTACTGATGTCTAAATGATATTCATACCTTAATTATGACATCAGGAAGAAAAATCAAATTAACCTTAGTCATCTTGTGTTTAATTGAGCAGATTATGAACACGAGTTCTGAACTTTTGCAAACATTACACTGTTGAAAGAATTTGTTGAGAATTGTGAGGTACTTTTGAAGCCTTTTTCTGCAATTTGAGGTGCATGTTACCATGCAAAGAAATTCTTTATTTCTAAAGAAGTCTTTGACGACCTGTCAAATTTAAAGCAAAGGACAGAAATAAGTTCTGTTTTTCATTGTATCTAATCTTATGATTGAGCATGATTTTAGTTCTTCTGCTCAATAATTGACTACATCATGATTAATATGAATAGTTATATTAATGATCATGTTCAGTTAATCAACATCCAGATACATTTCTTGTATTTGAGGCTAATTGTTAATAAAGATTTTGCAAGACTCTAATCTGTTTTAGGCAGTGTCTCTGACTGCCGTAAGAGGAGACACAAAGCAGTAGGAAAAGGGCACATGCCTGTCATGTGCTAAATATTTATAAAGCCATGTGAACTGTTAAAAGCAAGTTTCAATTGCATAATTTTCCCATGGCTTCCATTATTTGTGTTTTTCCATCTATTCAGAGCCTGCTCTTATTAAAGCTCATAATTCAATATCTAAAATACTTTCAGACTTAGACAACAGGTTTGGTACTTTCCATTCTTGTGTCTGATATTATTTTGTTCATTAGCAATTTGAATAAAATGTAAATTTCTCAGGTTAATTATATACCATGTATCCCAGCTACCTTCCCACGAGCAAGCTTTTGGTGAGGGACCAGACTGTTTGGGACCTGTAGAGCACTAATCACAGTGGGATTCTAGACAACAGAACCAGCCCTAATGTTCACTCGTACTCCATTATAGCTGGAGCTTTCATCAAGGCAGATCAAAAAATACATGATAAAATGTGTTTGGAGCTGTTCCTTTTGAGCCCTAATGAAAGATGCATTCTTTCTCAGCATCAAATATTTGTGTAATAAAGCCTTTTGTGACAATACGTGTCTCCGTGGCACTGCCCTTCAGTAATCTAAAATACTCTGTTAATATGAGGTTTTTTGAAGTAAAGATGAAAACCTCGGGGCTGAGCACAGTTCAAAATGCTGTACTGGCAATGGACTGCCTGAAGGAAATGATCTGAAGTGCCATGGTCCTCCTCACCTGAAATACGCAGGTATGGCAGATGGAAAGGGAGAAACTTTCCGTGTTGGCAGCCGTGTTCCAGGCAGACAGCAATGGCTGGAGAGCTCACCTGAGAGGAAGCCAGGCAGGTTTTGGAGCAGTACCTGTCCACTGGGTGAAGCACCTTTGTCAGAGCTGCTCTTCACAAAGTGTTTTACGTTTGCTAAATAGGGAAATTTAAATACACCTTACAATATTGGAAAATTTTGCTTATGGACTGATCTTTTCAGTATGTGTGGTTCTCTTTGTTGCAGAAAGAAACGCAGATATCCAAGATATGGGGAATGAAACTTTTTTATAAATACAGCAGCAATTTATGCCACTAACACATAAATGAATCAAAAATCCCCCTGAAACCATAAATTCTCAGGCTATAAAATTATGGGCTTGAGACTATTAAATGTGGATATGAAATGCAGTGGTCTAGTGCAATGCTTTCCTCATACTCCTTGACCTCTTGCATTCTTCAACAGCTTGAATGCATCTCCACACACTTCAGGGGCACAGCTCCTGTGGCAGTAAGGGGTGGAGGGAGATTTATGCCTCCTCCATTGTCTGTACCACACCACAGGCTGGAAGTGTGGGTCTGGCAGGGAGGAAAATGGATCGGGAATTGGGGGAATTTGCTTCTGTTCCCACCTTTGTTGCTAACCTGCTGCACACAGTAGTCAAGTCACTGCAGCTCCTGTGCCACCACCCCAGTTGATATCCAGCTTGTCTGCCTCAACTGTGATCTCATCAGAGCAAGGGCTGCTTGTCCTGTGTCTTTTGAAAATACATAATATAATAACTTTCTACCTTGTGTGGTCCTATTGCTATACCAATGCTAATTGAAATATTACTCAGCTCTAGCTGAAAATGTACAAATCACTGTTAACTGGGTACATTTTCAGGGTTTCTAATTGATCTCCTTTTACAAGCAGGCTCTGATATCCTGGGCAAAAGAGTGGAGTTCGTGCCCTTTTGCATAAGCTGGTTGTCTTACCCATCCTTGAACTAGGAAAGCACTCATTCTTTCCATTCTTTAGTTTTATAAGTAAAAGAAGTACCAGAATACTGGTGTGGCATCTTAGTTGGAACAACTGTGGCTTAGCAGTTGTAAGCCTTGAGCTGCACGTGTGTGGCAGGCAATTTCTGAACAGGCAGGTGTCTCTCACTCTTGTTAATTGCAAAGATGAAGCCCAATTGCTAATGACTGGAGGAGAAGAAAAAGGCTTGGAAGTTCTGTGGAGAAAAGTATTGGAGGAAGGGGAAATGAAAGAGAAGTTAATAATGAAATATATGTTCTATAAAAGTAAACTATTCCTCTAGGCGTACTAAAGCTACAGGAGTTGCTAATTATGGAGGTGCCTATGAAGGTAAAATACAGAAAGCAGTATAAATAAAGGTCCAATTAATATTGTCAAAAATGGTAATTGTGTTCATTAACCAGATTAAGTGATCTACATGTGAATCACTCTGGTGACACATGATGAGAGACTTTAAACAACTGAAATTTCAGTCTCGCTCAGCTGGCTTGTTTTACACAAACTGGTTTACAAAACATGCTTGCAAAGCATGTGCAATGGCCTTTCTAATCTGGCTTGTGTAAACTGGAGTAATAGGTCTGGAGCTGCTTTTTCCTTAAGCTTGCCTTTTAAATTAAGCTAAAATAGCCCATTTTCTTTATGCCACAGGTTTTTGGCAAATCATGTAGGCAAACAGAGCAACATGACAACATCCTAGGTTATAAAAGCAGCAGCTTTAGGAAAGGAATGTATTGCAGAGAAACTGATGATATAAACTATGTATCATCTAGGGAAATGTTCATTCCTCCATATTTACCAAGTAAAACTTGAAAGAAAAGGGGAAAAGCCAAACATTTGAGAATGATGTTTCATCCTCAAACTCTCAGCACACTTGCCTGTTGTAAATCCTGCAGCCAATGGCTTTTACAGCTGGGTGAATAGAACCTCAGGAAAACACAAGTTTCGCTGTGTTTTCCTGATGTCTCTTTCCTCCTGTTCACCTGGCTGCAGTGCTGATAAGCTGTGAAGATGCTGAGGCTGGATCTCCTGTCCCTCCCAGTTAGAGGGTTACAGTGGAACAGCTTGAAAACCACAAGGTGTGGTGGCTGTCACAGACTCTTTGCTACAGTCTAGGAACTCATTCCTGCTCCCTGCTGCTTTCCTACTGCCCAGGTTTCTCGTGGGCTTTTTGTGCTTTCTTCTGTGTTCCCTTCAGCTGCCTTGTCTCCGGTTTGTGTTGTTTGGGCTCAGTTCGCTTCTCTTCTGACACAGTTTCACTCTCCATATTCATTCTTGCCCCTGTCCATCCCCAATTCACTTAGGCAGTTCAGAGGCAGGAAAGATTTCATTCCCTGCCAGAATAGAAAGCAGCAAGGTCCGTGCTCATTACTACCCTGGCTGGTTTATAAATCCCTCTAAACCAGAATGCCATTTTCTTTTCCAGCTATACACCTGACAGGTAGGGAGCAGGAGATACCGTTACTGGGGACTCTGTCAAAATTAACTCAAGACATTCAGATGTTTAGGTTACTTTATTTCACACTGGAATCACCTGCTGAAGATCACTAGTCACCCCTGCCAGGGCTAAGAACGAGCAATTTACACTGTAGTGACTGCGAACCTGTCTTGTGCTGTATGAGCTGAGGAAAGGCATTTCCAGTCAGCTCTTTGCCGTGGGTGGGCACAGCTGAATGTACCAGTCTGTGCACTACAGATACAGGACACCTGGACCCTTTGTGCTGCATCTTCCTTTGAAGGAGGGCAGAATTTGAGTGCCTGACTCTGTTTTCTGGCAAGGGCAATACTTTTTGATGTAAGGGATGGAAAGTAGGGGACACAGAAAATGTGCAGGAACAGAATTATAGAGAAAGATGACAAACCTGGCTTTGAACTTTTAACCTGCTGGTGATTCATGATTCCTGTCATTGGCCACTCCAAAAAGGAAACCTGTAATAGAATTATGGAGAAACCATTCAGTGAGAAAGTGAAGAGCAGCTGTGGAAGAAAGGGAAACAGAAATGCCAGATAACTGCAGTTAAAAGCAAATAATTTGCTTCTATGCTTGTGGTAAGAAGAACAAGCACCAATGTTTTCAAAAGATGATCCATGTCTCTCTTAATTTCCAAAGTTACTTTTCATCTGTTCTTAAGATATGTCTATCAAGTGGAGATTCAGTGGAAGGCAGAAAAAAACCATATAAGGCTACACTGATAATTAAATGCATAAACTAATAGCCTGATTACACGCAAAAAACCTACATTGTAAGAGATTAAAAACAAGGGGATTACATTAAATTGAAACAAGGATTAAATATTTTTCCTGGAGGCTTTTAACACATTTTCCAAAGACCTGCTCATGAGCACAATTTACCGATGAAAAGAATTTCTTTTGGAGATAATAGACTAAATAATCACATAATTAAGCCATGTGAAGTGCAGTGCTAGTAAGCTGATGATAGTATGTTTCAGATGTGTAAGAGCTCTTTCCATGAGTCAGATACTTTTTGTTTGGGTTTTTTTCTTTGTTTTGTTTTGTTTCTTTTTCCCCAGTAAACTCTATAGAATCCCAAGACTGACTTAGCAGGATGGTGTTCTGAGATGACTCTGCCGTGGTTCCACTGAGCTGGTAAATGGGAAAGGCTATTTGTAACCATTCAGAAAAGGGGAGAGCACACACTCCAGTGCTTGGGAACTGAGGCACAGGAGGCTGAAATTGTGCCATGTTTTCCTTACAGCAGTACCTAGGAGGCCTTGAGTAGATCAGGCCTCCTTCTGCCAGATGGTGCACGATCACGCAGTAAATACCTTCATCAAAAGTTTACTCCCCAAGGGAAATGAGATACCACTCCCTGCTCAAGTTATTCTTCAGTAGAAACTGTATCTTCCCACCCCAATGCTCTGCAGCAGTGCCACCCCAGAATGTCACCTGAAGAGATGTGCTCCCTTCTTGTGTGAAAAGTGCACGCCTCCAAGTAGGAGAAGGGGAAAATTCCAAAGGTAGCTCAGAAACATGTTAAAAGGGAAAAGAAAAAGGTGGGGGGAGAGGGGACAGGGAGTTGAGCAAGACCAGCACCAAACAGCTGATGGGAGTATGTCTTTAACCCATATGGCAACTACAAAAATACTGCCGAGCTTGCCAGCTACTACACAAATCCAGAGTTTTTGCCAAGACACAGAAAGACTCTTTCTTTCTTTCTTTTCCTTTCTTTCTTTCTTTCTTTCTTTCTTTCTTTCTTTCTTTCTTTCTTTTCCTTCCTTCCTTCCTTTCTTTCTTTCTTTCTTTCTTTCTTTCTTTCTTTCTTTCTTTTTCTTCAGGTTTCTTACCGAGTAGGATTCCAGTTCTGAACCTGTGGAGTTACAGCAATTTGAGCAAAGCTATTCATGAAACTCAGAGCAGGTGCTGATGAATAGGGGAGGAGTAGGATAACAGGAAGAAGGAAAGTTATTGGGAGTGGAAACTGTTTTTTCATGGAACATCAATGACTTTCTGGAACATTTTTGAAACTGAGGTAAGGGGATCGTAAGAAAACTTTCCAAATAAAGCTTGAAGTGTAAACAAGCTGATATGTAGAGAGTGTGTAAGGCCTGCAGAAGTTGTTTTTTGAGGGTACAGTCTAATGCCCCAGCAGAGTTAGTACTGTAAGGCTCTAAGACATCAGTGACAAGCTCTGTGTGTTATTCAACATGTGACAGAGTGTGACAATCCACCCTGCATGGAAGGTTCTGCTCTGATGCATTTACACAAGTAGTGTAGTAGATTATGCAAGCAGTATTTTTCAAAATACTATTTGACAATTCTGCTCAAAGATAGTTGGCTGATTTGCATACAGAAACAAGACTTGCTTTGAGTTTATTAATTTTTCCCTTTCTGTTAAGCTTCCAAGTTCATTTAGCAATGAGAGTTCGTAGAAAAGGAGCGACATCCCTGTAAGCTCCCTGCACTTTGCCATGCTCATTTCTCCAAACTTTGTGTGCCAGCTCAGGAGCAATAATATCAAGTGACTTCAAAGGACAACTGCTCCCAACAATCCACAATGGCTTGTATTTCAACTCGTTAACCAGCACAGCTCACCAGACCTGTTAGTTCAAGGCCTCTGCTGCTCTTTTCATGTATCGAGCTACATTCCCAGCTCAGTGCAAATGAAAGGGGGGAAAAAAAGCCCAAAGTCATGCAGAACCTGGGAGGGAGGTAGAGTTCTGCACATGTGTCTCCAGACACAGGAACACAGACTATTTTTAAAGCAAACCTGGAACACACGTTTCATGCAAGGAGTCAGGAATAAAGCTCAATGACATGTTTTCCTTTTCTCACACCCACTTACTTGCTTCCCTCCTTTGACTGTATCTTGTCTGAAACCTGGACCGTAGGTTCTTTGGAAAGGGATCTGTCACCATAAAACAACCAGACTGTGATTTGGCTGCCTACATGTGGGTTTGGAATCTATGGCGATAATTAATAGGTCATTCATTTTGCATGCCAGTGGTGTTCCTTACAGTAAATGTATTTGCCTCCCCTCTTTAAGGCATCAAACGATATCCCTACAAAGTGCTTATTCAAACTGGCAGATCTCTTACACAGGGTAAGAACTAGAAATATATCAAATTTGACACAGAGTTTTCATTCTGATAATGTTGTTTGATAGTGGGTTTTTGAAACAAGGTGGAGGCTAAAAGCTGCACTATTTGGCTTATTTTGGGTTTAATATAGGTGAGTGTAATTGATGTCAAAGAAATTTCAGCTCTGGCTTCAGTTTTCCACTCTCCAAACCTTCACTTAGGCTGTGAGTGGGAGATATTTACAGCCTGAAGGAAGCTTTTGCCAACTTGCAAGTCAGCATAAAACAGTGCCCATTGCTGAAAGGACCAGTTCCACCTTTCCAAGAGCCTTCAATTTCTCATTTTTACCGCTGTACCTCATCATTGCCAGAAACACTTGCGTGACTGTACATTGAGCCACATCAGGGCTTCACCTAAATTAAAGTTCATCAGGTTTTTTCTGACCTGGTTCCCTACCTGGTGCCACAAACTCCCGTACAGGCACAACAGAAAGTACTATGTAGGGTCGGAAAAAACATGTCCAAGGGCAGCAAACAGACAGGACCTGTGTAGGAGTGCTTTGTAACGCTTGTTTAAAGGGTGCCTGAAACTAAGGCCTGGTGCTACTCTGATTATATCTCCTGGACAAAACTTCTGATTTCTGTAGGTATTGTCTGAGAAATGCCTGGTGGCCTCGGTCCATGGTGATTCCTTTCAGAGGCAGTTAGGGTGTTGAATAAATAGAGCAACGTGATACTATACACGATTTACATAAATAGTTTGTAGTGCTGTTAGGTTTTCATTTAATTCATGGTTATCTGTATCTGTCTTAGGAAGAGAGAAAGATTAGACTGGGGTTGACTCTGAAAGATAGAAGAGAATGGTATTTTAAAATCCCCAAAGCCTGTGTTTGTTGGATCTTTCACCTCTCTCCCGGTGGTGCCGGAAGGTAGATTTCCGTCATGGTGTTGGTCAGGGGGTGTTTTTGCTGCTACCTCTCTCTCCCATTCTGTCTGAACTGCAGAGGAGATAAAAATCCTGCCCTTCTACCTGTGATTCTGAATCAGCTCTCCTAACCCTTGGCTATGTGCCCAGCAAAATCCCAGAGCCAAATTCCCTGACAAGCATCCTGTGGCTTGTCTCTATTATCTGAGTGAGGATATACAAGCCCAGAAGAAGGGAAGGGAGAAGTGCCTGGTCCAATGCAAACAGTGATTTCCTCTTCTGTACTAATGTTTTAATAATGGTTTGAGAGTGATAGGGATTTGTGAAGATGTTTGAGATCAGTCTGTGAGCCTATTGCAATTGTAACTGTTTAAACATCAGATAAATTTACTACATTTCACCTGCACAATATAGGAACACAATCAAATAGGTGCTCCTAGGAATTCACTGTAGTTCCCACCAAACCCTTGAGACTACAGTGCCACCTGCAGCGCTCTCACCCCTGTCCTCGTGGGACAGGACCAGCAGCTCTGCAGGGTCACAATCTTATTTGGGCTACAGGGAAGCCAAGAGCAAGCATCACGTGGCCCTCAGCAGCCTCGAGCAGAAGTGGGCTTGTCCTGGTTTTAAGGATTTTCCCAGCTGAGGATGAGTAGGCAGGCTACTTTGCAACTTTGAATTCCCTGCCTTCCTTCACCTCGTGCTTCACGGCTGCCTGATGCCTCTATCAGCAGAGCAAGATGTGCAGCCTGTTGCAGCTCATTTCTGTAACGTGCTCACTTTTTATTTGCTTGGTGTGGTAATGGGAGAACTTACGCAAAGCCAGCTCAGGTTTATTGCTTCCATCAGCCCCTGGGGAAGCTGTGAGCACGTGCTTGCATCACCCACCCGTTACAGCCACGCTGCTGAATGCAGGGCAGCAGTGGGACTCCCACATCCCTCGGCTTATTCTTTGGCTCTCCTTCCGTGAAAATCCTAATTCCTCACTCCTGGACAAGTGCTGATGCTTCTAAATGCCACGGCACTGCCCTTGCAGTGGCCAGAACTGAGGACAGTGCACTGCTGCTTGTACCTGAGGGAGCCCCTTGTGCCATCAGAAAGGGAAGGGATGATGCTGTCATCCCTTGGTGTATCTTTCTATTTGCTTTTCACAAAAGGCAACACCAAAGAATCCCAGTCCTGGCAGATTTTTAAATCACACGCAATTGAGAACACTTGTTTAGCCTTATTAAGAGTTTTATTAGCTCTAAAAATAGGTTCTTAAATATTTTCCAAGGTTGACTAAAATGTGAAAAACAATTATATAATCAGTGTTTAAAATAAACCACAGTTTGTTACAACTGAGACCCATTCAGTGGAATAACATTTATCAAGAGTCATAGCATATAGAAAATTGTGCAGCCTCTGCAAATCCCCAGACAATATTTCTCTGCTTGCTTTCAAACAGGGCAGTTCCTGAATCTAATTTTCTGATGTCCACCAGAATTCCTTCCAGCAAGAACACTGCAAGAGTTGAACACGGTCTTTGGGTGAGAAGGCTGCGAGGTTTTTAATAAAAATAAAGAACTGGTCTATTGGTTTACCCTTTTTCTTATTGTTAAATGAAAACTTTTATAAATAACCTTACATAAATAATAATCTCAGAAGTTTTAAAAAGTTCATACCATCAGTCAGACCTGACTCAACATTCTCTGGTCTTTCACTGCTTAAATGATTTCTGCAATTATTCTGGAATACAGAATCCTTAATGTCTCTTATTGCAAGAGCAGATCATATATTTTGGGCAAGAGTTAAGCTGCAGGGGAAGATTTGGCAGTTAAGTGAAATGCATGTTACAGCTGATGGCTGCATTTTTATTTTTTATTGGAATAACTGAAAAGATTAAGCTGTAGTGCAGGTAGGGCTTGAGTCATGCTTTTATCGTTGCATCTCCTGGCCTGATATGAACTATGTTATTAAAAATGGTAGCTCAAGCTGATGCTGTGCTTTGTTTATGTACAACCAAGCTCAGCCAAAGATCAGCTAGCCTAGTGAAAAAATGTAGTTGAAGGCTGTGTACATACAGGCACTGCTAATTACCTTCCATGACTGTCAAATGACTATAGATACTAACAGATTTCTTAGTATGCCTTTAAACAAAGCACTCTTATCTATGCATAAGGAAAAGCACTACGCAGAGCAGAGTTAATACAACATGTTAACCTATACTTTGATTTAGTTTGTTCTTTAGAAGAAGAGAAAAAAGGAAGTGATTTATCACCCCTTTTTGTTGCCAAAAGGAACTGCAGTACCGTCCAAAAGCTTGCGCCCTGGGAGATCCCTGTGTCAGTAATACTGACGCCTCTTCTCCTCCGTAGTGTTTAAATGATCAGCAGCTTTAGTGTCGTGACTTTTTGCCTGGGAAGGAGCCGGGTGTATTTGTGACAGCCAGTATAGCCCAGTATAACCCACCCGAAGCCACCGTCTGACTCTGCAATGCCGAGAAACTGTTCGGGAGATACTGATGCCCGCTCGGGAGCGCGTCCTGGCCTTTTGCTCGTGAAGAGCTCACCCGGAGCATCCTTGGACTACAGTGGAGAGATCGTGGGCAGCCGGAGGATTAAAAGGCCCGGCAAGAAAACCTTCGGAGGGAAGCAAGCGGCAGGATTTAAGGAGCGAGCAATCCCAGACGTGAATGAAACACAAACACGCTGTGGGTTTTCTCTTCCTTAGATAAAAGCACCGGCGAGCCAGCCTAAACGCTGCCCGCGGATGACTAGTCAGAACAAGTTCAAACTCCAGAGCTCAAATTAAAATGTTTCCTCTGTGTGACTGCCTCCTGCGCCGGGAGTTTCCTCGCCTGCCCCACACCAGCCCGCAGTCCTCCACCGCCCTCTGCCCCGGCAGCCCCGCTCCGCCCGCCCGCCCCGTGCCCGGGCCGGCTGCGGCGCGGCGGGCGGGCGCTACACGAGGGACTCGCAGACGGGCAGCGAGTCCGAGTCCTGGCTGTGCATGGNCCGGCGCCTCCGCCACGTCCAGGGTGCCCAGCGTCTCCAGCAGGCGCTGCAGCTCCCGCTCCTTGTCCTCCCACGCCCGCTGCGTGCAGTCCAGGTCGGTCTTGACGGCCTCCAGGTCCGTGCTCAGCTTGAGGCCGATGTAGAGGCTGGTGCTCAGCTGGGTCTTGACCCGCTCGTGCTCCAGGTGCAGCTCGCCCTCGCCGCCGCCGCCGCCGCTCAGCTCCGTGGTGTCGCAGTCCGTGTCGGCCAGCCCGGGCCCCGCCGCCAGCTCCAGCTCCTCCCGCCGCCGCTTCATCCAGCGCTCGTTGAGCTCCTCCTGGATCTCGGCGGCCAGGTGCTCCAGCCGCTCCTCCTGCCGCGCCCGCTGCTCCTGCAGCTGCAGCACCTCCTCGCACTTCCTGGCGTAGTCCTCCTCGGGGCGGCCGGCGGCGGGCTGGCCCGGCTCCCGGCCCGGCTCGGGCTCGCCGCCGCCCGTGCCCACCAGGTAGGTGTCCTGCACGTAGTTGACGCCGTGCCGCTTCATGCGGTCCAGGTGGATCTTAGCCTCGTACCTGTCGATCTCGCGGTCCAGCTCGCGGAGCCGCTGGATCTGCTGTCGGATGGTGTGGTCCTGCGAGAGCACCAGGTGCACCAGCGTCTCCATCCTCTCCGCCGACGAGGCCTCCCGGGTCAGCGGCTGCTGCCGTTTCTTGTTGATCTTGGCCAGCTTGCGGAAGGCTTTCCGCACCACCCGCCGCTGTCGCTCCTGCGTGAGCGCCAGGCTGGCGCGGGCCGCCCCCAGGCCGCGGCCGGGGCGCTCCCTGCTCAGCACCACCCGCGCCTCGGCGCTGCGCGGCCCCGCGTTGGGCAGCGAAGCCTCGCTGCGCACCAGCACGAAGCGCACGTTCTCCTGCTCGTCCCCCCACGCCACCCAGAGACGCAAGATCTTCGTCTTGTTGGGCAGGATCCGCTCGAAGCCGCGCCACTTCTCCACGATGCAGTAGGAGTGCGGCGGCCCCGACAGCATCCCGCCGGCGGGCTCGGGCGGCGCCGGGCGCTGCCGCCGGTGGTGGCTGTCCTCCAGCAGCACCCGCACCACGTCCGAGCAGGTGGTCCGCCGGGAGAGCCCGGAGATCAGCTTCTCCTCCTGGCAGATCCACACCGAGATCTTCCGCTCCTCGGGCTCCATCGGGGGCGGCTGCGGGCGGGCGGCCGGGGCTGCGGGCTCAGGGCTGGCCGGGCAGCCGCTCCATGGGGAGCGCTCGGCGGAGGCGCAGCGCTGCCCGCCCGTGCAGCTTCAGCGTGGCCGGGATGCCTTGCCGTCCCCTCCCCGCCCGCGGCACCCCGCCCGTGCGCTCCGCCGGCCGCTCCACCCCTTCCTGCCCAGTGCGGCGAGGCCGCCGGGGGCGGGGGGGCCGGCCCGGTGCGCTGGGAGCCGCCGCGGTCCCGTCCGCTGCCCGCGTCCCGCCGGGATTCGCTCTCCTCCCGTGGGCGCCCCGCGGCTCACGCCCCGCAGCCCGCGCAGAGATCCGCCGGCGCGGACACTTCGGGGCAGGTCGCCGTCGCCTCCGTGTCCCCCTTCTCCGTGCCCTGCCTGTGCCGCGAACGAGCGAGCGAGCGGCGTCGGGGATCTTCCAAAGTGCCGAGGGACAAGAGCGAATCCTGGAGCTTCAAAGGGAAAGCCAGAACTAGTGAGGAATTTCCAGTTTTAGTAAATCATCCGCCTGTAATTAGGAAATTCATGTTTGTGAAGCACTTCGCAGATGAAATATGCAAAGGACGGGAATGTCAAAGTGTTATTAAAATACTAGCTGAGCCAGATTTTAATGGGAGCTTGCTGTGTACTTTGATGGGAACGGGATCGGTCTCGGAGTGCGGATTAAAATGAGAAGATGTGAAAAATAGTAATAAAACGCAGGGTTGTGGCACTGATTTTCACTGATTGCATCACAGGCTTCACGGACCTAGGCTTTTCTAAGTGCTTTTAAAAAGTGCTATGATGGTCAAAGAAAGAAAACTCTCTCGAACCTGAAGGCTGATCTGGACCTTCCGAGGGAGTTTGAGAGCCAGTAAAATCGGTGTGCCCTGTGGAGAGGGCCTTTGGCTGGATTAGGTTTGCGTTCCAGTCAGCGGAACAGAACGGAGCTGTGGCATTGCAGCCTAACTCCTGTCATTCTGCTGTTAGAAACAGTGGAGCTGGGGCACACCAAACAGCGAGGGCGCAGTTATGCAGCCTAATGTCCTCTTTTCCCCTAAAGCAACAGGCTCAGTGTGGGCAGTGCCCGTGCGAGCTTCTCCTGTGTTTACATGGAAGGGCTAGTCCTGGGGAGGAAAGCCGGCTCTGCTCTGGCTGCGTAAGGCAGCTAATTACGGTGGTGGCTTCTGACGTGCAGCCTCCTGTCCCGTGAGGAAGTGGGCTGAGGGACCACCGACTGCCAGCATTCCTGGAGCTGAAGATCACGGGGATCCTGTTCCCGCTGCTAACGTCCCTTTCCTGTATTGCTGCAGGTTAAAGGATTCCAAACCGAGCTGGCCACCGCGTGTTGCAATTAGGGCACGCAAGATAGGGGTGATGGTAACAGGCTGGATTTGCTTCCTGGCCGCAGCCACAGTGTGTTAAAGCTGAAAATTCCTGTCCAACGGTAATTGGTGTGTCAAGGCCAGTTCCAAGGGCAAGGTGTTTTGTTCTCAGGATGTATCAGAAGTGCTGGATCGCTGTGCCTTGTGTAGAGGAAAGTGCTTGCTGATGGAAGGTTACTCCCAAGGTGTGCAGGCTTTTTTGTTCAGTGGGTTGGTTATGCCTAAAAGCATCATCCACTCCCGGGCAGAGGAAGGAGGGTCCAGCAATGGCAGTCCTGCAAGAGAGCAAAATGACCTTAACAAAGGGGGTGGTCAGCACTCTGGGACAAACCTGACAGCTCACGCTGCCCCAGAATATTACAGTGTTGAACAGGAATGGAATGTGAAACAGGACACTATGATTCAGCTTTGACTCTAGAAGGTTCAAGATTTTAAAAAACCCTTCAGAGGAGCAGGAAAAGAAGCCTTGTTGCTCTCACCANCGGCTGCGGGCGGGCGGCCGGGGCTGCGGGCTCAGGGCTGGCCGGGCAGCCGCTCCATGGGGAGCGCTCGGCGG
>VYXC01009427.1:475114-611343 GCA_013397175.1 Platysteira castanea | reverse complement strand
AAATTCCTGTCCAACGGTAATTGGTGTGTCAAGGCCAGTTCCAAGGGCAAGGTGTTTTGTTCTCAGGATGTATCAGAAGTGCTGGATCGCTGTGCCTTGTGTAGAGGAAAGTGCTTGCTGATGGAAGGTTATTCCCAAGGTGTGCAGGCTTTTTTGTTCAGTGGGTTGGTTATGCCTAAAAGCATCATCCACTCCCGGGCAGAGGAAGGAGGGTCCAGCAATGGCAGTCCTGCAAGAGAGCAAAATGACCTTAACAAAGGGGGTGGTCAGCACTCTGGGACAAACCTGACAGCTCACGCTGCCCCAGAATATTACAGTGTTGAACAGGAATGGAATGTGAAACAGGACACTATGATTCAGCTTTGACTCTAGAAGGTTCAAGATTTTAAAAAGCCCTTCAGAGGAGCAGGAAAAGAAGCCTTGTTGCTCTCACCAGGCTGGCAGAAAGCTGGAAAAACAGACCATTCCTTGTTGTCTTCTGAATAATCAAGTGCAGCAAAGGGATTAATGAGGCAGTGAGAAACTGTCCAACTCCTTTACTGGTGGTTCCTTGCCTTTCCCATTTAGTTTTAATCTTGTTTTACATGTGTTTCCTATGAGAATGTCTGTACCCATTTTCTTTTGGCAAAGAACAGTACAGGAAGAGCAGGTTGTGATGTGAAGAGGCATCTCATGCTCCCCACAGGTCAAGCTGCTCCAACTTGTCTGACTGCCTGTATCTATCCGGTATCCAAGCCTGGCTTTGTGCAATGAAGTTGGAAGATGATCGTTCCATCTTTCCTTGACCACATCTCTGTGTGTGGAAAGCTGGCTCTGCCTCCCCAGTGAAGCCCCCAAGGCAGCATTGCCAGAGAGAGGATGAAGATGTTGGCAGTTTGGCTGGAGGCAGTAAGAGTGCAGATAAGATTAAGAAGGCAAACACTTGATTTTGGTAGGATATACCTATTAGACATGTCTACATAATCCATGGTTTAAAAGATGGCATTCAAAATTCACGTTGCTGGATCTCAAGTTTAACCCTCAGGAATTTTGGTTTAGTCTCTCTGCAAACTCAGGAAACTGCCAGCAAAGCTCCAAAAGTTTGAAGTGCTGTATCTGAAGCAAAGTTTGGGCCCTGCTGTGCTGAATCCCAAAAGGCAACAGAATGCAGGCAACCTTTTCCCTTTCCTCTCAGGATCTTAAAGCCTCCTGCAGAGAAAGGTGGTGCTATTATCTCATTTTAAAGATAAGAATGTTTTGGCATAAAGGAATCAAGTGCCTTGCCCAAGGTTATACAGCAAGGCAGCAGCAGTGTCACAAGGCAAATCAGGTTCCTTCACTCTGGCACCATTAGTCACTGAACTCCATCCTCTCCTCCTCTCCTTCTTTTAACTATTCCATGAGAGAGGGAGATGAGGAGGAATGCATTAGTTCAACAGCTACAGATGGTGATAAAACGAAAGTGCAAGCTCAGCAGAGAGTGTTTACCTCTGGTGAAGCAATGGGAGGCAGTGGCACACGGGTTCCTTCCGACGCCTCCTCCCAGGTGGAGGCAAATCTCCCCCAGCCGACTGTGCCTGCAAACCTGCAGCACTCAGCAGTGTCAGTAGAACATCAAATTGGAGGGAAGGACAGCTGCTGCTCACTTCACTCCCTTCCCCACAGAGAAGTGATGCATGAGGTCTTCTGTAACTTCTGCAACAAGTGTATCACATAATTAAAACTTAAAACTTAAAATGTAATGAATATGGTCTCCTGTAATGCAGAGGCTGTTTCTGTACTGCCTTATCAATGCACAGCTGACAGCATGCATTCTTCTTTTTCTGAAGCACAAACTTCCTGGGCAGAATACTATCCAGAACTTACTGCACGGTCTGTATTTTTTGGGTTTGTTTCGTAAATTGCAACAATTCAAAGTTGATTACATTCTTAAAAGCTGCCTAAGCCCCAGAAGGAGATTTATGAGCGTAATATTTTAGGCTGTACTGGAAAGTTCAAGCCCAGGTGTAGACTGGTTTATTTTTATCCACTACAGGAGAATTACAAGGCCAAGTGAGGAGAGATCAGATATATTTTGGCATTTCACATGAAGTTCTTTCTATTCTTTCCTTTTCATTGAAGTATGTAAATAAATTATCAGGTCTTTTGTGATAAGAACAGCATTCCTATTATGGGGTAGGATAGTGAGGTGTCTGTTATGGTTTTTTTTAATTTGAGCTGAACTATCAGAATGAAATTGCAGCCCTGATATTCTAAATAAATAAAATTGTGCAAGACTTTATCTTTAATTCTTTGAAACTAAAGCAAATAAATGCAAATGTGTTTTCTGCTTCCATAATTCATATAGCAGAAATGAGGAGGAAGTCTTAGAATACTCTGTTTGAGACAGAATTAATTTCTTTCAAATGCATTTAAATGGAGAAAGTGTTCGGATTCAGATTCAGGGTATTTTTCTTTTTTTCCAGTGAAGTCGCTTTTACTTTTTAGATCACTCTCAGGACAATTTACTTATTTTTCCTGAGGTTACAGTTCAAAAGAATACAGCCTAGGTGGATGAGCAAAGGCAGGCTGCAACTGGTAATCTATTGAGCCATCACTGTCTGGAGAAGTTGCTCTTTGTTGTGATGCTGAACAGCAACGCTGCTTTCCCAGCTCCTCTTCCTATGTTCCTGTTAATCTCATTTTGTGAGGTTTAGCTCTTGGTCCCTTTTACTTGTTGCTTTCTAATATTTTGCCTTGACAAACACGGGTGAAATCTTGGGACAGAATCTGACTGGGAGTGTTAGAAACTTCTGCAGTTGTTGCCGACCTTTACAGATTGATAAATAGGTAAAGGGCTGCTTGAACTTACAGGTCACTCTCTCACGGGTGCTTTTTTCTTTTGTACCCAGTTTTTCCTGATGGTATAAAGCTGAATAACCAAATCATGCTGTGAATAACCAAATCATGCCTAGTTAGCATGCACAGAATGAAACACTTGAAAAACTACCCCTGTGTTAGCAGCACTATGCAGACTCCAGTCAAAACAGTTTGTAGTCTTCCACTCTGATTTGGAAGAAAGTTATTCAGTTTGTATCTGGGCAGCTTCCGACATGAGGGTGCTTTCTACTTCCAGAAGTTCTGTTGAGGACAATGAAGGAACTGGCACCTTTGTTCAGGATGACTTGTAGGAGGTGTAATGAACTCCTGAAGGGCTTTTGTAAGCAATAAGCTCTGTGACCTCCTGACCCGTTTCCTTCAGTTCCTAGCATCTGATGGGTGCTGTCCTGCTTCTGAATGCCACCTGTGTGACCAGTGCAGTCAACGTATCTGGAAATCTGGAGTCATTCCTTGCTTCACATGGCTGGTGATATGTCCTATCTTATGAGATCCATTTGGGAAGACTCTGGTGTGGCCTGTTTGCACAATGGCAGCCAATATTGGGTTATATTGCTTTGACTGCTTCGTCCAACTTCTTCTTTTTTCATGTGCACACACCCAGAATACAAACAGGTATGTCAGGAGGAAACTATCTTCAGTGAAATCAGTGGGGGCTGCATGGGTAGATCCCTCTGCAGTGCTTTCAAAGTGCAGGTCTGTCTGTAGACTGCCATTACAGAAAATTATCACGATGTGTATTTATATGAGAGTGCAGCCTGGAAGTCTTGATGTGCTAGATGTGATGTAAATGCATGGGAGGAGACTATCCCTGCCTGCAGGCTCAGCCAGCGTCATGCAGCAGGGTAGGGGCACAGCAGAGATCAGTGCTAAGAATACAGATTTCCAGCTCCTCATCTTGGAACAGAGTCTTTAGTAATTTGGTTTTGTTTGTTATACACACTCTTAGTACGGAAAAGAATCCTTCTCCCTTTACGTCTTCTGTTTGAGATTTTCTTCTGATATAAGTGAAGAGGACAGAAATAGTTGAACGGAGCAGAAAATGTTTTTTCCTTCTCGTGTGCATAATAGATACACAAAGCTTTGAGCCTAAGTAAGCCAGCAGAGCTGCACCAGTAAGCTTTTGGGGAAGTACAAGGAAGACCAGACTCAAATGATGGCTATAACCTTCCTTTTCCAAAAAACTTTAAGTATATTTGGAAACGGTTTAGTATTACTCTAATAGATTGGTCTTGGTTTAAATACTGCAGCTTTGACTGCAGTGATCATGAAATGGTGGAAGGCAGCAAGGAGGGTGTGCAGCAAATTCAAAATCCTGGACTTCAAGAGAGCAGACTTTGGCCTCTTCAGGGATCTTCTAGGTAAAGTATCATGGGATAAAGCTCTGAGGGCAAGATGGGCCCAAAAAGGCTGGTTAGTATTTAAGTGTCACCTCTTCAAAACTCAGGTGTGATGCATCCCAACAAATTAAAAGTCAGGCAAAGTACTAGGACACCTGCTTGGATGAACAAGGAGATCCTGGACAAACTCAAACACCAAAAGGAAGCCTACACAGGGCAGAAACAAGGACAGGTTGTCTGTGAGGGATACAGAGATATTGTCCAAGCATCCAGGGATCAGGTTTAGGAAAGCTAAAGCCCCGAAAGAATTAAATATGGCCAAGGATATCAAGGACAACAAGAGATGCTTCTATAGGTACGTTGGTGATAAAAGGAAGACTAGGGGAAATGTGGGTCCTCTCCATAAGGAAAAAGGACACCTGGTTAGCCGGGACATGGAGAAGGATGAGTGATCCAGTGATATTTTTGCCTTGGTCTGCACCAGGAAGGGCTCCAGCCACACGCCCTGAGCTGCAGAGGCAAAGGGACTGGGATAATGTAGAACCTCCCACGGCAGGAGACCAGGTTCAAGACCACATAAGGAACCTGAAGGTTCACAAGTCCACAGTACCTGATGAGATGCAGACACGGGTCCCAAGGGAACTGGCAGGTGAAGTTGTTAATCCACTATCCATCAGATTTGAGAAGTCATGGCTAGTCCAGTGAAGTTGCCCCTGACAGAAAACAGGGAAGTACAACCCACATATTTTGCCAGAAGAATTTGGTGGCCTTCTCCAAGAGGGTTCCAGCAGTCGTGGGTGAGGGAAGAGTGACTGGCATCATCTACCTGGGCTTGTGCAAAGCATCTGACTCTGTCCCACACAGCATCCTTGTGGCCTTCCCCAGGGGTCAGTACTGAGACAGGTATCATTTTACATCTTGCTTGGCAGCGTGGGCAGTGGGGTGGAGTGAACTCTCAGCAGGTTTGCCCACAGCACCCAGCTGTGTGGTGCTGTCAGCATGCTGGAGGGAAGGGATGTCATCCAAAGTGACCTTGAGAACTTGAGAGATGGGCTCAGGCAAACCTCATGGAGTTCAACAAGGCCAAGTCCTGCAGGACAGTCGCAAGCTAAAATCTAGGCTGGGAGGAGAGCAGCCCTGGCTTGGGGATGATGGTGGATGAGGAGCTCAACATGACCCAGCCATGTGCACTTGCAGCCCAGAAAGCCAAACAATCTGGGCTGCATCAGAAGCAGCCTGGCCAGCAGGAGGGTGGAGGGGATTCTGCCCCTCTGTTCTGCTGAGATCCCAGCTGGAACACTGCATCCAGCTCTGGGGTCTCCAATGTTAGAACCTGCTGGAGCAAGTCCAGAGGAGGGTGATGATGGTGCTCGGAGGGCTGGAGCACCTCTGCTGTGGAGACAGGCTGAGAGAGCTGGGGTTGGTCAGCCTGGAGAAGAGAAGGCTCCGGGGAGACCTTGTAGCACCTTCCAGGGCCTAAAGGGCTACAAGAGAGCTGGAGCAGGACTTTTTACAAGGTCATAGAGGGATAGGGCATGAGGCAATGGCTTTAAACTGAGAGTAGATATAGATACATGGAAGAGGTTCTGCACTGTGAGAGTGGTGAGGCCCTGGCACAGATTGCCCAGAGAAGCCATGGCTGCATCATTCCTGAAAGTGTTCAAGGCCAGGCTGGATGAAGCTTTGAGCAGCCTGGTTGGGAGGAAGGTGTCCCTAACCATGGCAGAAGAGCTGGAATTAGATGGTCTATAAGGCCCCTTCCAACCCCAAACATGCTACAATTCTGAAATACTCAGTGTATATATGGTAATTTTAATTATCTAGCGCTTGTAACTTCTTTGTTTTTCCATTAAACAGTTTTCTTATCTGTAGAGAACATGTTCAAGTGTCTCATAGTGCTTCTTTCTTTAGTTTTGACCATGAAGCTCAAAAGAGACGAACTGGGAAATTCATTACCTTCTTGAGATTTATCATGAAGGCTTTTAACTATTTCAAATACTCTTGTGGATTCTCCTCACCTGGATTTGAGAATATCCCTCGTAATCCACCTTGTCTTCTGAGTAAGTAAACACTGTGTCCTCAGTAGCACAGAGGTGTCACCCTGTTTTTTTCTTAGCCCTTCTGATGTTTGCATATTTGGAGTCAGAGATTCTCACGGACTTCATGTAAATAATAGACCATGTTTACTTAACTGTCCTTTTTGTTTTCATTCCTGTACTATGACAGAATTTTTGATGACCATCCTTTTTTCTCCAGTGGGATTGAAGAGGAGGTGACAATGTCCTCCAATCCCTTGTGGAATTGAGAAATCTATAAATATGAGAATTCAAAATAAACCTTCCTCTTTTTCTCTTTCTGCTCAACCTAGCAGGAGTCAGTGTGTTTTCTCGTGTCCTATAGCGACACAGAGGATACAGAATTTCCCATATAAATACTCAGATGACCTCTTTTTCAGGTCACTTTTACTTGTATGGGAGGGACTGGAGCTTTCTGGCTTTAATGAGGCTCAGTGAGAAGTTCTGTTGTTTTTCTGCACAGGCTGGGCAGAGGAGCTGCTCTCTGTCTGCTGGGATCATTGACAAAGCTCTTGACAGGCTTTGCTGGGAGCTGGCCCTGGAGTGCTGATAGTTGGAGCCATCAGTTAGGCATGAACAAACATCTGTTTTCGTGCTGGCTGTGTGAGTATATGGCTCCTCAGCATCAATGCCGAGAAGGAAGAGATCAGCCTTGGCATTAGATCTTGGCAAACGTGTCCAGCTCGCGTGTGCTCACAGGCAGACTGTGTGCACTGCCTCCTGTGAGGCAGCTCCTGCAGGTACAAAGAGAGGGTTTGGGTTTAATTGTATATTATTTGAGCTGGAGAACAGTCGGTGACGTGTGTTCCTGTCTGTGACTGAGAAGTTTGTATTCTCGTCCTACCACTCCACAAATACGTTCACCTGGAAATCTGTAAGAATCAAAAGCTTTGTGTGCAAATGAGGCCCTATTTCTATATCATGTGTGGACCTCTCTTGTGTTTGGACTAGTGACATCCTTTTCTCCAGAGAAATACCTCACAGGGAGCTTTCCAAAAGCTCAGAAACCACCCTGAAGTGAGGTATGACACAAGCAGGATGTATTATTGCAGTACGATGTTTTGGCAGATAGGAATGAGGACAAATGAATTCTCAGTGTTTGAATGAACAGAACTGTCAGTATTTCCAGTATTACCACGAAATGGTTTGGTTTTGGAGTCTGTCCTATAGATGTACTGAGCAGGCAATCTGTTTTACCTGTCCTGTTTGTACGATCAGTAGTTGGTTTCAGCTTTTATAGCACAGAGTTGTATTCAGATAAGGTTTAAATATGCAGCCATGAATCCATAGGTATGAGGTGTGATTTACTTCTCAGTTATAATGAAATCCTTACTAAATTAAGACTGTGAGGTTATTATATTCTCCAGCCTCATTCTGTCCAGTTGTGATCTTCTAACTCTTTGCAGAAAACATTCCCAAAACCTTTCTTCCGAACTTTTGTATTATTTCCTCAAGACATTTGTATCTTTGACCCATTTCAAAACATCTTCCTTTTGTATTTTTGGTAGATCATCAGGCTAACCTTGAATCAAGCTTTATGAGGGGTTCAAGTGAGTAAATAAAATTTACAGGTGGATAAATAAGTATGCTTTAAAAATTATTTCAACAAAACATAATGCAAAAGGACTTAAGGAGAATATGAACTGGATATAGACAGTGTATATCCACTGACCCCCTTCTGGCACTGAGAGTGGCAACAGGATTAGGTCCAGAGGCCAGCAGTCTCTTTAGAAACCAAGAAGATTTCAATGATGCCTTTCTTCCCCTTGAGCGAATATGTCCTGAATGGCAGAAAATAAAATGAGGAGCAACTTAATCTGGTGGAAAAACATGAGTGGAAGTACGCAGTATGAGAAAGGAGCCTAAGTTAAAGTCATATGGAAAATGCCCTGGAGTTGGGTGCATGCAGCAGGGAAAATAAGATGTGCCATTCTTTGGAGCTTGTCTTTCCTGAGAGCCCCAAGAAGATGGTGAGATCTAAGGAAATGATGGGTTTCCCTCGGGATGGCCCAGCACAGGTCTGAACAAGAACTTTGTAGGAGACACCCGAATTGTTTAGCACTTATTGCATTGCTATTTACATTTTTTTTTAAATTTGCTTTATCCTTTTCCTTCAGCTTAATAAGACAGTGGCATAAGTATGAAACTGCAGCGAAAGTGATGGGAGATGACAGCGAGTGCAGTGCAAGGAAAATCAGAAAATAAAAATCCAGGGGATGTCAAGAAAATCAGTCTGCTCTGACAGTTTCTAGAGCTTTGTTTTAAAGAAAGAGACAGCAACATTGATACGAACAGGAATTGACACAGCACTGTAGAATATAGTGAATAATCCTGGCAGAAATGGGGACCAGATTTAGAGCCTGAGCTGCAGGGGCAAATCCTCACGAAACCATGCCGGTATTACATGCAACAAGTGAAGAGGCTGATTGCCACTGGGCCTGCCTTTCTGTATGATGCTGTGCTTCTGGCACAAGGGTCTTTTCAGCTGAGCTTATGAGTTGACAAAGGTATTAAAAGTAAGATTGTGTCTACCTCATTGACTTGTCACTGGGGGAAGAATGATGCTCCATCTATCACCAGCCCCTTGTGCTGCAGGGGCCGCTGCATTGTAATCCCCCTGTTATTGTCAAGACAATCCAGCCTCATCCTTTACCTTGCAAACAATTCCCAGGGAGTCCCGTGGGGCTTCTGAGGTGGGTGTAGATTCTGCTGGCAGCTGATTGCTCCGGATGACTTTCATGCATTTCTACTCGGTGCTTATATAGTCACTTTTCAGAAACTGACTCTTCAGTGGGAAAAATAGCACCAGAAGGCCACATTTAGAGTTTCCTGGCCATTAATGGCTGAAGAGTAGTAATTTTTTAATGATTTAATACGTGCCATCTGCAAAGGCTTCTGTTGTAATGGCCCATATATATTTTACATCCAGTGTGGACTTGAGACTTATGTGTCACTAATTAGTACACAAAATAATAAATTAAGTTAGTTTGGGTGTGTTTTATATGCAGAAAACAAATGAGTCTGCTACTTCTACTAGGAATATTCATCATAAATCAGATTTTTAGTAGCTTAAAGTCAATTAACTTCTTAAAGCTGTGATGGCTTACATCAGCCTAAGCTTTAGTTCAATCATCTTTTGAAGCTGTACTGCCTACAGTTTCTTGTTGTAATTCATGGCAACTTTTGAATCCCATGTACTTTGTTTTAGCAAGGAAACTTAATTTCATTTATCATGAGAAAATGTACTTTTAACTCCAAAACTTTCAGCTGGTTATTTTTGGGTAATAGGCATTGTATAAATTGATACAAAAAAATTCTTGACTACGAAACTTAAATCCGTCATTGTTATGACAAATCCTCTATCTCTTCAGCCTTTCATTCCTCCATTTCATTTTTATCCTGCTTGTACCAGCATCAGTCATTGGTTTTGGCAGTTTCTTAACCTTTGAGCAGGAAAAGTTAAGTGATTTTTCTCCATCTTAGAGTTTTAGCACTCTTGACAGCTCAAGGCCTGTTTTTCCTAAGGAACTTGTCAGTGTTCAGTGTTCTGCTCAGAGGCACAACCTCAGGCTCGTCAGGTTGTTTATGGCTTTACAGCTCTGTGCTTTGGGTACCCAGTCTCAGAACAGGCTGTTCAGCCACTGCTGTGCATGATCCAGCTCCACTAAAACTCTCCTCCTGGGGAATAGGGAAGGTGCTATATAAAAGGAACAAAGCAAAACAATCAATTAAAAAAAAATAAAAGGGGAATACCGAACCCATCACTGTGGGTTTGGGTTTTTGAAAAGAAAAGGAGGATAAAAGGAGAGAAGCCTCACATATTTGGCAGAAACTCTGACGTTAGTAGCACAGAAGCGGTGTCAGGAGTAAAAAATAGACTTTATTGAAAATCCCAGGAGAATTACATTCTGAATAAATGAACACTTGATCCTGGGTTGCTGCCACAGGCTTCAAGGAAAGCTGGAGATGCTCAGAGCTGTATGGCACAATCCTCCAATCTTCATAGCCTAGGACAAGTTCCAGTCTCATCTTTCCCTTATTAGAATACCTGCTTACTCATACTGCAGCCCAAGTCAGGGATATGAAGCCTTTTGGCTGGAAGTTGCAAGGAAGCTGAAATCCTATATCAGCAAGTTTGACAGTGAGGGTCTTAAAGCACAGCACACTAAATCCAGAGAAGTGGGGCAGCTGGTTGGTGTGGTACAAATATCTGGGTATCTACAAAGCTCCCACTGTCTTTAATTAGAGTGGATTTGGATGAAAACTTTTAATCCAAGGATTGAAATGAAAGCTGAGTGCAGAATTTGCTCAGTTCATAAACTTGCTGTTAAACTGAGTTTTCTTTATTCACTGACAGGGCTAAGAATGGTTTCCAAACAGAGGGTTGGAGGTCTTCAAGGTAAGCAGAGCTCTGGCAAGGTCACAGCCAGGGCTGGGGTCCTGTCAGGCTGTATAGGCTATATAGGCAGAAAATTGACTTGAATTCTCTCTAGCATTATTTGGCTCCTGCCTCCCTTCTCCTTTTCCATCAGTACAGTAGAAAGTTCGTTTGAAGGGAGATAATTTTACAAAGTGCTGAGTTCAGTGTTCCAGAGCCTCTGGCATTCAGCAGGAGACTTGCATGCTTTTAATTTATCTCCTGTGTTCCTATATTAAAGGAAATGTTTTCAAAGTGATTTGAGCAAGTTACCTGTGCGAAACCTGCTAACCAATAATAGGATATACGTGTGTAACAGTTATTTCACTTTCAAAGTTTGCCCTTAGGAGCAGAAAAGATTTCTCATTGCTAGAAATACTTTCTTTTCTTAAAAAAAAAAAAATAAGAAAGAGAAGAAAAGAAAGGCTCTTGTATGTGATTCTTCATTGCTGTCTCTCTTCTGCTGGCTTTAATCATGTAAACCTCCCACCAAGGTCAAGGGGAGTTCTGGCTGATTTACAGGCTACAGGAACTGGAAAGCTGATGCAGATTTAGTGACTGTTTCCGTAGGACCAAAGGAAACAGTGGAGGTAAGAAGCAAATCTCAAACCCAGGAACCTCCTCAATCATTTCCCCTTCACCAGTGTTTGACTTTTTGAGAGAAAAGATCCTCACTGATTTGAAGGGCAAATTCCTTGAGAGATCCTGCCCATGCTTGCAACATTATCCTGTCGAAGAGCAGATCCTGCAGCCGTGTGTTTGGGCTGGTGAACACTCCCACTTCCCAGTGGCTTGGAGAATGCTGAAGTGACTTAGGCAGTTTTAGCTCTGAGCTGAGACTGCTGATATTCAGCACTAAGCAGGATCTCATTTATTCTGTATAGTGAAAACCTGCACAGTTGTGGCCAGTCTTAAAGCACTGTGATTCTCCTTAATTTCCTGGTGGAATCATCTCTAGGGATACAGCAGCAGGGAGCAACAGTGGGGCGTAGAGCTATTTGCTGTTCAGCCTTGTCCTTCTGTTCTCAGAACCTCCCTCTGCTAAAAGTTGTCCTGTTTTGCTAAAGTCTTCTATTTTAACTTGGAGTCAGAATTCTTTTCTCATGGAGTTTCATGTAAATAATGGCCAACGTTTATTTAACCGTATTTTCTGTTTTTCATTCCTTTTGCGATAAGAGAAAGTTTGATGAGCATCCTGTTTCTCCAGTGGGATTGAAGAGGAAGTGACATGTCCTCCGATCCCTCGTGGAATTGAGAAACCTATTAAGTATGAGAAATGTAAATAAATTCCTCTTTTTTTCCTCTTTCTGCTAAACCTAGCAGGTGTCAGAGCCTCTTTTATTGCGTCCTCTACCAACACAGCTGCCCTTACCTGTGGTTGTTTAGCTCTGTGCTCTGCTCTGCGCTGGTCTCACGGTCCAGCAGGAAGGCTGAGGTCAGGTTTGGTTCTGTGAAAAGCAGTGTGGCAGAGCCCAGGAGAGTTCTGTGTGTGAAAGAGATGGCCATCCAGGGAATGAACTGTCTGCTGCCTGCTCAGCACAATGTGATGCTGTCTCTGGGATTTTGGTATAATTGTAAGAGAAAAGTGAGGGGTCCACAAAGAGAAATAAAAAATGGGAGAGAAAGGGATATTGCTAATAACATTGCTACTTGGGAATTCAGACTAGGGCCTTTTGGTGGTGTGTATGCACTGCTGTTTAACTACTTTTGAATGAGTTATTTGATCTTTCCAGCTAGTTTTGCCCAAATATATCTGTAGAGATAAAACATGGCAATGTAACCCATAAGCCCTTCCTCCTCACAGAGAAAGAGAATCCCACAGCTGATTTCCTTATTTCACTTTCCATCAGTATCTCTTCTACCACTGTTTTGTGCCAAAGTAATTTTTCTTCAAGTCTCTTCCATCATTAGAGCTCCTTCTAATTTGAGCAGCTGCTCACTCTGGTTGGGCTAGGATTCAGGCCCACAGTAATAGGAAGATCTCCTTCCTAACAGGTATTGGGGACGGATTTCCCCCTTCTTCCCTTTCACGCTGGTTGATCTGGCACCTTCATCCCACCTTACTTTACTCTGCTGTATTTAGCTCTTTCTGCAGCCTCCCATTGCAGCTGCTCTTGTCTTACTGATGTTTTTTCACATTGCCTTAGTGTGAGTTAACAACAGGCAGGGTCTGTTCCATTCCAGGTGTCAGAACAAGTGGAGACAATGGTGTCACTCTATGGCTCCCAGATGGTATTGGCCTCTCACCAAGCCTACTCCAGAGCCCAGTGCGGTCACTGCGAGTCTGATGGTGGTTGGATCCACAATCCTCCTGTCACTGTGGAATTAACACATCAGTTCTGAGGTTTGTATTTCAAACTATATGAGACGCATTTAATTATATATTACAGACTACACTAGGATGACTCCAGTGTACCTCACTCCCACTAATATTCCAGCTGCATCCCAGCCAGGCCCAGGGCAGGCTGCTGGCACCATGCCAGTGTGGGTGGCACTGGCACATCTCCCTCCCAGAGCCAGAGGCACCAGCTCTGGTTGCTGCTGTTCTTCAGCCCCTTCTAACACCATCAGCCAGCAGGTTCCGCTGACTCTCTGCTCCGAGGGATTTTCGCCAATTTGGTGAAATTCATTCCTTGCAGATGTGTGTGGGAACTGCCCTTCCTGGAGATGTGGGAGTGGTGCCCCACAAAGCTTTAACTCGGTCACTGTCCTTTTGATACTACTGATGGTTGGATCACTGCACCTTTGCTCTCAGATTCCCACCAGAGTTTTGTGTCTCCTGCCTGCAGCCCCTTGCCTGGCTCCTGTAGGGTCACTAACTCCGTACACACGTAACTCCTCATGGCCACTGCTGCGTTCCTCAGAGGTCTCTAGGATAAGATTAGATTTCGGGAAGAAATTCTTCCCAGTCAGGGTGCTGAGGCACTGGCACAGGTTGCCCAGAGAAGCCGTGGATGCCCCACCCCTGGAAGTGTTCAAGGCCAGGCTGGATGAAGTTCTGAGCAGCCTGGTCTAGTGGAAGCTGTCCCTGCCCCGTGGCTGGATCTGGATGATGTCCCTTCCGACCCAGACGGTTCGGTGACCCTGGTGCTGCGTGGCCTGGCGGGTGCCAGCACTGCTGAGGGCTGTGATGCCCGGGTGAAGCCGCCGGTGCCCGCCAGTCGCGACAGGAGCGTCGCGACCCCGCAGCCGGAGCGGCGCGGGCGGCGCGGTCTCTGTCGGCCCCTGCCGGGCACTGCGGGCGGGAGCGGCCGCCGCCTCCTCCGCTCCCACCGAGGCACAAAACCCGGGCAGTGTCCCTAACACCGGAGCGCTCCGTGTCAGAGAAAACCCGGGCAATGTCCTCAAAACCGGAGCGCTCCGTGTCAGAGCGCCCGGCAGGAAAACCTCCTGCATATCCGTGCCCTGTGATGTACCCGAGTGTAAGAGGTGTTGGTCTGCATCAGTCTGAGACTTTACAGCGCTCCCCGGTTGGACAAAAGCAACGGGAAAAGTCGTTTCCTGATGCGACAAGAAGAGTTTTTCCTAGCAGATTCCCCAAACTTCAGAATGCCGGTTCCTTGATTTCATTTTCAAAGCTGAGAAAGGCGGAGAATCAGCCAATAGCCAAGGGAAGAGGTGACTTGACAAGAACAGCTCCTGCTTGTACTGGGAGAGTTCCAAACCCAGGCTCATCACAGGACCCCAGAAGGGTTCATGCTGGCTCGGAGGCTCTCTGCTACAGCAGAGTTTTCCTCTATAACCCAGCCTGGAGAAAGCTGTGGAAGTTGAAAGCTGTGTTTGGTCTTCAGTGTATCTTCACGTTACTGAAAAGAAACCTTGAGCACAAACCACATCGTCTTTCAGCATCAGGCAACAGCTGTCAGCTACCACAAGAGTTAACTAAAAGAGCAGAGTCTGCACATTTTGATCCAAACTCTTACCTCTTCACCAAAGAAGTTTATTTTAAGATCTTGCAAAGATGGGTAGCTGGCTACATGTGAGAAGGAAAGGTCAAAACAGTCATTAGGGCACGGGAGCCCAGCTCTGCCAGATCCCAGAACCAGGATCCTCCCACACCCAGCAAATCAGCTGCAGGTTCCCTCAGCTCCATCAGACACACCCTGATAGCAGAGACATTTGCATAAATTTTACTGGTAATGAAATGAAATTACATAGAATGTATAAAAAGGAAAAGTAATTAAGTGTGGCAAATAGAATTGCAAGAGAGAATTTATTCATGCAAGTAGAGAAGTGAGGCAAATCCATTTCTCATTCAGTTTCCCTTGTGTTTTGCTGTGAGGATGATCAGATTAGCTGCAGAGTGCTTTGACAGTAAGCTGAACCTTACTTAACAATATGTCACCTGTAAATAAAAGTAGAGTTTTGGAATTTGTGAATTACGTATTTAAAATTAAAGATTTGGTCAAATATTTTGACAGGAAGCCAATTTTTATGGTTTTCTGATCAGCATCTGTAGGTGTTTTCTATGAGTTGAAAGTGAACTCTGTGTTTCTTTGAGTTCTTGATGGTTAAAGGAAGTGATTTTACTCTCCTAATCAGATCTCCTACTCATTCTTCTTAGCCTCTCTAACTTCTAGCATAAGGAAAACAATTTTTATGTAGCTCCAAGCTTGGTGTCCCTAGGGAGTCCTATATAATAAGATCCAAAAGAATTTTGAAGATTTTTCCCTCATACAGTATCTCTGTGTAAAAGCTGGGTATAGCAAAGTGATGATAGGATGTTTCTTGGAGGTGTTTAATGGAAGGGAATTTTTAAAATCTTTATTTTGTTACAGAACAGGTGAGGCTTCCTACCATTTCTTACTCCTCCTTCAAATCAAACACAACTTTCTAAGTAACCCTACTTGGAGTCTTGGCTCGGAAAATGACAGGAATTGATATCTGCAAAGATGTATCAAGTGGTTTTCTGTCTGCAGTTAAAGATTTATACTCTGGTACCTCTCCCAAGTAGTGGAATTTTTCTCTCACATTCATTACCTGTGGTGCAGATAACTTCCTTTGTGTACACAGACTTTCATCTGCCTCCAAACCCATCTCATTTTGTGGCAGTGTGTAACACCTGACAACGGACTCACTGTCACATAAAATTAACCTCTCCTGTTCCATATGTGGTTGTGGAGAAACACAGAACTGAGCAAATTTTGTGGTAATTGTTTGGATGTAGTCCTCCGTGTGGCCAGGGAGTGCCCCTCCCCTCAACTGGCCCTTTTCCTGCTTTGTACTTCTATTAAATTTATTTAGATTTTCTAACTGAGACAGGCGCTAGCAGTCCCTGCTGTGCTGCATTAGACTTTCACCTCCTCTAACACTTCCCTGCTGATCATTATCCTTTGTTTATAGAGCTTCTGCCAATTTTCCATCCTCTGACTGCATGTGTCTGAGGCAGTTTGAACCCAGTACAACAGGCAGCTGCTGCAGGAAATGCCTCAATAAAAACCCCGGATCACAAGCCTGTCGTGTTCTCTGCACCCACTAACTCTGCAGTCCAGCAGAGCTGAAGCTTGTGCAACAAAATTCCTCCACTAGTGCACACTGGTTATTGCTCAGAGCAGTCTCTGCTGGAGGATTTGTAGGTTTTGGCTCTGGGTATCGTTGATGTTTTAGAGGTGTCTGAAGTAACTGGGGACTGCTGGTGCTGTCCTGGCTTTGTTCCTCTGTGGCTCATGCTGCAGGGAAGGTAATTTCTGTAGTGAGATTCCAATGAGATTTACAGTGATGTATTTCTGGACTGATGGAGTTTTGAGGAGCTGACATTAGTGTGAGGTCAGAATTTAATCCCCTGGTGCACAAATGTTTATTTCTGTTGAATTTTACGGTATCTTTGATCTGAAACAGCTTTGGACATGAGGTAGAACTCCCACACCTTTGCCTACAGCCTTATCAGGAGTTCTTATTCACTGCTTTTGTTGGTTACTCTGTTGGGTGTTTTTTCATTGCTATCTCACAGGTGATCAGACACAAGCAAAACAAGCTTAATAGTCAGACATACAGACAACAAAAATCCCTGCTGTTACTCCATGATCTGCCCCACTTGGACAGCTTCATGTATTTGATAGTATTTAGGCTCATTTACTGCTTTTCATCTCAAAGCACTTCATAAACATTTATTAATTCCTATTACTGGTAAGCGATCTAATCTTTTTCTATTTTCAGCCCCTTCTTCTCTCCCCCCACCAAGACATGGGGATCAGTTTCTAGACACTTCACTAGAACAGGAGCTGCAGTGACTAAGCAGTCAAAATATTTGCATGACAGGTTTACCAATCTGCTCTGCCAAAAAAACCACCCACCGTGTTCTTGGTATTCAAGGCACAAAGGTTACAAACTTGAGTTAAGTTGCATTGGTTTGTTGTCACCAGAGAAAAATCTAATAAGCACAGTCCTTGAAGGCTGATTTTCTCTCTTTAATGACAAAGAAATAAGAGATTTCAGCATGAGTTTTGGAATTTACATCTGCAATTAAGAATGTGCATATTTCAAAATCATAGGATTATAGAACAGTTTGAGTTGGGAAGGACCTTAAAGATCATCTGGTTCCAACCCCCAGCCATGGGAAGGGACACCTTCCCCTAGAGCAATTTTCTCAAAGCCCCATCCAGCCTGGCCTTGGACACTTCCAGGGATGCTGCATCCAGAGCTCCTCTGGGAAACCTCTGCCAGTGCCTCAGCACCCTCACAGTAAAGAATTTCTTCCTAAGATCCAATCTAAGCCTCCTCTCTTTCAGTTTGAACCCATTCCCCCTTGTCCTATCACTACAGTTCCTGATGAACAGTTCTCTGGCTTTTATGTAGACCCCCTTCACACAGTGGAAGGTTGCTAGCACGTTATGCACGTTGTCATTGATCAAACTGAGTAAATTATCCTACAGAAAGTAGAAATACATTAAGCATTATTTGACATTAAAAACAATCCTAATGCAGTGAAATGTTAACTTGAGAACCAAATTCTCCCTTCATGCAGGCGACCATAATTCCCACGGGCGGGAATTTCCCAGGTTGTACCTCAAGGCAGACACAACTTCGTTGTGGCTGGTACTGCTTCACATTCGTGTAAATCCCTTTTCCTGTTTTGTTTGTTGGGGATTTTTAAAGTAGAAATTTGACATTGCTAAATTAAACTTGTGCAAAAATAAGATCTTTCTTAAAAAAAAAAAAATTAAATTTGTCATAAAATAATTATCCTAAAGGAAAGACTATTTCCTGTCTGTTTGTTGTGACATTGTACCTCATCAGAGCTGGAGCTGGGGGTTCCTGTTTCCTGCTCTCTCTGTCTGCTGACATCCACAGCAGGGTGCCACAGCTGGGACTGCCTGTGTGAGGCAGCTGCTCCTGGGCACCTGGACAGTGCAGGGTAGGGAAGAGAGTGGGACCACACTGCTAGGAAATCTCTTTTTTTGAACTACAGCATCTCTATTAGAAAATGCAACCTATTTTTAATTTAACATTTGTAACGAGGTAAAAGCATAAATGCTGATGTGCTTTTCCAAAGGTTTATACTTTCTTGAAAAAACCATAACATACTTCTAGTGCGGAAGAAATATGTAACAGCCTGTATTTGGCTAATTACCCATCACACCCCAAGTGATTTTCAATTTCACTGCTTCTTGGGATGAAATCTACTGTCTGTAACACTTGGACTCAACTAGTAAAACTCCTGGGTGGTACAACCATATTCCAACACTAATATTAAGTTAGATTTAATTAATGAGCCAGTATTTTCTCTGTAGTACCTCAGGCACGCTGGCTATAAAGGTTTTGGGAGCTCTGGGTACGACACCTCTGCAGTCTCAGGCAGGAAAATGGCTCATGAGCAGGTCACCCATGCAGAGCTGTGCAGAGGAGCCAAAAGCCCAAGACAGATGCACCTGAGCAGTCTGTGCTTTATCCCTGCAGCTGTGAGTTTGCAGAGGCCATTCTCCGCGTGCCTGGTAGACCAGGAAAGTGGGCACCCAGATAAGCAGGCAAATGCTGTGAAAAAGAAAGAAGAATGCGTCCTGCTTGACATTTCAGGTCAGATTTAGGATTTCCCTTGAGAGTAAGAGAACGCAATGCCGTGTGAGATGTCTGACAGTCCATACACACATTTTAAACTGGCCCAGAGTGCAGAAATGTGCATGTTGTGCTCACTGCTTCGTGCTACTGACTATCACCGTCACCTCAGAAAAAAATAGCGCTGCCCCACAGTCACTGAGCAAGGACTCCTTCTGGCGTGGGTTTTCCCATTAAATCCCAGAACAGAGCAGTGACTGGCTATAGATTCTTTCAACGCCCACGCTTGACCAGCAGGAATTATTTCCCTTCTGGAAACAAAGACACTGAGGTAGGTAGGCAGGCTCCAGCATGTCCGAGGATGCTGCCCACTGAGGACCTGCAGCATCTCAGGGTTAGGGGCCAGGAATGTCCTTTTAACCCTGCTCTGTGTGCTCACCCAGACAATTTGCAGAAGGGGCAGGGTGTTCTAGCAGGAGGCCCAGACCTGAGGATTTAATTGCACCTAAGCAGACACATGGAATCAATAGGCTGAAGTGTGCTGCTGGCAGGTCTGAGTGGGCAATGGTGAGAGCAGCCTCGGAGCCACACGGGACTGAACGCAGCATTCTGCAGGGCTTCCATGGTATTTTATGTTTCTGTTCCCAGCTTGATTGATTCCTGTGTGCATAAGCAGTGGGAGGACAGACAGACCTCAGGCATCTGGAGAGTTCAGTACAGTAAATTCTTCATTTTTGGAATTTTTTTTAATTTTTGAATATCAGGCATATCTGCATGTGGGTGTTGGGAGCTCCTCATGGCTTCCTGACTCCATTGAAGTCTGCTGTGTTGGTACATTTTGGTCACCTCAGAGAGCTTCCCATCTTTCAGCACAGAGGAAAAGGTGGAAAACTCTTCTCCGGAAAAGCATCAAAACACCATCTTTGATGGTGCCTTCATCAAGCCATGAAGTAACCCCGGGGCTCAGTCCAGTCCCCCTCACGGCCCTCCCCTGTGTGGTTCAGGGCTCATCGTAGCCTCAGCTGTATCACAAAAGTTGCTGGAGGTGGGAGGGAAGAACTCCCAGTTCCAGCACTTTGACTGAAGAGCCTCCAAAGAGTTTTCGGAGGATGACAGCGAACAGGCCAAACTTGGAACCCAAACGCAGACGTTTACCACACGGCTCCTGCTGAGCACAGACTCTGGAATTTGGCATTGCTGCCTTGGGCTCTCCAGGATTTCAACAGATGTAGTGCATTGATTTACTGTTTAAAAGGGAACCCTGCTGTGGCTTCCACAGCTTGTTTCATCGCTTTGGAAATCAAGCAGTAACATACAAACAATACAAGCAATTTTGTGTTATAAACAACATCCAATGTTTAGGGAATTGGGATTAAAATAAAACGTCTTCAAGACTTTTGGCATTCCCCTGTCCTCCATCTGGAGATTGTTTTCTTTTTTCCAGACTCTTCCCACTTTTGTCTGTTTCTGAATTTTCAGTATTCTCCTTGCAGCTTGGAAATTCCTCCAATTTGCTCTTTTTTAAGCCACACAACAACCTTGATAGAGCTTGTTGTTTGCCTCATGTAATTCAGAGCTAATAAAAACTCCAACTTCACGCGTCTGAGAGAACAGTGTTTGTGCAACGTGCACTCCACAGCTCTCCCTGCATTTTACAATGTTCATATGCCATAAGGCAGCCCACAATAAGGTAATTTCTGGGTTGACATCCATGCTTTTATTTATACATTCGGGGACCTGATGCTTATCCTAGCCTCCCACTCTGTATGTGGGATGGGGAGGAGGTCATCGTGCTTCTGAAAACACTTCCAGAAACATAAAAGTGCAGAGATTTACTAAACCTTCCACTAATTGGTTTCAAGAAACTTTCAGAAGAATTCAGAGGAATTTGAGGAATAAATTGAGGTTCCTTTACCTCTACTGCTGTGTTATTGATGATTACACCTCCAAAGAAAGATTGTAGAGCTAGGAAAGATAAAGGCAGACAGAGCAGTAAAGGATATGGTCCCTTTCCAAGTTGACCATTACATGAAGTTTTTACCTTAGGAAAAAAGCAACTGAATGGGGATGAGATAAAATAGTATAAAAACCATGAATGGAGTAGATAATGTGATCAGAAAAGCATCATTTACCATTTCTCATATTTCAAGACATGCCTGGCTAACCTGAAAGAAATTGAGACACACTTTTTCAAACACAGTGTGGGTACACTTGTACAGAGAGTGTTGTCAATGCCAAAAGTTTACCTGCATTCAGACTAGACCTGTTCACAGAAGTAAGCACCACCAAAAGCTATTAAATACGCTTGTTACCATCTCTGCTTCTGGGATTTTTACCCTGTCTATCTTAAAACAGGGTTTGTCAGGGAAAAACCACATAAACTTCTGTTTTCTTACTCTTCCATCTGCCATTCAGCCCTGCTGAGGCGGGATACTGGGCTGTACCCTGCTGTAAAGTCCAGCAATTCTTACGTTTCTAGTCTAAAACTTCACTTCCTTCCACTCAGCTTCTTTTCTCTTTCTCTTTGCTGTTTCTATCACTCTCTTCAGCTTTTCCATCTATCAGGCCCGTGTTCTTTGCCACCTTACTAACTACCTCTGCTATTTTCTACTTCTTTTAGTGTCAACGTATCCTGCAGTAGTAAGAGGGAAGAGAGAGAGATCCAAGAGGCAGGGATGGTGCAGCAAATGTGTTTTATTTAATTATTTTGCAACTCTTTTATATCCTTTTTCTTCATGGCCTAATTGGTTAAAAGATCAGCCACCTTCTTAAGGGTGATTGGATAAAGTTCTAAAACATCCATTGTGAGAATATTTTCCTACTGTACTATAAACAATATGCAGGTGTCCATAGTTTACAAAAACTGTACAGACAACTTCTGTGAGAGAGAAAAGTCTCTCACGGGATAGAAAAGCAGCAATTCTGTATCCACACTTTAGGTCCTCTTCAGACGGGAATTTTTTGGCCTCCAGCAAATATTTACTGTGAGACCTAGAAAAGACCTAGAAAAGATTTTATCAGCTTGACACCCATCTACATTTTCTAGTTACTGGTGATCTGGGGGTTAAGAATGAAGTACCTCAAAGAGCAGTAGAAGCATTCCCTCCCTGACAAAGCAGGTTTGTCTAAGGAGTTTCCAACCACTTACTAAGTACCACTGCTATAATGGTAATATGCAAGGATTTTGTTGTTGCCACTATTTCACTTGTTCAAGTGCTTGTTACATTTTATGCCTTTGGCCGAGTGGTGATTTTTAAAAAGCGAGGTGTTGTGACTGCAATATTGGGCACAGCGGGGATCATGAAAAATGCCAGATGGAACAAAATTATTCCGAGTTTTGATCCACAAAGAGCCTAACTGTCAGTCATGCTGGGCACCCAGCAGCTCCCATTGAAATCAGTGGCCCCAGGCCAATCCTGCAAGAGCTGCTCCGTTCAGTTCACTGGCTTGGCATTGCTGCAGAACCTGCCTCACACCACAGCTGAGCTCTAAGAACACAGGAAGAGGTGATAGTGTCAATAAAATCAGGACATGCAAAGAAACCCTGGGGAAAGGCAAGAGATTGTTGCCCTACTGTTCCCTCCTTTTTCTTTTGAAGCTTTTTTTTGCATTTTTCATTCAAGTGCCGAGTGTCTTTTCCGTTAACCACAGCTCCACTCTGTCAGCTCTATTTTGATTTGGTAGGTCCTGGCAGGAAACTGATTTGGAAATTCAAATTTGCATCTCAGTCCGAAGTCATACTTGCTGAATCGTTTCTCTATTTTGTAGCACATTCTTATGGGGAAAAAATCCTCGTGATCATTCTTACTTGTGGTACACTGAAAGGCATGGCTACAACCAGTGGAACAGCTCCTAAAAATACACTTAGGATTCATTCATGAATTTTATTCAGAGGATTGTTTAGTTTTTTGGTTTGACTTTGATAGTTTTTCAGCCAGCAGTCCATTTTATTTTGAAGCACATGAAAATTCAAATCAAAACACGCCTGAAACTGACATAGCAAATTTCATACTCAAAAGTGAGATTATTTGGGTGTTTGTGTCCATGTCTGGATTTAGCCCACTCTGGAGAACAGCAGAGCTGTGATGCCCGTTTGAAGCCCAAACCTAATGATTTCATTTGAATGTCTCTCTGTGCTAAGACAGTAAACCAGCTATTGACATGTTTAGAAGAGTGAGTGCACATTTTCTGTTGAAGGTGGTCCACTGCTCTCTCTGCATGAAAAGAAATTGTTTGCAGAACAGGAGGATCCCTTCAAAAGATCCACAAGCAACAGAGGATACATAAACTTCAAAGAATGAGGCTGGGATAATAAAGAAGAAGGAAACAATGAAAATAGCAAGAAACTTGGAAACTTTGGTCGCTGCAGCTTCTGGACGTAATTCTGTTTCACAGATGCACTCCAAAGTATTGAGAGGTTCAGATCCCTGTTAACAGAGGTGTAATCCCGTGCTCACCTGTGAACAGGGAAGGACATAAATCTACAACTCAGTGAACAGAATGCTTTCTTTTAGTACAAGTTGGTTTGAATTCTGCCATCTACATGGTAAGACCCTTACCTGAGGTCATTCCACGGAACTCCTGCAAAAGTATTAAATCACCATGGTAGATTACTTTTTCACAATGTTAGAATTTAAATTGCTTACAAACATACATATTTAGCTTCTACCTTTCAGTCTGGACCACAATGCACCCAGGTTTGTGATGTAGAAGTCTCCTATTTTGTGTTGCTTGGTGGAGCTGTCTGGAGGGTCCCAGAGGTGCTGCCAGCCCAGGTGTGTGCTCTGTGTGTGCTGGAGACGAGGCCACCATGACAAGGGGAGGCTGCCACCAAAGCCAGCAGATGGGATTGTCCCCAGAGCAAAGCAGGCACGGAAGCCAGGTGGCTGGGAATTCCCAGCTGGCCACCTGTGGCTAGGGATGGCCTGGTTGGAGGAGCCAAACTTGCAGCTTTATTCCAACGTTTCTGGAGGCTCACGTGCAGCTCCACAAGAGACAAAAGGGAAAACAAGTGGGAATTAGCATGATAGCAGGTTTATGTTTTGCCAGGCTGTTTGCTTTATTATTCAGTGTCGTAGGACATCATGAACAATTTCTCCAGATGGTCAGGCCTCCTTCCAACTGTCCTTTGAAGGTGGGCTGCAGGAGAACGGGGTCTTCTGGCAGGTAGCTGCAGCACAGGAAGCCTACACTGGAATCTTCTAGCTGTCCATTTGCAGTTTTTAGCTGCCAAGCTCGGACGGGCTACTTTGGGCTTGCTGGTGCCAATTTGCAGCTTGGTGTGAAAACTCAGCTGGTTCTTTAGCCCTCCTCCAGCCTTGCTCTGTACCTGGAAAAGGTGGTCTATGCAAACTGCTTTCATCACAATGTTGCTAATGAGCTTTTACTCCAGTGGGAGGCACTGAAAAGGCCTGGCTGGTTTTTTTCACCTGGCTTTAAAAGTGTGTCTGCAGAAGAAACACAGATGACAGGCGTGATGGCTTACGCCAATTTACAATACTGACAGTTGGCAGCAGGTAAAGAGGTGATGTGTTCAGAACTAGGCTCTGTATTATACCAGTTTGGATTTTATTTTTCTACAGCAAACAAGCAACCTATGCTATCAGGCAGGGTTTTTTTTCCTATGGTGGGGACATGATGCAGCCTTTTCACTCCGTGGGCAGTGTTTCAAACTCAGAATCATCACTCAGGTCTTCTGACTCTTAGCTACCTAAAGTTTCTATAAATAATAACTATCCACCCTTCCAGCTGCCACGAGTGGCTGCTGAAATAGTCAGACACAAACCCTGAGGAGAGTAAACAGAGGAAAACAAGCTCTTTATTGCATGAATAGATGAACCCTGAACTCTTCACACAGCCAAGTAAATGTGGCATCTTCTTTTAAGTGCTGTAGCTGTCCTGCTTGCACTGACACACTGTACTCTGACTACTGCTCTGGGCTGATGGTTTTTCGGGCTCTCAACGCTGAGTCTAGAGCTTGGAAGAGGCACTCACCCATGAACTGGCTGCTGCCCAGCAGAGAAAGGGGGCTGTTTGTGTCTGCCTGCATGGGGTTATTTGTCTCCATAAATGTGCACTCTATTCAGTGCTGACAATTCCCACAGTTTTATGATACGGCTCAATGTTTAGCACTGGCCAAAGAGCCAGGCCTGGGACTCTGTGTGGGAGGCGTAGAGGTCACATGGTTATAAAGGTAAAATGGGATGTTTTCCATTCTGAAGTACAGTGGATTGGAAGCACCAAAAGGTAACAGCAAAGTTTTCCTTGGATTTGCTCTTTTGAAAAATTCTACCACATATTTTTTGGGGTGCGTGAGATGGTTTCTGGCGGGCTGAAGCTGACAATACTTCACTCATCTGTTTTCAGTGAAACTGTGGTAAAGGCAGAGCCTGCCTTGGCAGTGCCTGCAGCTCTGAGCTCCGTTGTGCGCTGATGCGGCACAGATTTAGCAGCGCAGTGTTCCTCCGTGGTGCTCTGGGCTCGCTGGCTTGGCAAATGGCTTGCACTGGCCCCATCCCACGGCGGCTGCAGCTTCTGCTCAGCACAAACGAGGCTACTGGATGTGATGCCTTTGGGGGCAGAAAGGACACAGGGACAGCACGGCCTGCTGACCTGGTGGACAAAGCACTGCTACACACGGAGGGAGTTTGTTAGCTCCTCTCCTCGCCCTGCAGCTCGTGCCGGGTGGATGAGGACTGGGGAGGGTGGCCAGCGGGCACGGGGTGTTGTGTAATAAAGACAGTCAGCACTCCAAAACGGGTGTGTCGGCCGCGCTGGGAGGCTTTCACTCTCGTGAGGGGAGATCGAGGAGCTATTAACCTGCCAGCTGATTCACAGCTTTCAGCCCGGTAGCATCCCCAGCCATAATCTAATCTGATTTCCTGCGTAATATAAACTGTGGAATTTCCCTGGCTTACCTCCTGCCTCGTGCTCGCCCTTGCTGCCAGCGAGAACACGCCTGTCAGAGATGTGTCTGGTGGCAATTCCCACACTTCCAGCCGTGGCAGCTCCCCCGAGGACTCGGCAGCAGTGGGTAGGGCTGGGGCTGGGGCTGGCCGGCTCCTGCCCGGGGCACGGGGTGTGCGGGGTCTGTCCCTGTCCCCGCGCGGTGTCGCTGCGGGGCCGCGGAGCTGCGGGAGCTGCGCTCGGGAGCGTTGCGCTGTCCCCGCCATGGAGAAGCGCCCGGCGGGCAGGGTCTGAACAAACGGGGAGCGCTGCAGAGGGTTTGCACGGTCCGTTTGTTAGAGCCAGGTTCTGCTCTGCGTGCTCCCAGGAAACTCCGGAATTGCCGCTTTGTTTACCACCTGGGCAGGAGATTTTGGTGGGACATTTTTGCCAGTGATGTAATTTTAACTCGAAAGTCGGTCTGCTTTTTCACTGGGGTAGTTCGTCCATCATCCGTATGATATTGTAAAACCTGATGAGGATAGGGAGCACAGATTTCCAGTGCTTAGCCCGTTCATTCCCAGAAGGTTATCCGGCTGTGAGTAGCAGCTAAACAAATGTCTAAAAGACGTGCCGCGTTCGGAGTGCTGATCAGGCTGCAGAGGGAGCCAGTCTCAAGGTAAAGCTCTTCCTCCGCACACCCTTTGCCTGTCAGGTTGTTCTCAATTTCACAGAGACAGGACTACCGAAAATCCAGTTTTCCCGGAATATATCTTGTCTTGTTCCCCACACGACTGTTTTCCAGGTTTGAGGCTGCATGTCTGGGATTTTGCTCCAAAGGAGTGGGTGAAACAGCAGTTTAGAGCGATGAGCCAGTCAGCCAGAGGTACTGGCTGAGCACTGCAAATGCGAGCACCAGCACACAGTGCAGGTCCAGAGGGTCTGGAGCAGCCTTGGCTGTGCTGGACAGTTGCTGCACAGATGGCTGGAGCTTGCCCAGCAAATATGATGCGGTCGGAGCTACTCAGACCTACCGCATGTGCTCGAACCTGCGCGGAAATACAGCAACCTGGAGACCCACCGTGGAAATATAGCAACTCAGAGACCCACCGAGGGCCAGAGTGACAGAGTAGTTTGGGGATCATGGAGTCAGCACAGCTCAGCCCTCTGGTGATCTCTGGCAGCCTCATGGTTTCTCCTCTGCCTCTTGCTTCTACAACATGGTGGTGGCAACTTGCTTTGTGTCCCTTGACTTAGTCTGGCTACTCCACAGCCCCAGTTCAGAGCAATGTGTTTGCTTCACTAGCTCTTAAAAAGCAAAAGGAAGAGAAAGCAAAGAAAACTGCTCTCAGCTGGGCAGCTCTCAAGCTGCTCTCTTAGGGGAGGTGGTGGTGGCTGCCAGCTCCCTGTCCCAGTCTGGCTCTAGCTCTTGGGCTCTGCTCAACCAGAAATCTGCAGAGGGTGGAATCTGTATCAGTTCCCATCCCGTGGCAGGAGGTGGCACTTTGTTTTCCTCTGGCTTTGGTTGCTTGGCCCCTGACTGTGCATTTGTATGCAAAGTGTTTTAAATCTATGTGGACTTGGATTCCTCTTCACCATGGAAACACATAAAATGACAAGTGAGCAAAGGCCGATAGTGCCAACAGTAGAGAATAAGATGCAAAGATTTTGACCCTCGTGTCCTCGGCTTGGTGGATGCTGTTCCTGTTTGATGACGCTCCCGTGGCCCATGTGAAAGGATTCGATGCTGTAAGGTCGTGCTCTGCTCCACAGCCAGCAGGCCTTTGCAAAACAATGTACTGGGAGGAGTATCATGTCGTTATTTCTGAGGCATGTTGGGCTGATGGTGTTTTCATGGTCACACAGGTGGTCAGTGGCAGAGACCAGAGTAGATCTCTGCATTTCAGCTCCAGCCTGGTGCTGTAGTTCCCAGTGTGTGCATGGCTTTGCACAGACTGGGACCCATGCTGGGCTTTCAAAACCTTCCCTCATGTTTTTCCTGCATGAGCAAGCTGGTAGAACCTCTTTTCCAGTTTGTCTCGTCCCACAGCCAGGAAATCATCATTTTGGTTTGCCCTTTTTAACCTCAATTTAAACTTTTGCTTAACAGAGTTGAAAAAATAATATACACGTCACTATTTATCACTATCTAGTTTTCTGTTTATATCATTAGTAGCGAGAAACCATTGAAAACAAAGATTTTAATGAAAAAGTAAACAGTTTTAGAAATAGTTTGTTTCAGGCACTGGTATTATATAGAAAGCTGAATGCAAAGGAGTTGAAACAGGAGTCCACCTCCATCTCGTTTTTAAATGAAACCCATTTCTCAGCGTGCCCCAGGCTCTGGCTCGTGGGCAGAGCTTCGGGAGCCCAAAATCCGCTCAGCACGGCCAGCAGCCCAGGCGGCACCAGGAATGCCGGGCGCCCGGAGCTGGGGGAGCGCTGCTGGCNCCGTGACTAATCCTGCCCGTGCCCGAAGGAGTTCTGTTTGTGTTTGCTTCGTGCATAACCAGCACAGCCCAGCGAGTCACTCGGACTTGCACAACGGGAAGAAATGGGATATTTCNCGCGCTGCTCCCGAACAAAGCCCTCGGCATCTGCGCCGGGGCCCTCACCAATTGCCATATGTCGCTCTGCTCTGCATATGTTTGGAGGGCGCTCGCACACCCTCGGTGTGCCTCGCCGTCCCGCACAAAGGCTGCCCTGGCGCGGCCGGTGCCGCGCTCCGCTGTCTGCTCGCCCGCGGAGCAGCCGCGCTCGCCGCGCCGCGTTCTGCNCCTTGCGTTACTTGAAGCACATCCTACACAAACAGCCGATAAAAGTGAGCTACAGGAGTGGTGCGATATTTTGCCTAAAAATAGGACTCACTGCAAGACTTCCTTCAGAAATCCAGTGTGTACCACCCTTCAGTTCAAGCCTGGGAGGCATAAAAAGTGTCTGCGCTGAGAACTTCACTCAAACAAGCCTTTGAGTGGCACAGCCTTGCTGGGGATTGAAAGCTGAGCTGCTGCTCACAGGAACCCCAGGAAAATAAATACTTGCTTCTGAAGGATTCACATCCCACAGAGGCCTTCTCTAGGAGGTAGTTAATGGTACCAGGGCCACCTGTTGAGCAGTGAGGATGTGATAAAATATTGAAGCCATGTGCTTTCAGATGTACCACCAACCCCACTAGCTTCCATTTGGAGACTGTGGAATAGTGTGTGTATACACAGAACTGAAATTAGGTCAGGGTGGAGAGTTGTATTTTAGTTGGGGTTTTTGTTGTTGTTGTTGTTTTGGGGTTTTTGTTTGGGTGTGTTTTTTGTTTTTGTCTTTGTTTTTTGCTTGTTGTTTTTGGGGGGAGGTTTTTGGATTTTTTTATCTGGGTAAGACCGGGTGCTCATTTTACAGACTGTCGTTCCTTATGCTAACTTCTCTCAATGCAAAGCACTTGGTCCTCTAGCCTGAAGTGTCTTTTGACATACAACTTATACAAAGCCATAAAAAAACCCATGATGCAGCAGCATAATTTTATAGCTTTCACACATCTGTTTCCACTGACGGCTTTGAAGCCCAGTAAAATGGCTCAAATAGAAAAGGAAAAGAAAAATAACCACCACCGTGTTTGTAGAAATATGACTAACGCCCAGACCTGCCTGTACTTGTTAAAATGTGCTAGAATGACAATATTAACAGCTTGGCCAAGCATCAGAAAATCACTGCTTCATCTGATGCTATTAGCTGAGTTATTCAGGAAAGGCAGAGCTGGAAAAATAGTGATGCTTCCCTGGGCCTCAGGGTGGAGTGGCAGAGAAGGCTCAGACATCCAGTGACTAAGGGATGCTGTAAGAACCTGGCCCCTTGCACAGGCTGCCCATGCTGCTGCCACCCTGTCCTGAGTGGCCTGGTAGCACTGGGCCTGGAAAGCTTTCTGCATCTAATCAGTCAGGAATTTGGAAGGTGTGAACATGAGGGGCCCCTCCTGGATGGCACCCCAAAAAGAGCCAAAAAGACATTTTATATTTTGCTTGTGAGGCCGTGTTTGAGCTGCACAAGAAATGCCCAGTGTGAGTCGCCAGCCACTGAAAAAATGAGCTGCATGCCTGATAATCACTTTCAAATGCCCCGCTTCCCTGAGGGAGGGATTTTTTTCATGTAAGTCCCCAAAAGCTTTTGTGGTTTAACTCGGACAGTTATATTTCTGCAGCACTGACACCACCAGCGGGATCTGTCTCTTTGGTGTTTATCTTTGCACACCTTTGGGGGGTGAAGGAATGGATCTTTGGATTTGTGCCTCACAGATGTCCTAAAATGCTGTGCTCTGCCTTCAGGTTACAGACCCTGTCATGCCTGTCTTTCAGTGAGGCACAGCTCCCACCTGCCTGGTTGAGAGAGGGGAGACCCACCAGGTTGTGTTTGTGCCAAATCCTGTCCACCCAAGTGCCATCCTCTGAGCAAAAAAGTGATGCAGAATAGGGGATCAGTGATAAAACCAGAGGTGCTTTACACTGCAGCTTCACCTTGCCTGGAAATGGCTCTAGGAATGAAGGACAGTGCTTCAAACAGCACTTGCCGTAGGCACGTAATTCATTATGTTCTTCATGCAAGGACACACTGAAATCCAGTTCAAAGAGAATGGAAAACCCTTTTGCACTAAGCAGAGATCAGATTATTTGGTAAGCACAAAAACCTTTTGAGTAATAACTTTTCTGTGGAGACTCAGATGGTTTCTATATGCTTAGTAGTCCTAGTTTCCCTTGAACTGTGTAATTCAGTTGAGGTGCTGAATTACACAGCTCAGCTTTTAAACCATCTCATGCACAGCTGCATTCCCAGACTGGCAAAGCCACTGAGAATCCCTTGCAGGGCCAGTATCTGTGGGATTTGGCCTTGATCTTGGAGGGGTACAGGGATAATCTGACTAAAATTGAGGTTGGTCTCCTCCAGTGACCTACCTTCACCAGTAGCTGGAAGTAAAGCTGAAACTTTAATTTTCTTTTTATTCATAGAGGTCTCCAGGAGAGGCAGAGCCTCTGTTATTTTATGTGCACAGGGTATCATACAGGCCAGATGACAGAGAGTTTGGATCAAGGCCTGAAGAGTACATGGCTTACTGTATCGGCAGTAGAAATACAGAGAAAATACAGAGAAATACAGAGAAATAAGCAAATGACTGGAAATAGAGTTAGCAAATGTCAAGAAGTCAAGATGTTATGGTAACTGGTACAGTTTTCCCTCTTTCAAGTGGGAATGTTTAATTGATTTAGCAACAGAGAGTGACAGGGAGGATGCTGATGGTGCAGAGGAGAGCTTTGCAAGAGGATGAAAAAGGTAGTGTACTGCGTTTGTTTATACTAAAAATACACATAGACTGGGGTAGCAGATACAAGCTGTTCCCAAGCACCAAATTGTGTTTCTGAGCCAGATGACAGCAAGAAAAGGGAGCACAAACAGGCATTTTTGTAATTTTTGTTCAGGTGAATCAAATCATTCCAATCTTGGTGCCTAATTTATGCTGATGGGTGAATTTCTACTTTGTGTATTCAGACTGTGCACTAGAGAAGGCTGAGAAGTCCAAAAATCTTACCAAAAATCTTACCAAATCCCTTTTGTTGAGAGTCCTACTTGATATTCTCTTAATTAAGCAGGAAGGAATAAGTCTCTCTCCAAAGGAGACTCAGAAGGAGTTGCTGTGATGGCTATTCATGACGAATGTTGCAGCTCTTCTTTATGAACACAGATCCAGAAAGGAGAAGGGAGACAACATTCCAGGTTCACAAAGACAAAAGGAAGTTCAGTGGCTGGCAGGAATACTGGAGGGGGGAAGGAAGGTGACAACTTAAGAATCTCTTAAAAATCAGTGGCCGCCTCTGCCTACAGGTCAGCAGCATCTCTAAATTGGTAGTTCTTTTCTCTTCTGCTAATTAGTAGTGGCTACAGTGGAAGTGCATATTCTGTCAGCTTGAATTTAGTTAGCTCAGAAGGTAGACCGTGCCTTTTAGGTATTCTTTTTAGGGTAAACTCTTCCTATTGGGCATGATTTATTATCTCGGGATCCATCCTGCAATCACTTGATGTTGTGGCAAATTTCCTGTACCCCAGCTGGGATCCCAAGTGTGTCCAGAAAAGTTTATTGCTTTCCAGGATATCCTAGCACTGAGGGCACGCATAAACGGAGCACACCGAACAGATGGGTCATGATTTGTTTGTACAATCTATATGTCCTATATATCTCTGTGTCTCTTATTTATCTTCATATATATTTATTAATTCAAAGACCATTTACAATGATTCCCTTTATTTAAACGTCCTCTAGATTCTATCTGCTTGTTTGTGCCTCCAGGAAAATCAATCTGTGTGGGGTACTGAGCACAACTGCAATAAAGGAGAAAGGAATAAAGCAGACATGAAATATGATGTGTTCTCTCCAGAAGGGAAAGTAGAAGCCTCAAGCCAAAGTCCAAAGGTTACATATGGTGCTAATGCTCTTATCTAACCTGGTTATACCTGGTACTTGCAGGTAAGTGGATTGAGACACTGCTGTCACGAAATGAGCCCAGCAGGGCCTGATGAGCCTCTCTGCCACCCCGTGCTCCCCCTGGCATGGCAGTGCAGCAGCTCACACCAGAACCCTGCAGGATACAGCTGTTGCCTTGGGCCACATCATCTCCCTAGGCATCCCCAAATATCTGGGCCTCTTCAGTGAGGAGAAAATGTGGAGCCTTCTGGGCTCCCTGCTGAGGGACCTTGTCAGATGTTCAGATCACAAACTGGTACTTCATACAAGCACAAACCCCGACTTTGGTATCATATGGAGAGATTACAGGGATTGATACAATCTTGAAATGGAAGGATGGAAGAACGAATGTTTCCTTCAAAGACATTTTGTTTCTTGGTCTGACTTTCAAGCTTTTTCATTCACTTGCTGGCAGAGAAGTTTCTACTCCTTTGGCTCTTGCCAGGGCCTCTCTTTTCCTAGCATTTCCGATGCTATATTTTCCTACATATTTCCTGTATTTTCCCCTTGTGTGGGGCTGTGCACACTCAACACCAGGGCTGTTTCCTAGTTTTCAGCAGAGCTGAGCAGCTCATGCTCTGAGTCCAGAGTTCCAGCTTCTCATCGGGTGCTTTTCTAATGGCTGAACAGCCTCTTTGTATTTAACCTTTGAACAAAAAAGCTAAAATACTATACAGAACTCCTCTATTTCTATTTGTTAAAGGAACTGGGCACCCCCACCCTCCACTGCCTCATTGCATGTCTGTTATTTGGGCGCTCTGAGGGTGACAAAGCCAGAGATCTCTGTAATCGTGACCATCTCTTACACAGAAATACTCGTCTGTCCTGTCAACGGGCAGCCAAACACCAGCTCCAGGTGATGTCTTGTTTCCTCAGCCCCGAGTGTGTGTCTGGGGGGCTGTCAGCCTCACCACTGCCCTGTTCCCCCCGTTCTGCAGACAGGAGCAGCCACCCCACACTGTCCTAGTCAGGAGGGGCTGGTTGCTGGGGCTGACAGACACTTCACAGGTCTGTGCTGTGCAGTGCTATGCCCATGGCTTTTATTTCCTCGCTGCCCTCGACCTCCCATCTATCTCCCTTCACAGGAAACTGTGGGCAGCCCTGATCTTGAATTCTTCACCCCCTCCCAGATCTTTCTTATCTGTAAATCTGTCTACTGCTGCATCCACAGCTTTCCCATGCACGGACACACCCAAGAGAGCCTAATTTGTGCAGAAACTTCTGACGTTGGCAGTGGTCACTCCACTCAAATACAGAGAGCTCTGCACCTGTTCTCTCAGTATTTCAGGTATTATCTGATGTTCTTCTCCCCTTCCACCACTCAGTGGTTTCCTGTCAGCTTATTTGCCATATACATATTAATCCATAATAATGAGCACCCTGTACTCTTTCCTCAGGCAGGTCCTCTGGGTTCATTCCTCTTTCTTTGATACATTTCCAGCTGCCTCCAGCTGACCAACACTGACTTCGGCTCTGCCTTTTTAGGTGTCTGACCAGAAGTGGTGGAAAATCCTTCTCCTCTGCAGGTCTCTGGAACAGCCTTTACCCTATCTCCTGCTTCATCAGCTTCATCTTCAGATCATGGCTAATCCCTATGGCTAATTCTTCCTTTCCATTACTATTCCAGTACCTTCAAGCTAATTTCCTCCATTGTGCTCGTACTTATTCCCTTGGTGCTACAGGCTGCAGGGGTAGAGGGTTCTCCTCCCACCTTTTCCGCAGCTGGGAAACCACACTGGCCTAGAGCAGGACACACCAAGAGCCTTCCTGACCACCTCTGTGTGTCCTCCCAGGGGCTCTTGAGCCCTTAGCCTTGCTCTCTCTGAGCTCCTGGTACCTTTGTACCACTTCCAGCACTGATGTTCTTAATGGGAAGATGCTTTGTTTGCATGGAAAAAAATGCTAAGCTGATGCCATAGCTCAGCTCTGTCTGAGTGCTCTGCATGCCCTGCAGTGAAGAGGTATTGTGGAGCCTGGTGATCAAGGAATAGCCTTTCAGAGGAATTGTGGAGCCTGGTGATCAGGGAATAGCCTTTCAGAGGAATTGTGGAGCCTGGCGATCAAGGAATAGCCTTTCAGAGGAATTGTGGAGCCTGGTGATCAGGGAATAGCCTTTCAGAGGAATTGTGGAGCCTGGCGATCAAGGAATAGCCTTTCAGAGGCCTTTCAGAGAAGGGGGCAGCTGCAGAGAAAGATTCTGCAAAAATGAGGGGGGCTGTCTAAGACACCCCTCATGTGTTCACTGCTCACAGGACACTGTCCTCTGTTATCTGGGAGGTGTGTGAGAGCAGGCCAGGAAAGCCAGGAAGTTTGGGGTTCGCTGGTTCCTGCCCCACAGCTCCCCGTTCCTTCGTGCTTATCCAGAGCTTATCGCTGGCGAGTCTCTGGACTGGGGCACCTCCCAGTTATTACTCACCACCACCTCCCTCCAAACAGCAGATCACTGCAGGAGATAGGGAGTGTGAACCCTGCTGAGACTGGTGTTCTGGCTCCCACGTTACTGCTGTTAACTCTGGAGGTGAACTGCACCGTTGAGTTTCCCCCCAGTTGTGGTGTTCTGGTGATAAAGTTTACATTAAACCTAGTAAAAGTATAATATAATCATGATAAAACCAATACAGATACTTCACAAAGAAGCCATCAAATTCTCTGTGCTGTGGAATGCTGTGATGTGTGCAGTGTGGTTGAATCTAGTCCTTCATCGCTTGAGTTTTTCATGTGGGTTCACATTAAACCTCATGGAAAGGCCAAACAATAAGAAGACCCCATTCCCCCCTTTAACTAACATAAAGGTGTGTCAAAAAGGAAGTACCAAAGGGACTGGTTATAACCTGGATGCTGCTCTTGTCCGTTTTGCCAAGTAGGAACATTTGCTCACTAAGTTCAACATCACAGGTGAAAGGATGAGAAAAGACAAGTATCTTGAAAAAACAATTAAACGTCTGATAACGCCGCAGAGAACATATGATTTAAGCTGAAATGAATTTTTAGAAGTCTAGAAAGAGCCCCTTATTCTTTGGTCTCTGCCAACAGAAAAAAAATTGGAGAAGTATCTTTAAATATGGTTAATAAACTTACCTGCTTGGGGCAGGAGAAAAAATCAGTTTGTAGTTTGTTAACCCCCTGGCAAAGTCAGCTGCTCGTGCAGCTCGGTGCTCTGTTCAAACAGAGGGGAAGTTTGGAAGCTGCTGCCATGCCCTGTCTGTGCTGGAGGCCCAGAAGACAGAGCATTGAGGTGCATTGCAAGGCAAGGACTAATCCTCTCACTGATGTCTACAAGTAAGAGGAATGAAAAGGGGCTTGTACATATTAATCACAGCTCCTGCACCTTTTTCTCTGGCGGCCCCAGCCACCATCCATAGTGGGACACTGCCTTTACAGAGCTAGGGGGCAGCTGTAATGCCTAGGGCTCCAAAACTGATCCCTGTTCCCTGTGTGTGGACGTCTCTTAAAGCTGATAAAGATGTTTAGAAGCAGATGTATGAAAAAACATTTGTTTTTTGGCTTTCTGCTCCCGTTTGATAACATCAAGGTTACACATTCATGCTCTTAGCTCTAGGACAGAGTGAGGGGCATGGAAAGCAGTATTTTTAACTAAACCTATAATGGACCCTGTGCATGCACCCAAACCCACACATCTGAGGAAAGAAGGTAGCTTCAGAAATCCCCAGTGCTGGGTAAATTGAGAGCAGTCACTGGCACTCAAGTGTCTTTGCTCAGCTGATTGTTTCAGATACTCTTCTGGCCACTGCTCATTTTGCTCTCTCTCTCTCCCTCTCTCCAAAGTGAAGCTGACATCACTTCATCTGCCAGGGGGGGCACAGGGTGCCTTGCTGAGGGTTTTTGGGCTTTATTGAGTCTCTGCAGTGAGGCACACAAGAATGGAGGTCTCCAGCAGCCCTTTCTCTTAAGTTTAAAGAGGATATGCACCAAACTAGAAAGGGCTAATGAAAAGTAATGCAGGAGGGGAAAAATACACCAAACCAAAAAGCATCAAATTTTATTTACCTAGGTGAATGTTTGTCTGTTTTGTTGCAGTTTATATTTTACTCTGATTCTCCTGCCTTCTTCTGATGGACAATTTTTGATGGTGGTGGTCTTTAAACTATCCTTTTTCGCCCTTCTTCCTATTTTGTCCTGTCCTCAGCTTTTCATTTTCTTTGAAAAGCAATACCCTGCTACCCATTTTCTCCCAGTCACTTGCACTCTGGGTTTCTACAGTTTTCCTTTTCCCTGCACTCCTAATACAGTGTCTCTACCCACTCCTTCCTGCCCTTACCACCTTCTAGTGTCCCCAGCACAGCTCTAGCTCTCGGGGAACATCAGCAGTCCTAGAACAATTTACAGCCACTAACCAGTGAAGAGTCACACCTCCCTGCGAGGCAGGTAATTATTAATGAGCACTGCGAGGCTGCCACTGTTTGGGGTAACAGATTGTTCAGCTGTTCCTGCTCCAGGGGCCCCACACAACAACAGTGAGGCTGCAAAAGGTCGGGGTTGGGATGAACAGCCAGAGCTGCGTGTGAGGACTGCAGACATCTGCTAGCACATTGCTGAGCTCTGAGCCCTCCGTTTGCTGGTGGGTTTGTGAGCATGAAATGTCTCCTGGATTTCTGGGATCAAACAGGCTGTGTCTTAAAAAAAAAAATTAAAATCCAGAATAAAATCCATGGACCACATGTGGAGTCTGTGCTCCACAAAATGGCACGGAGTAACTGGTCTGGCTTCTTTGTTCCCTGCTCGTGCAAACCATCCCACGCTTCGTCAGGGAGGGGCTGTGGCTCCCACTGAAACCAGCTCCTTCATAAACTGATGGTGACACTACATGGGGACTCCCAGCCTGAAATGCGGCGTGACATTTTCCCAAAGGTGGAAGATTTATGGGTTTAACCTAAATTAATTAAGAAGCAGAACCTTAATTAAGAAGCAGGTTGCTTCTGAAACAGCCAACATACTTCAAAGGGCTGAAGTCATATACTCAATGGGAACAAAGAAGAGAAAACAGGGTCAAAACAGACCATATCTGTGCCTTGTTCTCACTCCATTCATCTTGCACACAGGGGGTGCTCTGCTGGCATTTTAAAAATAGCAGTGGAACATCTGCCACCCAAAGGAGAATTGGGGAGTGTGGGAGGGGCATGTGGTTTATAGAAAAGCCACTGCTCCCCCATGGAAGCAGAAGATGAGCCAGATGTACTTTTTTTTTTTCTCTACCAAGTCCTGGTCGTTTTCCCATTGATTTCAGTTGATCCAGGATATCCCTCTTATTGTCTTTTTCTTTTTTTTCCCCCGCTAGCTAGGTGGTTTCACTTTGTGAATGCAGGAGGCAAATTGATCCCGTTTCATCCTCTCATCACACCAGGTACAGCTGTTAGCTGAGGGGCAGGTGGTTTAAGAAAAACAAGAAATGAGTCTCTTGAAAACATGGCACATTTTTGGGATCTCATTTCCCACAGAGCTGGGTGTCCTGGAAGAAACAACCTCAGATAACTACTGTGCTCCTCAGTCGGTTCTAGTCACTCATTTAATGATGTATTTGTACCATTTATTCTGTAATATTCTGAACAAGTCATTCCTACCTCTGGAATTAAGAGAGATGGGTGGCTTTTCCCATTGTAACGGTGTGGTTTAAACGATGTTTCAATAAAATCAGCCACTGTTTCTTTAGGAACACACACAAGCAAGAAGTAGGATGATGGACTCTTCATTCAGCACACCAGGCTCAAGTGCCATCCCTCCAGGTTTCTGTAAATCCTGCTGGATCTCCTTTGCACCTTTAGGAAGGTACACAGGTATTGCTGCAAGTCTGGCCCTGTGCTCTTTTGGAAAAGGGTTTTGAAAGCTACACCCAACATTAAGAAGAGATTGATGAAAGAGATTATGATAAATGCACAAAACACTTTCATTTTCTTTATTTTCAATCGATACTGTATGAATACAAAGTTTCTAGAAAGCTACAAAAATTCTACCACTTTATCAAGAAGGCATCAAAATGTGTCACTTTGCAAAGACATGAAAACACCTGCAGTAACCGACACAAAAATAGCATTTTTAGAGTGATGAAATAATTGCACTTAACTGTCATGGATATTAAAGTTATCACACATATGTACCGCGAAAGCTAGAATACATTTTTTTTTTTTTACAAAGCACTTTATAAAAAAATTCTCTGCACACAAAACCTATAATTTTCATATTACTATCATACTAAAGATAAATTCACTTTAAAGCCAACACTTAAAACATTTTAAACAAAAAAAAAAAGGTACCAGTACCTACACACAGACAATAACAAATACAAGAATACTGTACTGCCAAGAGGTTTGACTGAAACTCCTTTTGAAAGCTTCTGCAAATATGTTAAGAAAACATTGGAGAACATTCAGTTTTTTCCAAGAGCCTTCCCTCACTGTCTAACCTAGAGGTACTTTATCATCAAAAGGCAAGTTCTACATCAAAAGTTACCAGCAGCAGTACAATATTAAAGTAACCACTGACCATATATGAATATGCTTAAGTCACAAACCCATTTTATACACATTACACAAATAAACATAAAGTGAGAATTCCATTAAGTCATTTACAAATGTGAACAAATGCACATGGCAAAAAAACCCCAAAACAAAACAAAAACCCAACCTGTTTTACATAAAATGTACTGAAGAATTAAAGGCTATTCAGGTTTTCAATGTTATAAAATTCTTTTGTCTTTTTTTTTTTTTCAGGCACATATTGTATTTTTTGTCTGCAGTCATGAGCCTGAATCAGAGGCCCATAAAACAAAACAAAACAAAAACAAAAACACATATTCTGTAAGGAGGTAACAGGGATCCATCTCCTTTTAGTCAACTGAGTGCATTTAAGATTTAATTTACACACTAAAACTAATTACATGATCTCAGCAAGAATGACCTGAAAAGTTAAAGGATGAAGACGTCCAGAGTGTTTCTTGTACTTTGACTTATCCAGCCTCAATCTTTCTTAGGGGGCTAAACATCTCGTTATGAAAGATAAGAGGGGGAAAGGAGATCATCCTGAGCAAAGGACAAAGCCGGGCTCTACTCCACACATCCGCCGTGGGCCCGGGCACGTGTATCCTCGTGGGAAAAGGAGAGGGGGGACAACACCAGGGCTCTCCGTGTGACTGGCTGAGAGCTCCAGGAAAACTCCCAGGGGAGCCGCTTCAGACAGCAGGCACGCCCCAGGACTCGCAGTGGGAAAATAAATAGATACGGATTAGCATTTAGTCAAATGTCGTATCTGCCTCGGACTGGCCAGTTACTTACATTCAACATTAAAGTACACCCTTCATTATTCCCAATAGCCCATCCCGTGGGGTTCCACGGGAGAAGCTACTGCCAAACTGAGCTGTAGCTGCGGTGGAGAGGGGAAGTGAGAAACAGGCATTAGATCTGCAATTCCTTCAAAATAGTGGTGCAGTACCTAAACAAAATCAGTTTGGAGTTCAAGTAAGTAAGACTACGTTTGTTAGTAGTAATTTTTAACAGCCCCAAATGGTACCATTATGCTTGTTTGAATGAGACAGAGGTGTAGTTTGTCACAAACATTGACTAGTACAGCTGAAATGTTTGGCAATAACTCAAAAAGTATGTTCTGCTTGTGGGCCAGAAGTGTCTTTGCCCTACCTCAGTCTCATTGAGTTCAACAGGATTACTTGTCTTATAGAGGTAAGTGAGATTTAGACCTTGAAGGAATAACAAAAATAATATTTTAGAGAAAGGGAATTTGAATTATCACAATATTTACCACACAGTGTCACAATATTTCTCTATATAAAAAGTTAATCTTAGTTTTCATCAAATACTTTAAAAATCAAGTTAAAATTGTATTCACAACTATATAATCCCTCTGACAGCTTTTGGTTTTGCTGATATTTGTTCTTTCTAAAATTGTTAAAACGTTGCTCCTCTTCCCATCGATTTCAGTTGGAGTGGAGAGTACGGCCCCCGTTCACAGAAGGTATCAAATACAGACATATTATTAAGAGGAGCTAATTTTTTTTTTGTTTTTTCCAAGACATCATCTGGGAGGAAAACAAAACAACCCTGTGTTTTGAGCCGTGCTGGCCAGAGTTTCTCTTCCAGCACCTTCATCCACAACGCTCACACTCAACATTTCAATGCTTAACCCCACGCAATCGCAGTTACCCTCGCTATGCTCAGTTCTCCGTGTTCGTCTTGATTTATGCATCTGACCTTCAGCGTGCACAACTTTGTAAACAAAATCTTCTGTCTAAACAAAGAATCTTCACAGATACCAAAATATTATTAGAGGAGATCAATGAAGCCACGTTTGTCCACTGAAATTCTGTAGGATACGGATCTCTCACTATGCAGATGCGTGACTGGATGAAGAGAATATAAATGTGAGTATTTTCATTTTTATATCACAGACAAATCAGTTGCTGGTTTGCAATGCTGTCAGAAATGGCAAACAGTAGGTTTTTCTTCAGCAGGCTGATCATTAGCAAAATCCTTTTGCTATGAATGGTGCTCTTTTGTGAATGGAGGCCTGTAGATTCAACTTTTTCCAATAAACCAAAGGCATTACGGTGATAACTAAATATTTTTGGTCTCTCTACAAATTGTCATTATTATGGCAGCACTTTTCTAAGCTGGAATTTCAAACCAAAGGCACTTTCATGCTAGAGTGCAGAAGAGTCACAATTAATTATTTGGTCATGAAATTTAAAAAGGCAGCATTCATTAATACAATTCACTTTTCGGGGAGAACTAGGAATCTGTAACCTTTCCTTTTGGTATAGGCATTTCACTGCAATGGGACTGACTTGTACAGACAGCTGGTTTAGACCAAGCAGTCAAAGAGCGTTTCTGTGGGGAAAAAATACGGATATTTTAAAAATGGAACCAATTAATAAAACAATGTATAAAATTTAATGTTAAGAGGCTAAAGGTACATCTAATATAATGCTAAGGCACTGCATATTGTAATGCTTTGGCAGCTCTCAATTAAAAGGTTCCTACAAAAAAGTAACAGTAACAAGATAAGTACTTCCAGCTTACAAAAGAGCTCACAGTTTACAGGCAGCCTGTTGGACTACACACCCCACACTCAACAGTTGAAGGATTAAGGCTTTTAAGAATTAACATATACAGGGTATGGATCATTTACAGAAGTGTAAAGAAAAGACGATGGAAGTAGTTCCCCTAACATTACATATGTGAACATCAATAAACATTGTGACTGTTTATACCCTATAGTTATGGCATATGTAGTGTTCCAGATCCTATTAAAAAAAAACAACCTGTACCTGGTTTTGCAAATTGACTCACATACTTGATATGCCTTAAAGAGTTTGCTTGTTATTAAACAAAACAAAACAAAAAAATTTTTAAAAAATCACCAAACCCACAATTCAAACCCTAAATAAAAGACAACTTTAGAACAAAAAACAAAAAGTAGTTTTTGACTTGTAACACCAAGTGCTTAGAATAAAGGGCTACCATTAGGCTGTTACAATGCAGTGCTTTTCCTGATGTGATTGTTAGTGTTAACAATGAGCGTTAAAAGAGACCTTGCCATGGACACATTTCTCTGTTCACTTCGCAGAGTATAAACTGAAAGATCATCAGCCCTAATATCCACAGCTAGACATCACAGCAACCATCCACCTCATGGAGTCAGATCAGGCTGAGGGACTAAAGCAGTCTCCCTTCCCCTCGGTGGCGTTTGCACCCTCCTCGCACCTGAGACCTCAGCAGCGCTGGGGACGATCGTGGTCTGACCCACTACCTCGCCTAGGCTCTATTCCAGTCTAGACATTTCAACAGTGGGCAATTCTAACAGAAAGGACTATGCAGGCATATAATTTAAAGAAAAAAATAAGACTTGCTTGTTTGAAGACTACAGCACTGTGCCTGGGAGTAAATTCTACGCTTGAATTGTGCATGGGAGCGTATCGCGAAGGGCAGGGAGGAGGGGCCCGCTAAACATGAACTTTGATTCAGGACTGCGAAAGACTTTCCTAAGAACTCTCTTTGCTGATAACTCATCACTGATCTTTACGGTGGCTTGTGCTTGGTCAGGCAGCCCTCAGCCTTTCAGACAAATATTCTGCCTGAGAACCCTCTGCTGGCCCAGCACCTGCCCAGACAACTTCTGCTTGGGCAACGAGGGGCAGCGGGAGGAGAGGAACTCAGCAACACCCTCTGTCCTGAACGGGAGGGGTGAGACTGCTGCTCTCACCTGTGCGCACCTCAGACAATCACTCACACCCACGGCCGTGGTTCGAAGCCTTACAGTATTAAAATATCTCCAGCTGTACTTCACTTCCTGGAGTCTTCCCTGAATTTATCAGAAGGATGAATACTACCACATCCAAGAGGACAGCAGACCCCATGCGGTAGGTGTGTGTTTGTTTCGGATAAGGTCTTTGCCAGACCTGGAGAAACAACTGGGAGAGGTGTAAGAGCACCATGATTGAGAGAAAAAGGAGAAAAAAAAAAAAACTCTCCGCTTTCCAATTTTGCCTGATGTTGGTTGTGATTTTCTAGTGTCTCACAGATATTAAAGCTGCTGATCCTTTCAGAGGTGTACACACTCTTCTTTCAAACACACCAGTGTTTTGCTTTCTGTTTGCGAATGACTCGATGCTGTCGCCATGTCAGTTGTTTCCGTTCATCTCTTAATTTCAGAGCTGCAAGTTTTTTGCTCAAATTATTAGAAAACATAGTTGTCCATATAAAATATAACCGCACACACGAGATTACATATAATGCAAGTCTAAATCTTCAGTATTTACCTACTTATTGCAAAATGAGCCATCTTTTTCATTAAATAATCAAATTTTCATATTAGTACAATACAACTTTATACTCTTTTAAAATACACTAGATATGTTAGGGGTAAGGGATGATGTTTTCTTTCTCTGCAATACCTGTTTGAAAGTTTAATGGATTAGAAGATTAGTTTTAGCGTTGAGAAAAAAATACAAAATTTGCCTAATTTTAGGACCTGTCTGTTTCTATCAGGCATTTCTTAAGGCTATATTTTTCATTTGGTTTCAAACAGAAAAATGTTTCATTTTAAAAAATAATTTAGTGAATTACATTCGTCCATATCTTCCACCCTAATTAGTTACAAAGATAATTCTATAAAGATTATTAACTTTGTGTACTCATTTACAGTTATAGCTAAAGATCCATTTCAATTTCACTTGCATTGTAAAACAAGTATTTCATGTTGGAAAAAAACCAAAATAAATTCTTATAAATGTTGTCAGTTTTTCCCCATGGCAAATGCTCTGTCATACATTTTTCTATCAGAATTAAAAATAGGCCTCCACAGACAGAGGCGTTAGGTTCTTAAATACAGTCTTCCCAAAGAACTGTGGTTTACAAATTTGAAGAACACTTAGTTTTAGAAATAATTTTTACAACTGTACCAGAATTTCACAGCTACAATTATATATGAACACATTAAAAATGACTTCACTAAAACAGGATTTAGAAAAATGTGGGTGAAAGTTGGGCCAGAGGCACTGCCACTTAGTGTTGAGGTTTACAGTCTGTGTTTTGATAAAGAAGTGAAATGAAGTGTATATATAAATAACTGCTCAGTCCTTTACAAGCCTGTAGATGTGATGCTGTGCTCCGTGTTCGCTGTTCGACACTTCAAATACACAAGCCATGCAGAGCAGGGTTTCTTGTGTATCCCTGTTTGTCACCACCTGTGCGGGGGAAGGAAGAGGCAGACGGAGCGTTACACACCTGGAAACAGCGGGGCTGGAACAAGAAGTGACCCGTGTCACCTCGGTCCTGCCCCGATCCCGCGGCGGCAGCGGCGCACGGCTCTAAGAGCTTGGCTGAGGTGCCACCACAGAGCAACAGGGAAAGCAAGCTGGGTCACTGGATGAAACTGGCTCAAAGGCCACTACATGGACCATTCTCAGTGCTTTAGGTCACCTGTTGGGCGTTTGCTGCCTGTTTTCCCTGCCCGAGAACTAATTAATGTCACTAACATCCGCAGCACTGTAACCGAGCCCCAGTTAGGACACATCAGGTGAACACGATGGTTCAAAGTTACTGCCTCAAGCTCTCTACAAACCCCAGATTTGAATAGAAAAAGGGAGAAGTAAGCTGAAACCTGTGGAAATTAACAAAGATGTTTGTTCATGCTCACAGCCAGCTGAGCCTTTTCATCCCGAGTGTCTATAGCGTCCAATTCCAAGAGAATTATTCTGAAGTCAGTGGGACGGTTTGTTTGGTAAGCAACATGACTAAGGGATTTGGAAACTGGTTCTCAACATTACAAGCCAAGCAAGCCGTACACAGCCTGAGAGTATCACAGAAGTGGAAAAATGAAAAGCCAGTCCATACCAATAAAATTGTGAAGTTTTCCAAGACGCTGTTCATCATGTATTTCTCCGGTAAATGCTTCAGCTTGTGTATGAAGTTGATCATATATTCACACATTGGAGAGCGGTTTATCCTGTACACAAACCGGCCGTTCTCAAACCTTGCATATTCAGTCTAAAAAAAACCCAAAGAGCATTCAGAATGTGATAATTCAGGCACAGCAAAAAAGTGACTGGTAAATCTGTTTTTCTCTTTTTTTTGTGTAGGCAGGAGAAAGAGAAAGTGGCTCAGACACAGCTCGCCTGTTTGCTGGCTCCCTGCCTGAGCTATGCAATGCCTTGCTAAAAATTCAGGGGCTCTTAATTATCAAAAATTATACTATCACTGCTTGTTCTCTAACCTGCAAATTAACAAACTGAACAGATGAGAATTATAAAGTCCCTAACTGAGTAAAAATGAATAAAGCCAAAAACTGTGGTAAGATGATTTTACAAGAGTTTTGAGGCACCTGTCTGCAAAGGGAACAGCAAAAATAAGTTTATACATTTATGCTTAAGTGTGCATATAAAAACATAGATATATTATGGCATGATTTAATAGGCAATTTATAAATTACAGAAAGATGCAGGACTACAGCTGGAAGAAAACCAGACTGACTTAGATTGCTGACAGACAGTAAGGCTGTGACTCTCAGACTTCTGCTGTCCAGCTACCAGTTGCTCAGATGAGCTACTCAGTGGTTTATGAGGATTTTTGGCCTTCTCTAAGCTTGGAATAATGGAAATTATTAAAACCTTTTTTTTATGGTCACCATGGTTAGAAAACATATTTAGTATAAGAAGGACATAAACAGTGACCAGGACATTTGTAAAGGCTCAACCTTCAGCTCTAGGCTAAAATTCCTCCACAAAAACTGTTTTGTACATGACAGATGTGGGTCTGGGGCTTAGTCCCCAGCTGCAATATCACTGTACAGCAAACCAGTCAGAGACCTGACCACGCCACACAGGTCAGTGCTTAGGAAAGGTAGAAAATAAATAAAGGCACGTATCCCATCACAACACCCACCTCTACTTTTTCTACTACTTGCTTTCCAAATGAGCAGACTTTGGTGGAACAGGTGATTGTCATGTTTTCTGAGCTCTCGTACTGACTGGTGACCCCGTAAAACGCTCCTGTATCATCTTGGATGTTGCAGTTTAAGTCAGCCTGTGGGGAAAAAGGAATGGATGGTGAAGATTTGATTTTTCATTTGGCAGTGTGAATAGCATAAGCTGTCATTAGCTCACCATTCTTTTCAGAAATAAGGGGGCAGCTTAATGGTGATGACAGTGACAGTGGAAAAAATCTGTCAGGGAAGTAGCTGCCTAATTGTTGCAGTAAAAATCTTAGGAAATCAGCAAGTTATTCAAACATTAAACAATAAAAGATGACCCAGTATTTCTGTGGGCTACAGGTGATGTTCTTGTCTGGCAGATAGCTGATGAAATCCCTGGAGCAAAGGAATGCTCACCTGCGAGGAGCCTGACTCCAAAGCCAACCCCTCTGAAGCAAACCTGCACGGCCGTCTCAAATTCAGCGGAGCCACCCCACTTCAGAGAGGCCACAGCTCACTTTCTCCTTTTCCTTTCTTAAAGCAATGAAACCTCCACGGCAGAGGGAGACAGCTGGGCAACACGGGATCGATCTCTGACGAGACTCTGCCGAGCCATATGGCATTGATTCAGCAAAATACTCGACTCCACGGAGCAGCCTGACGCAACCCCCAGGCCTCCCGTGTGCACAGAGCCGTGCCCACCACCAGCAAACACTGCTGGAAGGATTTGCTGGCTTCCAGCATTTCTCTGCAGCCTCAGTAACCATCCAGCTGCCTTTGATATGCAGCATCAGAGTCCGAGGCCCGCAGGATCAAGCGAGGAACAGCACTACCTTCAATTATACATGTCCCAACCCCAGTCCTGTGCACAGCAGGATTAATTTGGCTACAAAGCAACCACACAGGTCACCTGCTGAATTCAGCCTCCCCGGGCCTGCAGCAGTGCTGGAGCTGTTCTGCCACTCTGCTCTTTGACATCACGGATCCATTTTCAAAAGCCCTCCACTTAAAAGCACACTAATATGGATACAGGCAGAGTCTAGGGACATGCACAGCTGGATTTGTTGATTCAGGCATTAGCTCTGCTGACATCTTTGATGCTCAGGCAGAGAGAGTGGGCAGGGTTTTCCTTTTATGTGGAAATAGCTGACCAGCTACTGCAGCCTGACAGCTAAGAATCACCTGAATTTGAAAGTTATGCCGAGGTGAGCACTTTAGCAGGGAAATGCACTTCTGCAGCTGTTTCACTGGCAAGTCTAGCTCTGCTTGGTTCTATTCCTAATACAGAAAGGGAACACAAAATACTTGACAGACACCTTCATGTTTACCCTTAGACTTCTTAAAAACCCTATTTAAAGGAATGTGCCCTATCCCTGCAAGTGTTCAGGGCCAGAGTGGATGGCGCTTTGAGCAATCAGGTCCCCATGACAAGAGAGTTGGAAACAGATGATATCTAAGGCTCCTTATGACCAAACCATTCTATGATTCTGGTGTGGAGCACTTGCCACAGCTCAGGTCATTTGTAACTGCTATTTAATTTTTAACTTGGCAATAACTCATTAATCCTCCTTAGTGTCTGCAGTCCTTATTTGTGGTACAGCGTTCTGAGGCAATATTCTGATAATAGCACACACTGAGCTGGTCTGTGGTACAGAGAAGACACAGGTCTAGGATTTCTTGGGGCTGGCTTGGTAAATTAATCAGTGGAGCAGCCTCCTGAGGTTTGCACTCAGTAACACAAACAGCCCCACAGTCACGTATTTTGCATAAGAGGAAGAAATCCTTTAGCTGCTGCACCTTGTTTCTTGCACCTGCTTTGCGTGAGGTCAGCAGTTAATGTTTAATGTGCATCTAAAGCAGGGCTGGCACAGGGAGCTGCAAGGAATTGTTCAGGGCTGGTAGTAAATAAGCAATTTGCCATCACAGCTGGCCTGCAATCGAAAGATGGCAAACATCTAAACACGGCAACCTGCAGCAGCCATCGGCCACGCCAGCGCTACTCCACCAGAATTTCCGAAGAATTGGGGTTTCTCGTAAAACAACTGCACTGCTGTAACTGGTGATAATAGTAACAGAAGTAGCCTCTTGAAATGCAATTATTCCTGCTGCTACCACGATTGCAGTGTTACTAGCAAAACATTTTCCCTCCTTTCAGATATGAGCAAAATATTAAGGAAATTATAACTAAACCACCCCTCACAATTTCACGTTGCCAAAAGGCAACTGCACAACCTTGCTTTTCAAACTGCAATAACAAATGTTCAGAGATTTAAAAAAGGATAACATTTTATCTGCTGCCGTCTGATTTTGAAGCCCACTGAAAAAAGTATCCAACTGTTGTATTTACATGCTGACATTTAACCTGGAAAAGTAACACATGTGGCCATCTGGCACCCTGTTGTTCACTCCCACAGCTCTTCCAGCTCTTGCTGAAATCACCGGGAGGCCTGTGTACACAAAACATCCAGGCTGGGGCCTGATGTTTCAATGAGGAACACTTGAAACTATCACTCAGTTGTCATGATTTTCTCTGATGCAATCACAACATGGTTGCAAAAGTCCCGTGGTGATCATATAGATGAGAATTATCTTTATTTACTTGTTTACTCTTCTTTTTTTTTCCCTCTTTTTTTTTGAGTCTAGCACACAATAAAGGTGTTTTCAAGGAAGGACAGAATTCTCACTGTAAACAGTTTTCATGTTCAACTAATTACAGATTGCTGAGAGCTGAAGCTTTAAGACTCTTCAAAAAAGTCTAACACCAACATTAAAAAATCATAGGAGTTGGGAAGCAAATGCTCTTAAATGAAGGCTTCACCAGGAAGCAAATGCTCTTAAATGAAGGCTTCACCAAAGCCTTCTTTTAGTACTGTAACAACTTTGTTTAAAGGACTTAAGTATATTATTATGGCTTTAATCATAAGGGATTTGTCAAAACATATGCATCTAAAAGCTAAATTGTATTTCTCAAACTGATGAAATGAAAATAAATTTTTTGCCGTTTTTTTTCCTTCTCCAAAAGGTTATGACAAAAAAAAAAAAGCTTCTTTATGTGGCTGTGAAAGCTGCAGATGTGGGAATAAGGAGATGTGTTATAAATGGATGCCCTGGTATTCAGCTTTAGCTCCTTACTACTGTATTGATTCCAGGGCTTGTGTCTACATTTTAGAAGGGATGTTGGAAAATTGGAAAGTGTTCAGCAAAGAGTTACAAGAATGATTTCAGGTCTGGAAAACATCCTTTGTAGTGAATGACTAATGAAACTCCATCTACTTACTTTTTCCAAGGGAAGTTTTTCCACAACCTTGTCATAGCCTACAAGTTGCTACATGGGGAAGAGTCTTCTCCTAGATTAAATCTTGCAGGAAAGGACATTAAAAGGCAGAAAGCTAAAGCTAAGCAAAAGCAAAATGAGAAACAAAGCAGGGGCTGGTAACCCTGATGGCAATGGAATGCTGGCATAACTCTCAGAAGAGGAGAAATCACCGTTACCTGGGGTCTTTTTTAACCAGCTAAATATCTGACAGGGATGCTCTGGTTCAAGCAGGCTTGGTATTGTCCAAAGGCAAACATTACTTAGCAAGGTTCACTGCCTGTGTTACATGAAAGGCAAGACTACATAAATATAATAACAAAATTGAAATAGAGGAATTTATCTTATTCTATCTTTATCTCCTCATAATTTCCTATTTCAGTGATCCTTGTGAAAAACATGACAACAGGCAAGCCTCTGGAGTGCTGCTACCAGCTCTGGGGCATTATTTCCACGGTGCTCTGTCTCCAGCTGCTCTCCTGCACTCAGGCACGGGTTGCAAGGCTTCCTGGGCTGTAAAACAGCTTTCCCTCCTGTACAGCTTCTCAGACAGCCGTGCTCTGGGCTCCAGGCACTGGGATTGGGGAGCACTCTTGCTGCCTGTACAGATAAATAACTTTTTGAATGGTGACTTCAAATACATTGGCATGACTTATGGGACTTCAAACATTATGGGATGATCACGTGTGATGAACAGGAGTCCATTTACTCATTGAGTTTTAAAGATTAATACAATTTAGGGAGGAAAAAATCCCAAACCACAAATGGAATTTAAAATTTTTTTTTGCTTTGCTTTCAAGAGTAGAAATCTAATTTAGATTTATTTCTGAGCACTGAGTTTTATATTAGCTGAATGCACTTGGAGGTGGGAGAGGCATTCAGCTTTCTGGCACCCTATCTCCAGCGTAAGAGCATGATTAATTCATTAATAAAGCAGAGCTTGTCAATGGGTAGCACTGGAAATATTACATATTAAGAGCACCAAATGTTTGATACATTGAATGGAGAAGCCTCTGCCAGTGTGCTGGAGGAAACACCTAAACAGAGCTGGCCGTGACCAAAATAAAGAGTAAAAATAAATTAAAAAAACATCTTCCCGTTCCTTTCCCAAGAGCTCTCGGGCTCTGTGCTACAGGCAGGGGCAGAGGGTAGAACCCTTGTGTAATAATAACAGCTTTGGCTACCAAAAAAAGCAACTCCAGCAAAAATTGCTGAGAAGAGTCTAAATCCATCCTGCTGAGTAGAAGGAAAACAGCACCTACTGGAAACAGTGGGATTTGGGGAGGGCCAGAACAGCTTTCACTGGCACTCAGCAGTTAACATTAAGCACATAAGGTCACTTATTAACAACATATAGGTTTGAGCAAGTGCTGACTGCGGGGAGGTGTGTTACTCATAGACCGCGTCGTGCCTCCCCTCCTCCTCTGCAGAGCGCCACCAAAGAGCAGGGATTCCAAATTGTGAAGCAATTTTTTCCAGCGGGAGCATCTGGGCCGTTGGCACGTTGCTGTGCAGCTCAGGAATTGTGTCCAGGTCTGCCACATGGTTGGCCTTGTGATGGACAGGCCAGGCTGCTCCGCTTCCCAGCCCCTTCCACTCCTGCAGCCCCCTGTGCCGAGACGGCTGTGGTGGGGAACAGCAAATGGATGTCTGCTTTCTTCCACACCTAATTTGTTTTGCATACATTTGCATGCTGGCCGTAGAGCCGTTCACATCACGGGTGCCATTTGTGAGCTGCAGACCATTTGCCAGTCAGGCTGGCGAGTCAGTGTGTGTCTCTGTGTGTGTGTGTGGAGGGAACTCCAAGATTCTGGATTATGCAATATAAATTACATGTAAAAATAGAAAGAAAAAAAAAAAACCACCAAAAATCCCCCAAAAAAGGCAGTACCCGCAATTGTGTGTGTGTGAGTGAAGGGCACAAAGAATCTCTGCACCTTTTAAGAGGGCTGGAGGCACATGGGGATAAATTCAGGAGGGGGTGGGAGGAGACCACAGGCACAAGCCATTTCTGAACACTGATTACATGGGTAAATTGTTTGTTCCAGTGTATCACAAAGAGAAGGAGCATTATTTTTCATGCCACAGCTGTTTTGAATAAGAATAGGAATAAACTTAACTATCCTCCTCATGTTACTTACCACTAATTATGGCATATATTTACATCTATAAAACAGTGAAATTTTGGGAGACATAATTTAATGCCTCTTTATTGTGTAGATTCCTTTATTTCCATCCCACATTTGAATTTCAAAAATGTTTAGGACTTCAAAGCATCTTTAAAAGCTTGCCCTAATTATAATATGCATTACTTTCTAAAACTCCTAGTTTGCATTGCAGATTCCTGCAAATAGAGGCATTCATTTTAAACATCAATTAATATCATCCACGTATCTTCAGATGAGTTTGGCTCTTTGTTTCAGAGTTGCAGTGAGCTCTGACTAAGCTTTTCTCAGTTACAAGAATAGTTCAAGCTACTGCAAAACCTTTAAAATTAAGCCAGTGGATCAGATCCACAGAAAGCCCGACAGGCCAACATTCATTTTTATCAGTTGTTTTTTTCCTATGTGACCAATGAGAAAACATCCCTCTTCCTTTCAGAAATATTTTCTTCCCAAACCTGTCCCTGTAGCTGCAGAAATCAGTTCAGGTTGGCACAGAGCATTTGGCAGTGTGAGAGGCACAAAATCCCAGCGTGTTATTGCAAGGTGTGCTTACACCAGCAGTAAGGATCCCAGTGGAGGCAGGACCCACTGCACAGTGCTGTAGCTTACATGGAAAAGTCATGCAAAGTTTGCCTCAAAATTTACAGTTGGAGGTTGAGGCAAAACCTGAGAGCAAAATAACAAACCTACAGCAGCAGAATTTAGTCCAGGAGCCCTAAGTGTATTGTTTAGAATTACAGAATTTAAGAATAGTAGTGAGCAATCAATCAGTGGGAGAAGCATTAGATATGAACACGAGTAGAACTTCAACCAAAATAAGAAACCAGTACAGGCACCCTGTGTTGACTTAGCTTTTGGACAGGCTAATTGGAACTTCAAAGAGCAGAACACTTTGGGGCCATTCCCAAGTCACAAAGACAGTTTAAATACAAACTAACCACCAGGAGCATTGACCCTACTCAGATTAAGGTTAGATGGCACAAACTGTACCTGGTTGTTTTACACAGATTGGGCCTAGCCCCACAAAGTGAGAGAAGCAGGATTGTGCACTCAACCTGCAGCCAGGGAAAGGTTTCCTCTGCAGATATTCTCCAGCCTTCCCTGAATTCTGCATCAGTGTTCTAGGACAGCTTTTACATTTATTTAGGACCATTTATTTCTGTTCTAATTCTATAGCCCTGTAATCTCCAGTCTCACATCCCTGTCACACAAACTTCCTGTGCCGCATCATTAGGACTTTGTTCCTTATTTACAATACACCAAGTAAAACTCCCTCTATTACTGTAAAAGTCTGTCTTCCGTGGCAATTTCCCTGAACTCTGTGATTCCCAGTGACTGCCTGGGATAAAGCAGAGGAACAGAGTCACTGCATTCCGGGTGCAAGACAAGGACCAGGGAATTGCCTTGCAGGGCTGTAAGGTTGGTTGGTTGAGGTGGTGGAGGAGGAGAAGTCTCTTCCTTCTGTACCTCCTGCACTGTTAGGTATGATGAGGCCCAAAAGTGTGACATCCAGATGTGTCACCAGGACTGGGGCCAGAAGCTCATCCATTCCCAACATCAGGTTGTGTTTCCCATGAGATACCATCTGCGTGAACCAATAAAGCTCTGCAAAACAAAGCCAACTTTGCTTTGTACTCCATCCCGGTGCTGCCTTGCTAAGTCAACTCCACAACTGCCAAATGTCTTCTTGCAAGATCTCAGACCTTTCCCTCCCACTTTTTTTGTGATCAAATCTTATTACCAAAACCAGGACAACAGGGAAAACTGTGCTGCTGAGCAGCCTGAAGCAGAACTAAATGGGAAAGAGCCAGAGGAGTATTCTTTCCAGCTACCAGAGCTCAGCTGCCTTCTGCCTTAGTCATCCTCAGCACAAGTACTCATCTGTGGTCTTCCTGTTTCCCATACATCCATTCCACAGCACATTTAATGTCTAAACAAAATGCCCTTTGTGCTGCCTCCAGTGACATGCTGACTTCCCCTAAATCCATTTGCAGGGTCACCATCCCTTCTGGAATCAAATCCTCACCTTCACTTTCAGGCTTCTCACGTCATGACACTCTCCCGCTTCCCTCCTCTGGTTTGCCTTGGCTTCTTTCACTCAGACCCTGCTTTCCTTTCATGATTCTCCTCAGAGTGCTTTCTCACCTGTACTTATTTGCCCGACCAAAATTCACTTTCCTATTTTACCCACCAAAACAAGGACTGCCACCGTCACCTTGGATGCAGCAGCTTACAGTGCTGAGCAAAGGACCCATCGGTGTCCTTACATGATAATAAAGGAGGAAGGCAACAGAGAGGATGGGAAGGGGGAAATGGGAAAATAAACAGTGAGACAGACTATTGGGACTAAGCAATAACCACACATCATGAACAGAACCTGGGAGGAGGTGAACTTACAGAGTAGGAGGAGGTGGCAGATGATGAGAGAGTAGATACTTATTTAGAACAGGATGCTTAATTCAACCAAAACTAATTTATTTTCATATGAATAAATCTGAGGTTACTTATAGGGTCAAAAACACTGTCAGCAGCCCGTGCCAGCTTTATCCTGGTAATATTATGACTATTTAAAACAGTTTTTCAACACTCCCCAAAAAATGGGAACAGCATCCTTTTTTTCTGGAGAAATGCCCTATTGGGGTGAAAGAAACAAAGGACAGTGAGCTGACAGTTTAGGATCTAATTCTCATGAGAAATCAGACAGCTATCTTCTGTTTTTCCTATACATACTCCTACATATGTTTAGGACTGGGGGCCACTGACGTGAAGTTAATTCCTAGAAGAGTATTCATTGTGACTCTTGCAACACTCAAACACTGCACCAGGCACCCTCTCTCTGCCTCACTCACTTGATGACAATGAAAATCCACTGGTCTATTTTAAGACCATGGCTCAGGAAAGTGTTCTCACCACATTTTTAATGTATAACTCAGAGGGATGTTAGCACTGTATGTTTTTTAATCTCTAAGCTAATACAGCACAAAATTGTATTAAAAGGCCATTATGCTGGAAGGCACGGTGAGGTTAGGAAATGTTGGATTGAAGTTGCCTGCACATCCTGACTGCTGAACTGTATCATGTCACAGGGTTCAGCCACACAACTGCACACTCGCCCTCTGAGCAGCTACACAACATTTCTTTGTCTTTCTTTGCTCACTGTGGCCCAGCCCCTGTTTCCTGAACACTACTCAGATCCTGTGCTGAACACAGGATTATACATTTTATGGAGGCTTTTTCCATGGCATCACCTTGAGACCTTTTAAACAGCCATGAGTCTGATTTGCCAGTGACCACCTGGGGTGAAGGGGTGGTTTCACCCCCACGTCACAGATGTGGGACGGGGACAGGAGTGTTACAGGTGTGCACTGCTTGGGGGAGACACAGCAGAGAAGGCTGGCACTGGAGTTTCCAAAGTCAGGAGTATAACACAGACCTCAGTGATCCAAGGAAGGTCTCTACTGGCTCTAGGTATACCTTTGAGCATTCAGCATGCCTGAAAATCAATTCCCACATGGAGAAAAAGCAGAACATACAATACATCAATTACCATATCACAAATCTCTGCTGCGTCCACGTCTAGTGCAAAGTCTGAGGCTTATCATTCTCTGTGGGAAATGAGAACAGGCATGTGAGGTGACATTCATTGTTGCCAGTGGGTTTTGCAAGTATTTATTATGCGGAGTGGACTGGAGAGAGGGTGGTCCTCAGCTCAAGCCAAATTTCACAGGGAAACCTATTCAGTGGTCACAGACCCTTAACTCTGAGCTCCGTCCCTCTGCAGCCAGATTTCTTCTGCTGTTTTGTTGGTCCTGTTCCCACCTCTCACACACCTGTTCCTGCTGTATGACTTAATCCCTGTGTTTCCCTGCAGGCTCCTTATCCCAAATGCTCCCTCTTCCCACTGTCTCCCTCTTTTTGACCCCACATTCTCACCTGCCTGTTCCAGGCCACTGGTGCCCACTGGGTTTCAGCTCCCACTCCTCTGCTATCTCCTCTTTCTCGCCTCTTTGCTCAGCCAGCCCTCAAACACTTGGTCTATAGCTCCCAGGCCCAGTTTTAAGCCCCATGAATTTCTCAGTGGGTTTCTTCTGCAGTCCAGCACAGCTCCTGCTCAGTGGCTTAGCCCTTCTACACCCACATCTGAGAAGAAAGAATCTCCCTCACTGCAGTTTCCAGTTCTAAATCTAGTGCCACAGAAACTCTTGGAAGGATATGAAGCCTGGGGGATTTACAAGGTGCAGAGTATTTCAAATCCATAGATAAACGCCAGGAAATCTGATCATAAGCAGTGGTTCCAGGTCAACCTTTTCTGGTTTCAGCCCCAACCTGTCCACCCTGTAATTAAACCCTGATTTGTGCCCCTTTTACTGAGGTTTTAAAAGAAAAATTTAAAATGCTTACATGATAACTGCTGCTACGAAAAGGAGTATACCACAGAAAAAGTACCCCAACAAATTAGTGAGTCTAAAAAGCTTTAGTATAAGCATGAGGTTCAGCCTGCAGATTCGCTGATCCTTTTGGGTGAACCTTTTAGCAGTTTAGTGGTGGACTTGGCTAATGGCTGGACTCAATGATCCTGGAGTCCTTTCCCAACCTAAATGATTTTATTATTTTATGATTATATTGCTAACAGGAGATTTTGTAAATACAATAAGAAAAACCTGATGTATCAGTGAATTTTATCACGATTAGATCAATACACAGCATCCCTGCCCTCCATTCTAATTATTTTTTTCACCCTTGCTCTGATGTGATAAGTTTTGGAGCAGAGTCCTATGGCTGACTAACAAAAGGGTAAGGAGAAATGTCCTTCAAGAAAACCCCAGGCACCCTCCCAGGCTCCCAGTTGTCTCAGTTTCCATCCTGTTCGGTCCTCTCTGCACAAGCACGGGCTGATGGCAGGGCTGATCTGTTGCCCTGGTTTTTGCTAAAGACTTCTGTTTTAACCTTGGAGTCAGAATTCTTTCTCACAGTTTCATGTAAATAATAGCCAATGTTTACTTAACGGTATTTTCTGTTTTTCATTCCTTTTGTGATAAGAGAACTTTGATGAGCATCTTTCTTCTCCAGTGGCATTGAGAAGGAAATGACATGCTCTCCAAGCCCTTGTGGAGTTGGGAATTGTATAAGAATGTGACATATGTAAATAAAGTGGGTCTTTTCCCTCCTTTCTGCTGAACCTGGCAGGGGTGAGAGTGTCTTTACTGTGTTTTCCCAGACACACTGATCCTTGCACTGCTTGCTCGTGGCAGAAGTTGCACCTCGGCAGCACTCAAAAGCAGGCTCCATCCCCGCGCCTCCCCTGCTTTTCCCTGGACCACTAGATGGCAGTTCCCCATCTCCAAACGGGGCTCTCGGTACCTGTTGGCTCCCGCCCAGCAGCTGCAGAGCCGGGCAGAGCCGGGGCACATCTGCCTCTGCTGCTCTGGCTTCTGGGGAGCTGGCAGCAGCAGCAGCCCCGGCCAGCCTCCCTCCTGAAGGGCCAACAGCTCTGCACTCGGGCACCACAACACAGGGAACTTCCACAGGCACCCCAGGGGCCCTGAGCACCACACACAGCCCTCCTCAACGGGAGAGCTCCTCCACGTCTTACTCACCCAGAATTTTACGAGGAAGAAGGCGTTTTGAGGCCCCTTCCCGAAGAGCTCCTTCAGACCGCCCTTCTTTTCAGGGAATTTGTCATAAATCTGACGGATGTCCACCGACTCGAGCAGCGGGTCGCTGTAAGAATGGTTGGCGTGTCCGATGTGCACGAAGAGGTGTTTATTGTACTGCAAGGAAGAAACGGGAAAGTCAGTGCTGTGGGAGAGGAGCAGAGGGTTGTTGCGGCAGGGGGCTGCGCTCTGATGGATCCAATGACTCGCACATCGCTCCTGGGACTGGGATTTTCTGCAGCATGGTTTCCGTGAACAACTTCACTGATTGTGTCACAGACCCTTGTCGAACAAGGGCCAACATCAAAAAAACCTGTGTCCCCGCTGCAAAGCCCAAAGCTCGGGCCTCTGCAAGGGGGTAATTTACACTGCAAGACCCATGGGCAGCACGGTGATGAAGAGCCCTTCACTGAGCATAAAAAGATGAATGTGCTCAGGAGGAAAGCCTATTTCTGCTCCTTTAAACAGTGCTTTTTAATGTCCTGTGTTCTCAGAGCCTGAATTTCTGCTTGTGCCACAGAGCCCACTCATGCACACCGCCTGCCTGCCTATCAAAAAGCCCCAAACCTCTATCCGTAGCACATCTCAGCTAAAAGAGGTGGAAGGGATTTCCTTTTAACTGCAGGAGGACAGTAACAAGAAGGCCAGTCACTCTGTGCTGCTGTTCCCATAGGCACTGTCCTCACAGTGTGCCCTCCTGTACTTCGACCCATGTAATATTAAAGAGCCCAGCTTTTCCCCCTCCCCTCGGGAGCCAGCTCTGTAGATGACCATCCCTTCCAAAACACATTCAGCTTCAATTTCCTATTTCTTAACTGCATCCCATCACACCTCATCATAATCATAGGGATCACCTCGGCAGTGCCTTTCCTGCCTGGGGGAAATCCTTGGCCCGGTGAAGCCCACTCCTAAGGAGTCCAATATGATCTTTTAGGGGCTGCCATTTCTCCAAGAGAACCTTTCAGCACCCGAAATGGAAGTGGAAGGATGAACAACAAAGAGCCTCCACCAGTCAATCAGCACCTCCCAGGGCCATGAGAGCAGAGTGCAGGAGCTCCAGAGAGGCAGGATTAAACACTGGGGGTTTTCACCATGCAGATCACAAAACATTTTGCTAACTCAGTTAAGGGAAAGCTGATATGCAGTCAATGAACACTCGAAAACCCTGTCACATTGAACAGATGCTGTATATAAGGGGCAATTCCCAAAAGCTAGGCACAAATAAAATATTTAAAACCCCAAAGCAAACCTCATTTAAGCTATTTTGTTTACAATGTACCTGCTGAATGAACAAATTGAAGTGACAAATCTAAATGAATTGGGCAACCACTCAGAGCCTTCCTTCGGTGTGAGCAGAGTCTTCCCTAGCAGATGTCCAAAACTCTGGGGAAAAGGAAATGGACTGGCTAGATTTCTGCACTTAGGAAATGAAATTGAAATCTATTAAAAAATCATCTAGCACAGTGAAATCTGAATTTAGAACCAGAGAACACTCATCTGGGTATGAGGCCAAAAATGAGATACAGCCTGTGTTTCTTTGCAGGGCTGCATTTCTGTCTAAATTTTGTGGAAGGAAAAAGGAAAGCATAACATCTTATTAAGGCATTTGCACAAGCAAAAAAATTTGGGGATTGTTTCCTCTCAGTCTTGTCTGCTGGAGTCATTCCAGGTTGTACAAATAACCACATTTTTATGGAAACAGAATTGAGGGCTCAGATTCTCCTGTAAATTCTCCTCCTCCCCAAAAGAGTCTCTCCCCCAGCCCAAAGAAGGCCGTGGAGGGGAGGGGGAAGGGAGAGCTGTATTTTACAGTTTGGCCACTGCAAACTCCCAAGACAATTCACACACTGTGCCTTATTCTGCAAGCCAGGCAAATATTCAAATTGCTCGGTATCCAAACTTCAGTAACAGCAAACACATTTATAGGGACATGGAGCGTGAAGTCTTAATACTCTTTAAATATAAAAGCAAAGTTGGAGGCAGCTGCAAAGCTGCCACAGTTGTCTGCAGAGCTCGCCAAAGCACCAGATGCTGCTGCAGCAAAATTTCTGAGCGGGTACAGTAGGACAGATGGTATGACATCACCTGACAACATTCTTAGGACAGAAATGTTTATTTTGATATTGCAATGTGTGATTATTTTCTCCTTATGTTGCTGCAATTCCTATGCTAAGTGCAATCATTACTAAGCTAATTAGACATGGCATATTTCTGTGAACTAACAAACGATAATGCAATATTGGAGCAGGGTAAATGGATACTGAAATGATCCCTACCGTTTTGAGACGAACACGCTCCATGACAGGAACTGATGCATAGATAAAGGCAAAGGAGCAAAGTTTTATGCCTATATTTTTGAGCCCATTAGTGTCTGAAAAGCTTAAAAACATCCTCATTATATTGAGAACTCACTGTTGATTTAGACCGAGTATTCCAGAGTCATTGAAGTACATTAGTGGCTGAGGAATTTACTCACGCTACAGCATTTAAAGGATTTGCATCTGGCATCAGGGCAATAATGTGCTTTACATGCCATAAACCACCACAAGTCAAATCCTGTATTTTCTAAGTACACAAGTACACAAAAATAGGAGGAACATTTTCAGCTCTCTGTTCTGTGTCTGCATTACACCACATGCCCTGGAGATGGCCGCCTCTTAAAGCTGAGCTCCTTCCCTTAAAAAAATTCTAACTATCCAAAGAATGCAGTAAAGCCATGAAATATGACTGTTGTCAAATAATACCATGAGAAAAATTATAATCCACTTAGGAATCCAAAAGAACCAAGACAAATTGCCAATGGCAGGGGATGCAAGCATTTAGGCTGGTGCAGAACAAAGACAAACCACCTACATCCGCTTTATCAGCCAGTACATATATTTTGCAACAGCTCCTCACCAAATTTGCACTTCTATTCTGACACAGCCATACAGCCCAGCACGTGGGGGGGTGAATGGCTCCCCATCCACAGGGTGATGTAGATGCTGAGCAAGATGGAAGGAGCCGGCCTGAGAGGGAGCAGCTGCTTCTGTGGGAATGACCTTGCTCACGGGGTACAAGGGTGCTGCACCCTCCTGCAGCCCCCAGCCATGATTGAGCCCTCCCAAATCCCACTGACACGGCTGGGAGTCACCTGTCTGAGCAGTGACTGTGCTCCTGCAGGGAACAGGAGCCAGGCAGGGTGGGCTGACTGGAAGCCAGGCACTGGAGTATCAGCTGTCTGTGCGTGGCTCTCACCCGCACCCTGCCCAGCCCCAGCCCCGCCGTATCTCGTAAATCTGAAACTCTTTAATTTCCTGCTGATGTAAGAAAATCACTTGGTCTGCCAACAAGTTTTCTTATTTCTACCAAAACACTAGAATATTTAATTCCTGCCGCTGTTGTCCTCCACTGGAGCAGATTGGGAGTTATAAACATGACATTTTAGTGCTATAACTGGAGTCTGTACCAACTCCTGTTGTTAAGGTTTTTAACACTTTCCTGTGCAATGTTAATTGGACTTTCTGTGCTGTATGCTACCATACAGCTGTGTGGGCAACCTGGTCTTTCATGGACCTCCACGCATTCAGATTCCTGCCTGGATCTGCGCAGGGATTGAATCAGAAATACAAAGTAAAAGAGGATTTTGGGTGACTTTACGGTTGCAGAAATGGAGAGGTAGGTGATGAGGGAGGGCAGTTCCCTGACACTTTAATGTTGCCCAGCACTTCCCAGCGAGTGCCACAACAGTCCCAGTGTGAAACTGGGACTTGCTGGTTGGGCAAGGTGCTTACACAACGTTTCCATCAGCTTTTCTGCAACAGTTCTGGCCTGTCTGATTTAAGACCCTTCGGTCCCAGTTCCAGAAGTGCTGAGTGCTCAGATGGCAAAATTATGCCTGACTATAGGAAGCTCTCAATAACGTTAAGTATTCTGCAAAATCAGGCTCATGACAAATCAAAGGGGACCCTCAAAATCAGTGGCCCATTCATTCTTTTGCACCTGAACTTCTTGGTTTGTCAATTGTGAGTAATAATGCTCCTCCATCTAAAGCGACTGCACTAGTACATCTGTGAAATGCAAATGGAGGGAATTATTAATTCCATTTGGAAGGGAGGTTAGACAGTGCACAGCGAGCAGGGCATGGGGCCACGCATTTCAACAGCAGAAGAAAACAAACTACTGAATAGTTGCTTATCAAAGAAGGGCCATCTACATCTCCACTGAATGCGGGAGAGGAACAAATAAACATGTGAGCATGTCATTATCTGCTCTCTGCAGAGCAGACGCAGGGGGATGTTTCCCAACTTCTGAGAGCCTGGCTCTGCAGCCGGGCCAAGCGGTTTTGGGTGTAGGGGTGGGGGAAGCTGCTGAACGAGTTGGGGAGATGTGGGGCAGAGGCACAGGCAGGTGCAAAGCCCTTGGGGCGAGCCAGGACGGGTGCTTGGGGCAGGCAGAGTGGGAATTCACAGCCGCAGCCCACCACAGCCACAGCACACCCCACGTGTGCCCTGCGCTTTCCATTTCGCTGGGGAATTTCCCCAGCAGCGGTGGGATCTGAGAAAAGGAAGAGAGCTGCATGAAGGCAGCAGGGAGAGCACAGCCAGGCCCCAGCAGCTCTCCACTCGTGGGCTGACTTTGGGGGATAAATGGTGCTGGTCTCCCAACACACCTAACCACGGTCTGGCCCAGAGACCCTCCCTGGGCAGTCCGTGTCCTGGCACAGCCGGGCTGGGGAAGCTGGCCTGGGGTTTCCATCGTGTCTTCATGGGGTCCCCAGGGAATCCTGCTGGATGGGAAGTCTGCTGCTGTGCCACGGCTCAAGACTGGAGCCTGTGTCAATACTGGACCTCTTTAAAGTGCTTTCTTGCACTTCTAACTATGGACACTTGAAAATGAACATTTCACAGAGTATGACATTTGCATCCCAGAGCCAACATGCAGCTCTCCAGCACGGCAAAATAAATGAGCCTTGTGTTTGGCAAAACTTTTTCTGATTCCAGATTAAAACGACCTCAAATCCCGAGCCTGTGGCTCCGAGACATTCATGCTAATGTGAGTTTGCTTTCTTGTCCTTTCACATCACAAAGACACTAAACCAAGGACTTCCTTGTGAGTGAAATGCTGAACTGCTCTTTATACTGTTTACAGGGAGTACAGAAAGGATAAACAATCCTTGCAACAATGGATATTGTTCAAGGATGGAGGGCTTCTTTTGAAAAGATCTCATTTATTTTTCATCACTTAGGTGGTTTGATTAACTTTGGTGAATTTTACTGCATTTGGCTAATGATGGCAGGCTGTTTTTATGGCCCTTGAGCAATTGCTTTCCCTTTCTGGTTCTCAGGCACAATTCTCCCTGGGCTCACAAAGTCCTTTTACAACAACAATAAAACCTGAATTAAAACATAAAGAATGTTTTATTTCTTCACCACTTTTTAAAATACATTTTGAAATTTGGACCTAATACAATTCGACAGTTTGGATGGGTGGACTAATACTGAAAATGTCCATCAGCCATGTTCTTTATAGCACTATATAGATATTTTAAATGTAAAGCTGTCTGAAGTGCTCACAATTTAAATAAATGTGACAGCAAGAGCAAGAAACCTCGAAAAGGAAGAGAAGAAAGGGTTTTTTCTGTTGGGTGGTGATAGGGTTTTTCTCTGATCGAAAATCAAGTTTGAATATACATATATATATTATACATATATAAGAATTTGAATTATTCTCATTTCACTTATAGTCTTTGAATCTTATATCTGCTTGTGTAGCAGTCAATTTCTTTAGATCCTTTCTAACCTGCTTGCATGCTCAGTTTATATTTGTTAGGGAACATGGGATTACTTGGTTTAAGCATTTGTCCTGAACTTTCACAGAACCACTACAGTAAAAATGGAAAGCCTCCATTAAGGAAAACCTGTCTTGGAAGCGACAGAATGGCACATAAACTGCTTCATCTGCCGAGAATAGAGTTATATAGGGCAGGCAATAATCAAAGGTAACCAAAATGCTGCTGCTTGGACCTGCCAGGGCAACTTCTATGCACCATTTAGGAGCTCTGCGTCAGCACGAAATGCCACAAAAGGAAAATACAGCTTGACATTTGTAAACTGAATTGATTTTCATGTAAAAGGAGGAGCAATTTTACCCGTCCTCAGCTGCAGAGTCAGTATTCCAGTGTTCTGCAACTGTGCCATCTTGGGTTCCCCAGACTATCTTCTACCTTGCAGAGTTACAGTGAGGGTTGCTTATTGTTTCCTTTCTGTATTTTTCGCTTTTGTAAGTGGAACAATTTTGTGTCTAGACGAGGAAAAAGATCAACAGCCATCCACAAGTGGGAGGACTCTACGGAGCAGATTTCCAACCCTCCAGAATGGCCACTCTAAACTAAAAAAGACTGCCTGGCATTGAGCAGCTTTTGTACTTTGAAACATCAGTGGCCATTGGAAGAGCCACAGAAATGCCGAAGGTCCCATTCCTACAAGGAATTCCCTGCAGGTGGACCTCTGTGCCCATGCACAGCCCCAGAGCAGGCACTGGGAGTCACCATGGATAACAAACCTCAATTTCCAATTTCTGTACAGGAATATGGACTGCCAGGGGCCTGCCAGGATCAAGTCCTGTCCCCAGATGCCATGCCAAATACACCATTTTCACTAAGCTTCCAGGTTATATTTTAAGGGAGAATTGATTGTTGCCCTGGTTTTTGCTAAAGCCTTCTGTGTTTGACCTTGGAGTCAGATTCTTTCACACAGTTTCATGTAAATAATAGCCAATGTTTACTTAACGGTATTTTCTGGTTTTCATTCCTTTTGTGATAAGAGAACTTTGATGAGCATCTTTCTTCTCCAGTGGGATTGAGAAGGAAGTGACATGCTCTCCAATCCCTTGTGGAGTTGGGATGTGTATAAAAATGTGAGATATGTCAATAATAAACAGTATTATTCCCTCCTTTCTGCTGAACCTGGCAGGTGTGAGAGCCTCTTTATTGTGTCTTCCCAGACACAACTGATCTATTTGCCCCCAGTACTGTGAGGCTTTCTGGCCTGATTTTGTGTTGGGGGAGAGAGGGAGGAAGGGTCACCTTTTTTTAATAAAATGCTGGAAGGACGTTTGATCAAGATAATATTTTATGTCATTTTCTGTGAAAAGTCAGAAATGCAATGAATATATAACTGTCCTTTTTCAGAAGATACATGAGAACTCCTACACACCTCTCCTGTAGCAGCACACAAATACATTCATTTCTGAGGGCAGCAAAGGCACAAAGGAGGTGTTGCAATCACAGCACGTGCCTGCACGACTTCATGTGCACATTGTGCAAACACACGCATCATCTGCCCCGCTGATTTTACTTGGAAAGTAACAAAACCCTGTCCTTTCTGTGCCGTGCAAACCATGCCTGCAACAGAACATCTCACCCACACAAAGAAAGGTGTGCAAAGCTGCAGACAGAGTTCACATTTTCTGCAATGGCACTACCTGAGGCTGGGGGTTTGCTCTCACCTCCAAGGAGACCTCTTGGTGCTTGTTGGAGGGATCTGTGCACTGGAGACAGGGAAGGCTGGCAGGAGGCACAGAGCTGTCCCTGCAACCCACTGCCTCTGCCCGGTGCCTCTCCAGCACACACCCTTCTCCCTTTGCCCTGGGAACTGGTCGCACTGCCTTGGGGCTTTTTTTCCATGCCCTTGTGTAAGATCCAAATCATCAAATTTACTTAACTGGATCTAAGCAACCCTTCCCCTTCTCCTGACTCCCCTTTTCCAGGCAGTGATGCTGACACACTGCCATGGGGGCTCATCCTTTGGCTCCCCAGGGCACCTGCCTCCGTGGTGCAGGCTGTCCCAGGCAGAGCGCTGCCCCACTGCAATTGCAGTGTGGATGCAAGAATGAACTGAATTGGCAGCTGACTTTTCCTAGAGTCTCAGTTTTGCAATGTTACAGCACACAAGTAACCGCTTTTTAAAAAACAAGTCTGGGTAGTTTGATGCCCTTGTTTGTCCTGTAAACCTCCCGCACAAATGCGTTTAAAAGGCAGGTTTCTCAGCAGTCTTCTTGCAAGGATCCAGTGGGACAGGATCCAGTGGGCCTCTGCACCCTCAGGAATTCCAAATAATATTAGCTAACTCCAAAGAAGGCTTTGCAGTACTTGTGGGGCCATCCTGGGTCACCATGTTTCTGTTGAGACCTCCACTCTCTCCCTGCAATGCCAAAGCTGCTCACAGCCCCTGTTTGCTCCCTTTTACACAAAACCCCACAGATGCAGGGGCACGGCACCATATTAGCCCATGGGGTTTGTATATAGGTTTATGTTATAAAAACCTGGGGAAAAGGGATAATTAGGTGGCATAGCGGCAAAACATCCAATCAGACTGCACTGAAATGCAATTTCATTCACACACAGCAAGGCTGAGCGTCCACATCTTGTTTTCCCGGTAAGCTGGAGGCACACACACATCCTGGTGTGGAGCAGGCTGGAGATGGCAGAGCCCATACATCAGCAGGACACCTTACACGGGGTCAGCAAGCCAAGGGAAATCTGCGCATGGATAAGGGTGACTGATGGGAAAACCTGGATGCTGTGCTTTAGCAGGTGAAATACAAACTGCTGCCGGGGTGAACTCGGGGCTTGGGGTGCAGGAGGTGCTCCAGAGTGGTCTGGAGGACACTTAGGTGAAGCCCACCAGAGCCAGGATTACCACGAGACCATGGGAAGGCAAGGGGATTCCAGGGAAACCACGAATGCCCAGCAGCCAGGTAAGGGCTGAGAGAAGCATCCCTGCTGGCAAACATTTCCTGCACCTCAAAGCTAATTCAGCCTGGCAAAGTGTGGCATTTAGCAAACCAACACACTGCCACGTGTTGGTGTATGAATAGCTGAGATATGGAGCAGTTTCCCTGGGATGCTTCTCTGCCAGGAGCATTCCTCTGTTGTAAGGTTTCTGGGCTACGTCTCCAATCCCCATTGTGCAGGGTAAACACTCCTTGGATAACACCCCTGGCCAGAGCCCATAAATGCTATGGTTTCCAGTGCTGGATTATAAAAAGAAAATGATAGCTTCTCTCTTCTCCAGGCTACTGTATTTTAGCAGGAATCTGAGCAAGAATGGCCTGTCCATATCACCCATTCAGGACAGTATTTGCTTTTGAGAAATTATCTCAAAAAAAATTCTCAGGTTCCAGCTGAAAAAAGTTCTTTCAAATTATTTGTGATGCAGTAGAATCAGTGCTAGGCTACCAACAAATGCTTTTGGTAAATATATGGTGATTAATGGCAAGGTTCAAGGCTTACTGCAGTAAATGAAACATTACAGCCAGCTTCAGAAATTACCCTTGCAGGTATAATATGAAGACTAAAAATCAAAAGAAAATTTTAAAAGTCATTAAAAAAAAAAACCAATATGCAATATGCACGCTTTCTGTGCAAGTCCCTAATTTTGTTTTGGTTAGGAAATAGATTAGGCTTTAACTTAGAGTTCAAGCACTGAATTCTTGCCAAGAACACAATGCAATTTGGTACACCTGCTAAACTAGGTCAGCAGTGAGACAGGCGCCAGGGCAAACCCCGCCTGCTTTCACAGAGGCCTCTCGCTGCTCCAAATGGGGAAAAAGAGGGCAAGAAAGGAAAATACAGTCCTGGGGTGAAAGGAATATTGCACAGAGCAGCAGTGAACGCAGAGATGCCGGGTGCATTCCATCAGACTTAACCCTGGAAGCCATGCCCAGAGGGTGGGGAGCAAAGGGGCAAAGCTGAGGATCAGGAGTAAAGGGGCAAAGCTGAGGATCAGCGGACACAAGGGCAATAAATACTTACTGATTCAGGATCCCTCTGCTGCTCAAGGAAAGCCGAAAACTCCACCAGCCGGAGCTTGGTCGTACCAATGGATCGGCCCTGCCACGCAGGGACTGAGGGGGCTGGGGCTGATGTGGGCTCAAAGCCTGAAATTAAGGAAACAGTTTCATGAAGAAGCTGACACTTCCTCAGTTTATCTTTTCTCAATTAAATATAATTGGGAATTATGCATGTAGCCCTTGGATATTTATATTAATTTTAGCGACTAATTAATTCAGGATGAGTTAAAATTAGAAAAACTCGGACTGATATGTAGAAAAAGAGGTCCCTACCTAGCAATCTGATAATGGTGGAATGAAAATATCTACTATTTTGTTTCCTTGGGGCTGTAACTCACTGTAGAATTTTTTTTTTAAATTATATACTAGATTATAGAGATTTACAGAGACTTCACCTAGACTTAGAGCTGACCCTTCCTTGGAGACTGGCACCAAGACTCCCAGGAGACATCACTGCCTTGGGAGTCACGAGGACTGGCCTCCATTTCTGGCTCCTAATGTGCCACACATTACGAGTAAATCACCCCTCTTTTTGCCTATTTCTTCTGCCACTCTCAATTCCCCTCTCCTGTTTAGAGTACAAGGTTTCCAAGGCAGGGACTGTCTCTTACTACGTATTTGCACATTGGGTCTTGACTTCTTTTGGAGCTTTTAGGCATCATTATGCTACAGCTAATAATAAATAATTACTGTAGAGAGCTGAATCATACCCTAAAAAGAAAAAAAAAAGAGGTTTTAAATTGATAATAAAGAGAGAATGACATGATCTAGATAGAGCAGGGATGTTAACCACCCTCCCTAATTCACCTCAAGAGAAGGAATAAATGCTATCTCCTGGTCCTCATTGTAGAAAATTAGATGAGAAGGAAAGAAAACTGTAAAGGAAGAGGAAAAGGCAGAACTCATCTTGGGAGAGACACAGGCACAAGGAAGGCAGGGGAGAGGCACCAAAGGTGAGAGAACAAAGATTATCCTGAACCAGGCTGAGAAGCAGGGAGAGGTCACAGGCAGTGTGTGTCCACATCCCATAAAGGGAATGTGGTGCCTGACCCCAACCCTCAAATTTAGGCAATGAAGATGTGAGGCTTGTACAAAACAGGGAATTACAAATGTCACTGGCTAGGCATGAACAGGAATTCTAATGAAGCAAAAACTCATGCACGAATTTTGACCGATTTAGAAATACTAACATTCCTATTCTGATAGGAAACATGGAAGAATAAAAGGAGACGATAGAAAATACCTGTCCTAGAAAATAAGGGTATGAATTAGGGATGTCAAGAAAAAGGCATTCCCACGAATGCAGAAAAATAGCTTTAGTTTAAAGTATTAAATAGCAGCAAGTTAGAAGATCATAAAGAATTGGGTAAGAGTCAAAAACTTGCAGCACAAATAGAGTCATTGGCAAGGGGGATGTAACACGAGAAATCATCTGCAAAGAAATAATGACCTTTCCTGAAATTATGCATGGAAGGAACACTGGAAAAGGAGCAGGGAAGTAGCCATGGGAAGGGCTTGATCAATTTGAGCAATGGAATTCAGAATAAACATTAGGTATTTAGCAAAGTGGTAGCAGGCAAAGCAGGACCTTCAGGAGAGGATGAGTTACAAACAACTTGATATATAGAGAAGTTTTACACTTAAGGCTAAACATACATGATTTTGGAAGGGGCTTTAGGGTCAGTTTAAAATAAATTAAGGTGAATTCTTGTTACATAGCTACTATAAAAGAAACATTCATCCTATTACTCACTTTTTACAGTAATTCTTACAATATGAAATGCTGACTGGACATCACACATCACAACTCCTTGCATATTTATTAGTGCGTTCCTACCTAAAAAAACCCCCAAACCCAGTGATTTTCCCTAAGACATAATCAGATAAAAGGAGTTTCCTTTGGCTGGAGGGAACATAAGATCTGGAGTCGTGGCTCTGCCCATGTCAGAAGCTAATACATCACATTCAGTACAAAATTCAAGTATTTTTAAGGGCGAGGATAAACGGGAGAATTACCTGAAATGGGAGCTGTGACTGATGGCTGTATAGGATAGGCCTGCTGAACGAATGGCTTTACGCTGGAACAAAGAGGTACACAAAAATCATACACCGTGCCACCCACGGGGAATTCCTTTAGACTCACACAGCACAGGGAAATGGGTGGCTGATGGCCTTTACCCACAAACACATCTCCTCCTTGCAGAGTGTATTTAACAGGCAGACAGCACAGGGGGAATAGAGGGGCTGGGAATCACACCCAGCATCCTAAAGTCGGGATCTCAGCGGCGCTCGGTCACGCAGCAGGAAACCTGACCCGCTGCTGCAAGAGTCACAGCAGCCAGGGATGGGCACTGCTGGCACTCCCAGCAAACCCAGAGGACACTGAACTGCAGGGACACAAGGGAGGGTGCCCACCCGATATTCAGCCCCAGTTTTGAGGTTTGGGATCCCTTATAACTTTCACATCACTGCAAAGACTCTTTCTTTCTCTAAAACTATCTTTACCTCCTTTTTGGGAAAATCTGAAAGTTCTTGCTTCCCTGATATCACAGAATGCACAAGCCAGCCTCACACGGCCCATAGAAGCATATTTGAATTTTCAGACTTACTCTTGCGAGGATCCAGGCTGCCCCGTTTGAATCATGCCCGGCCAAAACTGAAAGAGGAAAAACAAACAAACAGGCCCACAGTTGTTCTCTTTGTTGAAAGACTTTGGATATTTTTGAACAAGCACGACTCCTTTTGCAAACTCAAGTCAAAGCATTAATCCATTCATTCCATCTTAGTTTTCTACTGAACATTGTTAGAGAATACAGGGATTTTTTTGGGACTCGGCTAACGACTTACCCCAGGTGCCCCAGGAAATGTAGGACGGGGAATTCCTGGCAGGCCCAGCTTGTTGTGAATAGCAGTAGCTGAGACTATCTGAGCTGATGACATTGCTGCCATGTGCTGGAGTGCTTTGTCCTTTGCTGTCTGATCCTTTAATATGACAATTACACAGAGTCTTAAAACATTTGGCACAACAAATGATGTTAAATAACTGCAGCTACAAGCACATAACTAAAAACTTAAAAAGCCACACAGAAAATGCAAAAATAGCAAAAACCATGCAGGAAAAAAAAAAAAATACAGCACGGAGGCTAACACTCTAACTACCTCAAGGCAAAACCTCCTCTCAGACATGCATGGTAGACCTGAATTCTCACAGTCTGCTCTGCCAACATGCAGGAAGCTCTGGGAGAGCAAACTACTGCCCACTTGTTTATCTGGGCAAATTCTGCCAATTTTAAATCAGGCTGGACTAAGCAGGGCGTGCTGCTGAGGCTCAGCTCTGCCTGCAGGACAGGGAGCACTGAGATTTGAGCTCTATCATTTCCATCTAAGAGAAGTTTGCCTTTCGTATTGCAGTGTAAAACGAGAACACAGAACTGCGGCTGACTCGCAAACAGGGACAGAGTTCTCTTCATGCTTACGGGCTTAGAGACATTTTGGATTCAGCTTTAAGACAAGCATTTCGAAAGTTAGATCACAAACATGGAAATAACATTTTAAATTTTCAGTTGTGGCATTTTACCGGTTTACAGTGTTCCCAAAGGAAGCTATCAGCCATAAAACTCCTGCTTTTTTTCGAGCACACAGGGACAAGTTTAGGAAAAGATGGGTTGTTATCGGTTACTTGTATTAGAGCAGAGCTTGGAGTCTCAGCCACTGCCAGTCAGGTATGGTCACAGGACAGAAAGGGACAGCCTCTTAACGCAACAGAGTTAACCAGGGGGATGTCTCAGGTCAGGGAAAATGAGGACACAACAGACTGTTACAGGCTGGTAAAGCGAGGTTCCTCATTCAGAAGTACTGTACTAATAAGCACCGGTATTCAGGTATGTCACTCAGAATGAAGGAACACAAGCAGTATTAGGCAAGGATGTTCTGGGGTTTCTTTTTCTGGTTTTATTTTACAAGCAAAGTAGCAAGCATGCTGGCAAGAGATGCATGCTCTTATGTATGATCTATGACTTTGCACGTATGCTCCCTCTAAAGCTTGTACGTAGTAGTACTATAGGTGAGCAGTTTCTTCCTTTGAATAGCTCCTTTAGAAACAGCACAGGCTGAAAGTACAGGAAAAGCTAGCCAAAAAATTCTGCCAAGCACAGCTAAGGTACATAATACTTGGTTTAGTCAAAATACTTACCATGCTTGTTACCTGGATACAACAACAAACAGTTTATTAAAATGCTTGTGTAGAATAGCAGACTCTTAGCAAAATATGAACAAAATAGTAAGAGACAAAGGAAGAGCAGTTTGCTCAGCATTAAATATCAGCTTTAAACAAATGCATTATTTTCACCCAGGGACTGATTCATTAAAAGGGGAAAAAAAAGGATAAAAAAGTAACAACAAAACCCTGGGGAGAAACAACCCTCAGCTCCCCGTGTGAAAGCTGTGGATACTGAGTGAGGGATTGTTGCTGAGTGTGTTTCCCTGAGCTGTGCAAGGAGCCCCTGTGGGACACAGCCTGGAGAGCAGCAGGTGGAGCAGGGCAGGAGCTGCTCCAGCATCATTTCCTCTGCACCCTGCAGGATGTGAGCCTGAAGAACAGCCCCCTGCTCGCTGCCTGAGCTCCAGCATCATTCCCTCTGCACCCTGCAGGATGTGAACCCGAAGAACAGCCCCCTGCTCGCTGCCTGAGCAGCTCTAACACCCTGGGCTCTCCTCTGCTGGGGGGACATATCCATCAGTGTGGGGACAAACTCGGTCCTTTCTCAAAACTCGCAGCTTTCTGAGATAACCACAACCAATTCTCTGGTCAAGAGCTGGAGCTCAGCCCTGGCTCTCACCCCTGCCTGCCCCAGGGTGGGAGGGTGTGCACAGGAGGTTTGTGCATGGCATGCTTTACTGGCTGCCTTTGGATGTCTGCAGACCACTGGGCTAGAAACATATTTTGTTGGGAGTTAAGAAGTTGCAGCATCCTGAGATTCACACAGATCTCCAGACCCCTCCACACTCTTGCACAGCAAGAAGGACCCTCCATCATGAAAAGATGAAAGTGAGATGTCCTTAAGCAATATGGAGATCTAGCCCTTCCAGACTTCTCTGTTTCACCCTTTGTTTTGTAAGTGGNCAGGAAATGTAGGACGGGGAATTCCTGGCAGGCCCAGCTTGTTGTGAATAGCAGTAGCTGAGACTATCTGAGCTGATGACATTGCTGCCATGTGCTGGAGTGCTTTGTCCTTTGCTGTCTGATCCTTTAATATGACAATTACACAGAGTCTTAAAACATTTGGCACAACAAATGATGTTAAATAACTGCAGCTACAAGCACATAACTAAAAACTTAAAAAGCCACACAGAAAATGCAAAAATAGCAAAAACCATGCAGGAAAAAAAAAAATACAGCACGGAGGCTAACACTCTAACTACCTCAAGGCAAAACCTCCTCTCAGACATGCATGGTAGACCTGAATTCTCACAGTCTGCTCTGCCAACATGCAGGAAGCTCTGGGAGAGCAAACTACTGCCCACTTGTTTATCTGGGCAAATTCTGCCAATTTTAAATCAGGCTGGACTAAGCAGGGCGTGCTGCTGAGGCTCAGCTCTGCCTGCAGGACAGGGAGCACTGAGATTTGAGCTCTATCATTTCCATCTAAGAGAAGTTTGCCTTTCGTATTGCAGTGTAAAACGAGAACACAGAACTGCGGCTGACTCGCAAACAGGGACAGAGTTCTCTTCATGCTTACGGGCTTAGAGACATTTTGGATTCAGCTTTAAGACAAGCATTTCGAAAGTTAGATCACAAACATGGAAATAACATTTTAAATTTTCAGTTGTGACATTTTACTGGTTTACAGTGTTCCCAAAGGAAGCTATCAGCCATAAAACTCCTGCTTTTTTTTGAGCACACAGGGACACGTTTAGGAAAAGATGGGTTGTTATCGGTTACTTGTATTAGAGCAGAGCTTGGAGTCTCAGCCACTGCCAGTCAGGTATGGTCACAGGACAGAAAGGGACAGCCTCTTAACGCAACAGAGTTAACCAGGGGGATGTCTCAGGTCAGGGAAAATGAGGACACAACAGACTGTTACAGGCTGGTAAAGCGAGGTTCCTCATTCAGAAGTACTGTACTAATAAGCACCGGTATTCAGGTATGTCACTCAGAATGAAGGAACACAAGCAGTATTAGGCAAGGATGTTCTGGGGTTTCTTTTTCTGGTTTTATTTTACAAGCAAAGTAGCAAGCATGCTGGCAAGAGATGCATGCTCTTATGTATGATCTATGACTTTGCACGTATGCTCCCTCTAAAGCTTGTACGTAGTAGTACTATAGGTGAGCAGTTTCTTCCTTTGAATAGCTCCTTTAGAAACAGCACAGGCTGAAAGTACAGGAAAAGCTAGCCAAAAAATTCTGCCAAGCACAGCTAAGGTACATAATACTTGGTTTAGTCAAAATACTTACCATGCTTGTTACCTGGATACAACAACAAACAGTTTATTAAAATGCTTGTGTAGAATAGCAGACTCTTAGCAAAATATGAACAAAATAGTAAGAGACAAAGGAAGAGCAGTTTGCTCAGCATTAAATATCAGCTTTAAACAAATGCATTATTTTCACCCAGGGACTGATTCATTAAAAGGGGAAAAAAAGGATAAAAAAGTAACAACAAAACCCTGGGGAGAAACAACCCTCAGCTCCCCGTGTGAAAGCTGTGGATACTGAGTGAGGGATTGTTGCTGAGTGTGTTTCCCTGAGCTGTGCAAGGAGCCCCTGTGGGACACAGCCTGGAGAGCAGCAGGTGGAGCAGGGCAGGAGCTGCTCCAGCATCATTTCCTCTGCACCCTGCAGGATGTGAGCCTGAAGAACAGCCCCCTGCTCGCTGCCTGAGCTCCAGCATCATTCCCTCTGCACCCTGCAGGATGTGAACCCGAAGAACAGCCCCCTGCTCGCTGCCTGAGCAGCTCTAACACCCTGGGCTCTCCTCTGCTGGGGGGACATATCCATCAGTGTGGGGACAAACTCGGTCCTTTCTCAAAACTCGCAGCTTTCTGAGATAACCACAACCAATTCTCTGGTCAAGAGCTGGAGCTCAGCCCTGGCTCTCACCCCTGCCTGCCCCAGGGTGGGAGGGTGTGCACAGGAGGTTTGTGCATGGCATGCTTTACTGGCTGCCTTTGGATGTCTGCAGACCACTGGGCTAAAAACATATTTTGTTGGGAGTTAAGAAGTTGCAGCATCCTGAGATTCACACAGATCTCCAGACCCCTCCACACTCTTGCACAGCAAGAAGGACCCTCCATCATGAAAAGATGAAAGTGAGATGTCCTTAAGCAATATGGAGATCTAGCCCTTCCAGACTTCTCTGTTTCACCCTTTGTTTTGTAAGTGGAACTGGCTTGGAAACGCCAAACCACGAGAGTCTCACACATTGCCAGCTGAATCCTGACAAAAACCAACATTCAGGAGATCCGTATCCTGTGCGTAAAATAAATGATTCAAGAGACATGTGCCTCTGGGTCCTACTAACCCCCAAAACTGTGTGAGTGATGCTTTTGTGACCACCTTGTTCTTCTCCAGACGTGCAGGGGCTCTACAGGCTCCTCTCCTGCACTGCCTCCTGCCTGCCACCAGCCATGCCACTGCCACCACATGAAGATGCAGCCAGTGCCTGTGCCCCTGCCACATTCCCAGACTCTTCTGGATCCATTAGATGGATCCAAACTAGAGGAGAATTTAAAAGTAAAAGGTTTTTAAGGATACTGAAGTCCATTCCTGGGAGCTGCATGAGCCCAAGGTAGGTCATATGCCTATGAAATTGTTCATCTTGCCTTGCTTTGTCCCTCTGAAGTCTCTGGCTAATTCTCTGCTGGTGTTAGTGCAGCTCCAGGAGAAGATTTATTTATTTCTGCCTGATGAGGCGTTGAATCCAACTAAAGTGCATTAGTTTCTGTAACGTTACTGCCATCCAAGGACTGGAACAGGAGCCTGGACACCCAACACAGCAACAAATCTCACCCTAACGGATGAACTAGGAAAAATTTTTGAAGATTTACACTTCCTTCATGATCTTCTGTGGAGCTCTTAGCCACCATTACAGTGAATCTGATGGTCCTGAATTTTAGGAACAGTGACAGGGATTTCTGGAGGGAGAAAACATCTTTTCTTTCGTGACATGAAACAGGATGTGCCTTCCTTCTTGCCAGTGGCTGCTTTTCACCCTAGAATGATCTGTATTTTGTGGGGCCATTCATCTCATCCTCTTTGACTGATTACATTTTCAGGAGGATGGAGAGAAAGGAAAATACCTTTAGAATGACAGCTCAGAAAGGCAATTCTTGCAATAGGGCTAGTTCTGAGGAGTTTCAACAACCCCCCCAAAGGTTCCCACTGGTGATAAATCTCATCTGGGACATCAACACACTCCGGCCAACACACATCAACGGGAAGTCTCACCTTTNTGTGGGACACAGCCTGGAGAGCTGTCATTCCGGCCAACACACATCAATGGGAAGTCTCACCTTCTGTAGGCTTAAGAATCTTTGCACAATGGGAAGATCAGCTTTTCTCAAAGTAACTTTACATTCAAACATGACAGAAATCAAATTCAAATTCAAATACATATGCTTGAGAGGTCCTGAGCTCCACTGGCAAAAGAGCACCTTCAGCTCCAGGTACTTTTGGAGAGCTGCAAGGTGGTAGCCTGTGCTTGTACAGTCAAGCAGACTTCATGGTCTTCAAAAATAAATGGGATAACCACATTTTAAAGCTGTTTATTGAGACTGGAATGTTAGCTTGTCTGCCACCTAAAAACAAGTATATATAGGGGTTTTTCAGGCTGTCATAGAGAGCACTCATAACCAGGAGGGAATGAGTCTCTCTACCTATCACTGCGAGGCGGCCGCTTCCTGGATGGAACTTGGTAACTGATTAATAACACACAATGGTATTACATCACAGTTTAGGCAGCAAGAGAAGTAATATATCCAATTAAAACGGCAGGGGTAATTTAAACAGGCAGATTACAGTAATTACCCAGGTTGGAACTTGGCCAGGACAAACGGGTTAACACCCCTACTCTAAAACAGGAACGTTGTGGGATTTTTAATGACTGCAAATAGTTAAGGTTTTGATTTGCTATCTTGTCCAAGACAGAAAGGGTTTGTTTTTGCTCCCACTTGTGCTGCTTTGTAAGCTGGAACAGTTTCTTTCAGGTCAGTGTGGTTTACACTGATGTAGTAAAATAAAAGCTTGGCCCAGCGTGCTGCAGTCCCGTGCTGAGGTTCAGCAGAGGCTTGGGGGGGACAGTATCTCCTAGTGAATCACTAAATCCTGCCTAAGGTATTCCTTGGATAGGCCCCATCTGGCCCTGACCTGGTTTGACCCTACTTAATTTATGAGCTCGGATGGGCTTGCTGCTGCCCAGGAATGGCACTGCAGTGAGCAACAGGCTGCACTCCGACTCCTGCCTTCCCCTCCACTTACAAAAATCTCCTGCACTGTGGTACTTAATTAGTAATGAATGTTACCAAGGTGGATTTAGAGTACAGTCAGTGGAAAACTGCTCTAGTTCCACTAAATCCCTAAAATATCATCTCTGTAGTGGAGATCAAGACGTGTCTCGTGTTTTAGCTGACTGCTTCTGGCTGCAGTTTGTTTTTGGAAGATACAAGCTCTAAGCATCTAATGCAAGGAGACTACAACTTTTAATGAATCAGGCCCTTGAGGTTTGCTTTTCACAATTAGTTTTGGAATGCAAAATACATAGTTAAATTAGATAATAATAATAATTCCCCAGTATCATCCAATTATAAATCTTAATATCTATAAAAGCCCCACATGAAACAAGAGTTCTACATGACAAGCACAAAAGGATTTGTGCTTGACTTTCTTTTAATCCAACATAACCAGAAGAATAATTCAATCAATCAGTTCAAACAAGTTCTTAAGCAAAAAATAAAAACTGTTATCCTAGAATGATAAATGGGGCTTTGAATACCATGTTATCTATGACTTTGGGAGAAAAAAATTAATCTAAGACAGGATGAGGAAAAGTAAGTACAGCAGAACAGTATTAATTCAAGAAGCCCTAAAACCTGTACCAGTATTTAAAATGCAAAACTTTTCATGTAAGAAAAAAAAAATACATAAGAAACAACAATTTGCTCACAAAATGGATGTTACAGTAACACTAGCATAAAATAGCTTCCTAATAAGCAATTTTGCAGATGTTATTTCTGCTCAGATCTCGTATTGATTCAAATAACCTTTACAATAATTAGCTGTAGCTCAAAAAAGATAAACAAATCATGACAATATACAATTGTTCTGGACAAAAGATAGAGAGCACTTCAGTGTTTCTAGCCCTGATCTCCAATTTGCTTATTATTAGAGAAGACAGGAGTAAATACAAAAGCTGGCTATTTCAGCCAGGCAATAGCTAATGCCAAGAAGAGAATGCGCATTCAAAGCTGTCCCAACTTGCTGCCTAATGAGTAGCAATTAATCCATCTTATTGTATTTCAAAATGCTGAAGACTCCATTTATATCAAAGGGAATTTTTCAAGGCTTTTATCATTGTTCATTTAAAAAAGTATACAGCTATCTTTAGCATTTTATAATTGACAACAATATTTTCTTTTTATCCCTAAATGCAGAATGTAGAATAATGGACTTAAAAACATGTAATACACGTGAACTGTAGGTATTTTAATAGGGTTTTTTTCGTCTGTCTAATTAATCTTGCACTATGAAAAAAATCTGATATGAAAGCCTAAGACAGATGTACATCCTGCTGTGAACACCTTTACTCTCTGTTTGTGTACAGCTTCCAATCCATCTTTTGTCCTGAATGGACAAAGGTGACTTTGGCTCCCTGTCGGTGCAAAGGTGGGAAATGCTGTGACCTGACACTATGGACTGGTGTGTTTGACACGCAAACACAACACTGGCGTGTAAAAATTCAACTTTGCCTCCTCCAGCCTCTGCATGAGAGGAAATGCCACGAAGAGGAGTCGCCTTTCAGATCTGTCTCCAAGGACAACTTTATCTCAGCCTCTCTTCCCGTTTTCATGAGATTAAATTTCTTTAACTTCAGGAAGATTTTAATAACCTCCATATATTAAGATTAAAATCTCTAAAATAGGAGCATTTTCCTGCTGTAAAGAGAATTAAAATGTACGGCATCCCTGGAAGGGCTGAGGGGACATTCTTTACTGGTGGTCTTGAAAGGCAGCAATAGCATTTCTGGGTGAAACTTCGCTTTCTTGCAGGCTAAGGATCCATCCATCCACAGAGACTGCAGGCACTTCTCATTGAAGAAAAGGGACTTTGCTGGACCAAGCAGGCTTTATGGCATGCAGGTGAGATTTCAGCCTCTTAGGTAAGCTTCCAATGCCATGGGTGCAGAAACCTCTGAAATCTTTCCATCCATGTGGATTTTTGCAGAAGATAAACACAACAAGATTTGTCCAAGTTCTCTCCTCTCCATGAGCAGGTTTCAGACCAAGGCAGGACAGTAAGATCTCTTGGTACAAAATAAACTCAGCAGCTACTTGGGGAACAAGGGTTATTTGTGTAAACACTTCATCAAACTAAGAGGCCAGGAGCTGGAGCCAGTGGGACAGATCACATGAGACACATCTCAAAATTGACACCAGATGCATGTGGGATTTTTTTTTTTGAGTAATAACTGCTTCCCTGGATGCCACCACTCACAGGCTTTACCAGTGGCAGCTCACTGTATAAAAGGGTGAGTTGGCCTGGGTGGGAAGCATAGAATCACGGAATGGTTTGGGTTGGAAGGGACCTTAAAAATCATCTAGTTCCAATCCCACTATCAGTGGGACTTTTAAAAGGCCACCTCCCACTAGACCAGGTGCTCCGAGCCCCATCCAGCCTGGTCTTGAACACTGCTGCAGGCCAGGCACCCACAGCTTCTCTGTGCAACCTGGGTCTTGCCACCCTCACAGTATTTTTTTCCCCTATTATCCAATCTAAACCTAATCTCTTTCAGTTTGAAGCCACTCCCCCTCGTCCTGTCACTACATGCTCGTGTAAAAAGTCACTTGTGTAAAAAACTGTGCTCCTTATCTTCTCCTCAGTCACTCCTTCACCAGGGAATGCAGACAGCACCCACTCCAGGACAGCAAGAGCCCCTCATCTTCCCCAGGATATTGATGGGGCAGTTCAGGCTGCTGCCAAAATTGGTCCTTGTTGAAACAATCAGCAATCAGAGGTGCTGGAATGTATCCACCTTGTCTTCCTTCTGCACCAGTGATGTCCTTCTCGGGCAGCTTTTGAAGTCCTCTGCAAACTGCTTTAGCACAGGGGAGCTGGACTAAAAGATCTCCAGAGGTCCCTTTCAATCCTAACTAGTCCATGATCCTGGGTGATCCTGTGTGACAGCGGACCGTACAGATGGCTCAATACAGGAATAATAAAAAAACAGGCAGTAGCACTAACAAAATGTCTGGAGAAACAAAGTTCCCTCTCAGGTTCAAAACCAGCAGCTTCTACCACTTCCAGGGAGTAATTGCAGCAGGCAAGAGGAACGAGAGCTCTCTTCTTCATAAGGCAGCTCCATTATGGCACCTTCTTACATCCGAGTTTCATCTCTTCCACATGGGGAGGAAAAGGCTGCCCCTTCTCCAGAAGGGACCAGTGCAAGGAGGCAGGTGTCATGCCACGGCTCCTGGTTCCCTGAGACCAACACTGGCAAGGAAAAGAAGAGGGAGGTGGGGAGAGCCTGGCTCCTTCACCCTTCCTGGGCCCTCTTCGGGCTGGGGGCTGTGTCAGGGCTCCTGAGGGAGCTAATCCCACGGGCAGCACGGCGACTCGGGAGCAGGGCTGGGACAAGCAGCCTGGGACCCAGCAGCCAGCAAGACCCACTGGGGAAGGGCTGGAGTAGCTTTTGTCAGCAAGGCCAGGGGCCAGCAAGCCTCTGTCACCTGTGTGCATTCTGTCCCCACGGTGGTGTCACAGAGAGGCGGAGCAAATACCCCTGCAGAGTGTCAGGGCCTGGAGCTGGGGAATCCTCCTGAAGCCATCAGTTCCTAGCAGTGAAATGGCAGCGGCTCCACTTTCTACTCAGCACTGGGGGAGCTGCAGCCCACGGGCAGGGGGGAAAGGGCAACAAGGTGTGAAGCCCTTACAAAATATTTTGTTGTCCAAACAAAGTAACTTCACTTCTTCAGGCGACTCCTTAAAACGAATATTCATTCCAGATCTCTATTTACTGCGAATGTCATCTAGACTAGATGAAACATTCTTAGGGTTTGGCTACCTTTTTCTTCTTTTGAAAGCTTCAATAAAAATCAGACAGCAGGTGCAGTACTTAAAAATGTTTTTTTGCTTTGTAAGTGTCTCTACATTTTAAGGTATTTTGGTCATTCAGAAAGGGAAATATTTTAGAACGGTAAATCCAATAATTGTGTTTGGCTCCTAGGCCTGTGTTTGGTACCTACGTGGGCTTCCTAGTTTTTGCAGCCCTCTCAAACTCCAAGAGCTGCTGGTGCTGAGCACCTCTGAAAGGAAGGCCACCCACTTACATACTTAATTTTAGGCATCAAGGCTTGACAATTTGAGCTTAAAATGCTACATATCTCTGTATTATTGCACCCTGGGTTAAAAAGCAGTACGTTTAAGTTGTCTTAGTCGTTCTTTACGAACCCCAACTGCTCAGCCAGTGCAGCTAAAAAGCCAGCCACCAACAGCCAGACAAGCTTGCCAGCATGCTGCCCATGAAAAACCCAGTGCTCCTGTCAGGGAGGCCTGCTACAAAGCCAGGCTGTTATTCCTGCGCTGCAGTTCAAGGATGGGGGTAAGCATCCGCAGTGCTCACCGCCCAGGACCGGGAAATCACTTCCCGAAACATTACACTTTCCAGCTAGAACAAAAACGGGATTTGTTCTCATCTGGGTGAAGAAAAAGAAAAAAATCCACTCACATTTAAAAAAGAAAAAAAAAGGAGGGAAGTAAAAGATTTAGACGTTCCTTCACTTTTTATTAAAAAAAATTTGACAGCATAAACTGCAAAACTCCCTCTTCCACTTTTAAATAATGTGGAAAAAAACGCCAAAAAATCTCAAGAGCTCTACTGGAAAACTTGAAAAAACAAGCAATCCAAAAAACTCCTATTAAGCATTTCCAAGAGGTTCTTTTTAGCCTTAGTATATATTTTATGGAAGGCAGAGAAAACGGGGACATGTAGAATTCATCATGTCAGATTAAGCAAACATACTTAATATTCCCTGAACAGGACTCTGACTGAGGCTCTCCAAAGATTAAATGTCAATAATTTACTTTTAAAAAAGTTAAATTTCAGGGAATCTTGTAAATAGTGCATAATTTGAGGCGATACTAGATTGTAGTCTAGAAACACCATAGAGCAATCTGGATAAGCTGTGCTCTCTGGCGCTTGGAATAAATGACCTGGTTTAAGTATTCTTGATGGCAGTTCAGAACCACAGACAAAAAACATTTGGGAATGGAAAACAATTACCTCAATTACCCCTCTGGAAAAAGAAAAAAAAAAAAAAGATAAAAAGCATCTTCACAACTGTTGCAAAACCCCTGTGTATTTAAATACACTCCTAGCACTCAACTGTTAAAAAGTAAAACAAAAAAGGGACTAACGGGTTAAAAATCAGGTTTAGGTGCAGAGCTGTTACAGAGAGGAGTTCACTTGGCATTTGGACAGTGTTAAAACAACGTTTTTAATGTGGATGCTAGTGCAGAACCCGAGGATTAAACACAAAGAGACGCAGACAGCTCCCACATGCAGGAAAAGGAGGTTACAGGCACAGCAGCCCCAGCGCTCGCCCATCACCGCGGGGAGGAGGAAGGGACAGGCATAGCAACCACAAGCCCAAAAGCAGAAAAGCGCATACCTTCAGCTTGGAATGAAAATCACGAGATTTCCTTCTGGCAAGAACCTGAATGTGACTAGACACCTGCAGGGTAGGGGAAGGGAGGAAACAAAGGAAAAGCCTGTAACCATGGAGATGAAAAGCCCCCTACAACTGGGCAAGCCAAACGTACCTTAATGGCGGCTTGAATTTCTCGAACTTTCTTTCTTGCTAAGACCTGTATGTGACTAGACACCTACATTGTTCAGGTTTATAGGGGGGAAAAAAAAAACAACAAACAAAAGAAAAACAAAAAGCAAATCAAACTTTAAATGTCTATTTTTTTCTTTAAAAAAAAAAGAAAAAAAAGAAAAAAAAGAAAGAAACTTTTCCAAGGGGAGGAAGTTATTTGCATCTTCAGTAAGCTCTGCTGTTAAAGATACCACATTCCCAGCCAGATACCAAGCTCTTAGCACCGAGGCTTAACAATACAGGCCATCACTGCAGTGACTTGATTAAGGAAATAAAAAAAAAAGGAGAAAGGAAAAAAAAAGTGTAACCCACCAGGTTGTGCATTCAGCTACAAGAGAGAAGACACAGTTCACAGCTGGACGCAGCCCGCGTGCTTTGGTACCGATCCCATCCATGCCCAGGCCCTGAGCTCTCATATGGCGAGCCTGAAGGATTTCTACCCCATCTGCATCTGCTGGGGATGCAGATGCCCACTCTGACCATTTGCCACCAGGCTTGAGACAGAACTTGGCACCAAGAAATTTTATCCATTATTTATTTTGCTCTGCAGCTCCAGTGAGGAGACTTAGGCTGCATTTTGACTCCATTGAAACGCTTTAAATTCTGGCACAAACGATGAAATACTGGCACAACACAGGTCCCTGAACCCCTGCTGGTTTCCTTGGTAATCTCAGCATCAAGTCTGCCCACAAAATATTTGTGTAACTGGGGACCAGTAACTTCAGTGATGCACAGGTCTGCCCATGGCTGTTTTGCTCAGAAATTTGGGCAAACCCAGTCCTGCACTACACCAGTGATTGGTCAGAAGTTGCTGCCTGTGCAGTGAAGGGTCTGGGCCCAAATTCACACTCCTGTTTACCCAGGGACATACTGAATCCATGCTGTTGCTGATGAGGGTTTAATGATGGTGCCCAGCATCTCTTGGTAGTGCTCAGCATCCTTCAGCTTTCTGTGTGAAGGTTTAAAACCTGCAGTGATGGCAAAAACCACTAAAGGGAAATCTCCCATTGTCATTTGACCCGGGACATACCAGATCAGGTGGTGCACATTTTTCCTACATTAGTTACGATTCCTGCCTGGGAAAGAACAATGCCAAAGAAAAGGAGAAATGATGATTTCCTCCCTCTGTAAGACTATTCTGCGACAGTAGCACCACAAAGCCTGTAATTTAGTAGGGAAGCAAACAGTGATGCATCAATGAGCACAGTCCCTGAAGGCCACCTTCGAGAAGCAGCTCAGGAACCAGCTCGCAGTAATTCAGACTTATACTGCTGCTTACTGAGCAATTTTGCAGTCAAACACCTAGACTGAGTTTTCACACATGTTCATTTGTTTTGCTTTCAGTGGAATATTAGTGGTGTTAAAGGTTATACAAGAAGCACAATCGTAACATTTAATAGCTCAGTTAAAACTCCAGAGTAGGGACAAACTTTTTAAAGCAGTCAATCCACAGTGATTTATGAATTGCTCTAGAGGGATGTACAAGTACGGAGGCAGACATCACCACACGTAGCCATCACAGCCCTCCTGCTTTCTTGGCACATGCTGGCACCTAACCCCAAGCTCTGCATTTTGACTCCTGAGGCAACTTTATGATCCCAGCATAACTTCCAGCTCCTGGAGCTCGCACAGGAAAGGCAGGGCAGAACTGGGAGCTCTGTCTTTAGTTTGTGATTTCTTTGCCAGTCTTTGGCTTGTTCCTTTTCCACGTGCTGCAGTTCACCTCCTTTCTGATGCCTTTTTTCATCCCTCGCACACACGCTTCCTTCCTAACTGACAAGGGACACCACCCAGGGCAAAACAGCACCCAAAGTGCTTCAAATCCGAGCGCTGGCAGCTTTGTGTGACCCAGCACCACCTTTCCCTGCGCTGCAGAACATGCAGAGCGTGCAAGCGGGCAAGCCTCTGCCTCCCCTTCGTCACACACATGCAGGGGGAGAAGGGGAATCTCACACCTGATGTTAAAGCAAGGGGACTCTGCCATTTGTGAAACATTTTTAAACAGCAAAAGGGTGCAGTAACCACTGCATAAACTACACAGATCATGTGCCTTCTGCAAGGCTGCGGATTGCTGTGAATATTATAAATTACAGGATTTAGTCATATGAGATAAATGAATGGTTGGTTGTGTGGTAACCATCTGAAAAAAACTTAAGAGAGTTCTAAGGTTTATTCTGATTCTTGGATGAATGAAATCATACCATGGTCAAAGACCAGGAGCCCAAAGGCTCTTAGAGAAATTTTAAAATTATTTTTATATCCTGTAGTAACTACTGGCCATGAGCTGAGAGCATGATTATGATCAGTTCTTCTAGATAATTTTTATTTATTTACCTCTCATATCCAAGAATCATAGCCTCTACTATGAAGCCAAATTGTCTTAACTTTTAAGAAGTTCCATGATTTACCATTTCAAAATAATATAATATTACATAGAGAAATAAGGCACAATGCTTTATGGTTTTGCTTCAACTTTTGAATTTTTTTATGAAATATGGGGGGATAATAGCTTCATGTACAGACAGACTAATAAAAAATGAATCCTCAAACCACCACAACATAAACCCTGGAGTTTTAAATATTCTCTAAACAGCATGTATTTAATCTGAATAGTGAAGTCAATACATCATCTCATCAGAGCTGAAGCACAGACAGCCACTGCAGCCAAAAATGCCATGTTTTGTCATTCACTGACATGCATACTTCCCCACTGGGTTATTTTACCTGCTTCCTGGTCCGTGTCTTCCCTGTTCTAAGTTTGATGTATCTGGCTATCAATTCATTCCTACCTGAAACAAAGAAAAATTCATGGTAAGGGACAAGCAGCATCATACCCAGAAACACCATCAAAATACCACCTTTGAACACGAGCTCCACACATATCAGGTTTATGTTTTCTTACACCTTTCCTTTGCAAACAATTTGCCAGTATTACTCATTGTTCCCTAGTATGTCCCTTCCACCTCCCTGACAGGCACTGCATGTGCCACAGGAACGCTGCAGAGGACCACGAGTTCAGCCTTTCCCCACCAAAGCCCTGCAGCAGTCTGCAGGCAGAGGCAGCTCCTTGGCCCACAGCAGTACCCAGAGTGATCTCTCACTGCAGAACCTCCCGTGCTGGGGCTGACACAAGGTCTGGGCTCCTCCGGTTTTGCTTCCAACTGCTCCAGGTGGTGTTTGTCCCCCAGGACCCCTGTGGAGAGGAGTGGCTGCTCTTGAGCAGGTCGTGTGCTACCTGAGCCGAAGTGCCAATCACCCAGAGGTGACAGCTTCTCTCCAGGCTTTAACTGTGCAAGGAGGACAGCAAAATCTGTCCTTCCTGCCAGAAAGCTTCCTCCAGTGATGGAAATCACTGTCCCAGTTCAGCAGGTTATCAATCACACCCTTAACTCTACTGGCAAGAGTGGCTGCCCTGCAGTGCTGAGGTTCCTGTGGGAGCGGGGCCGATCAACACGGTGGTTTGTTATTCAGAGCTCTGTTTCTCTTGGAAATGTGAAATACTTCCAAGCCTCTAAAACGGCTATTTGACTCTTCTTCAGTCACACATTATGCTACCTAATGCAAACTAACATTTTCTATCCAAATAATTTCCTTCCTAAGTATTGCTGACATGGAAGATAACACAAGTTTTATGTGGTGTCCTGTTTATTTTCACTGCATATTATGTTACTCCTCCATGAGCTGTAATAACTTAAACACACTTGTTCAACAAGTCCTAAGTTACGAAGCTATTTGCATTCAGCACAGGGGAAAAGCAGCCTGTGCGTAGAAAATGAGAAAACTGATTTAGCAGCAGCATCTGAAAATGGGGAGGTTAAGAAGATAACTTGTCACCCACCAAGCTATTTTGAAGTGGATGAGTACATAGCTGGGGAATGCAGAAAATTATTGTATCAGCCAGAGCTTCAAACAGTTACAGTTTTAATGCTGTGGGGGACAGATGGGGAAGTTTTGAAGTAGCCTGCATGTGTTTGAAGAGCATTTTGTTGACTGAAAGATTGAAGACATTTAGTCAAACTAGACTTTTTTCTTCCGTCTCCCCCTCTGAGCCTTATTTTACACCATTTATATCAAATGTCTCATGGTTCCTGTCTCTTTAATGTTTGCTAAATGGGTACCAGAACATGAAATATCAACATGCTTCAGAGCGAGAGCTGCAATTCTGTTTTGGTCCAGACTGTGTGCCACGTTTCCCACAACATGCCACTGGTTTGTAACTCCTCCGCAGGTCTCTTCAGGACAAACTTCAAGAGGTAAATTTTGCGTGAGCAAACAGTTACACAAACCAGCCACATTTCTGCACACAAATGAGGGATTTCCGTATGCAAACAGAGGAGCAGGTAGTTACCTAATTCCATGCAAAGACCTTGTCCTCAGGCTGAACAGGCGTTCTGCAGCCTGTAGTACCCGCAAGATACTTGCCATTTGCAGTGAACAAGTGCCTTTGTGTTCACGGGGTGAAACCAGGGAATGCTACACCTCTGCATCTCCTTATTCTTGTGTTCTTTCTCATAACCCAAACAGAAGCCTGCAAGAGCAGCCCTCTGCAGCCTGGGGAGATGCAGAGATCACCCCATCCCTGCAATCACCAGTGTGACAGGTGGTATGGACATCTTTATATTTCTAAATGTACATTTTTATTTAACTGGGGAATGCCCCCCCTCCAGAAAGTACCTGCTTTGCATGTGTTAAGTACCTGCACACATTAATAGCCAGAATGGGTTTTTTTGCTGCAAAAAGATAGTCAGGTTGTTCTGCTCAGCAGCTGGTGACTGTGCAAGGCCAGTGATGCTGCAAGGTGGCGTAAAGGATGTGATGCCATCTCTTGTCCCTCTGCCTGTGCTCCAGATGTTTCAAACACCTGGGCACAGCACAGGTCACTCCAGCCACCCCTTGCCCACAGGCAGCCCCATGCAGCCCTCGGCCACAGCTGGGGTCTCACAGTCCTCCTCCCACACAAGACAGCTAAAAAGCTATTTTTAAAGGAAAGCTCAGGTTCCCAGGCAGCCACTTGACAGGAAAAGCATCTTTATTAAGAACACCAACCACTGAAAGCCTAGACTGTATTACTCGAGTGCTGTCTCTGGCTGAGCCCTAGTCCATCCATGAAGTGCTTTGGCTTCACTCAGGGGGGGTTTCTGTAGCCATTGTCTAGCTGGGGAGGGCTATGACTAACAAGATTGTAGTTCTGGCAAGTGACTGCTTCCCTTCAGCTGAAGGCTATCCATAGCCTACTTCCAGAAGAGTCAACAGGGTGGAATAATTTGCCTTAACTTGCAAGGACGAGGAACTCCATAAGGAACCATAAAAAGTGGCCGAGGTAAAAGCCTAACCCATATTTTCCTTACCATCCTGTTTTCAACACAGCAAAGACACAAGAATCAGTTTTACCCAGAGCAGGAGATACCGAAGCCTCACTAAATACCTTCTCCCTGGCCATAATGATCTGAAAAGACATAAATTCTTTCCCGGGCTACTAAAAGCCATAAACACAAACAGAAGCACTGCCTGACATAAACAAGAGATGCTCCCAACTAAAAGTTTACACCCTTAATGTTATCTACCAAACACTGGTGCTTTTCTTTACCAACTCTGACAGATAGGGACAGAAATGATCTTATCTCCAGATCAACTAAAGCCCAAAGAGGATTTTAAAGACAGGAAAGCTTAATAATCCTAAAAACACCCTTTCCTGTTCTTGGGAATGAGAAGAGTCTGAAACAAAAGGAGGCTCACGGAACTTCTTTAATTGGCCATTAGAAACCTTAGGGTGAAAAACGCTCATTAATAAATAGATCTGTTTTCTCTAGAAGAGCTCAGCTGTGGAAATACTTTCCATACACACCCTCCCTCTGTCTCCTTGTCATATATATCTGGGAAACTGCCTGGCAGAAGAGAAGGGGTCAGATTTATGAACTGTAAATTTTCAGCTCTTTCTTCTTGTCATTCACTGTGACAGTGTCCTACTTTGAATGTTTTGGTTCAGGTATCAAAGAGAGGCATGGGGAGGTGCCTGGTTAGATAAAACATCTTCACAGCACAGGAATCTTTTCCAAGGATCTTGAAAAGATCAGGAGAGGACCACAACAAATATTTTACATAGGTTGCTGCTTGGAGTCTGTTTTTTTCCCTGCTAATTCAGGCTTTATCTGTCATGTCCTTCTGTGCTGTCAGTGCAATAGCAAACTATAATTCTGCCTGGACTGATGCTGAGGAAGAGGCATTCTGTGCAACGGAACATCTTTTTTAATCGTGCCTTGGAGTAAAAAAAGGAAAGAAAACAGTGCAGATGCTAAAAACCTGTGAGGCTTTGTGGAGATCCAAAGCTCTACTGTGGCCCCTCCAAGGGAACAGCCGAGTCCCCAGGGCAGCCCAGTGGCACACAGGCTCCCTCCACCTTCCCAAACCACCGCCCCACCCCTGAGCGCCATCACCCTCAACAGGGAGTGCGTGGTGATCCTGGACACCTCTCAGGCGGCAGAGAGCTGACCCTTCTGCTCCTCTTGTTCAAAATAGGCAGAAGCAGCTGCGAAGTGGGGAGGCTCCCACCGCCCCTCCCTGGGGGAGGCAGTTGTTGCTCTAACAGAGGGCCCTTGTGCAGGGAGCCTCCCCCACCAACGCTGCTTCCACGAACAGCCTAAAGCGGCCAAGCACCAGCCCCCACAAAGGTCTCCATGAGGTGCCCAGATCCACCCTTGGGTGTTTGTCCCCACTTACCCAGCACCAGCAATGCCCTCAAAGGTGAAAATCCACCCCTGACTGAGGGAGGTGTAACTGGCACCCCCTTCATGGACCAAAACCAGCACCACCACCTCCGTCCCAGGGGAGCCTGCACGAGCTGTGGGCATTCTCTTGGCCACACCGTGTCCCTTCCCCGGTGTCCTGGCCACGGGCATCACTGCTCAAACCCAGGCAGCAGGGCAGGGAGCTGGTGCATCGCGTCCCTGAGCAGCCGCGAGGCCAGCGGGCGTCTTTATTTAGAACATTAATGACACAAATTAAACCTCTGGCCTCCCAGCTCCCAGTAATAGGCACTACCCGAATGGGATAAAAATAGGCAAGTGTGGGAAATAAAGCCGGCTAGCAACTTGAAAATGAACAGCTAATTTTGAAAAGTTTTCATATTCAGCCAAATAATTCAAGTAACAACCAAGTAGAAAAGCCTATTTTTTCAGACAATCAAATACTATTAATTTCTTCAAATTCTACAAGACTGTGGCTCAAAACAGGTATTTCCCATCCTGACTGCGAAGTCTGGGGACAGAGCTGCACAATTTCATCTCCGAAATCATTCTCACAGCCATGTTTACCCCATAGCAAAGCTGTTTTCAGCCAGTTGTGGTAAACTCCAGTTCTGCTTGGCCTGGGGATGGCACAGTGCTGCCCACGTGCCTGGGGGCCAAATCTGGAGAGCTAGTGGGAATTTTGCTCGATGAGGAAGCAGGCTGGGAGCGCTCTCCTGGGACAGGCCCCACGAGCAGCACCCAGCTCTTTGTCTGGTGACTGAGCCCAGGCAGGATCCAGATCCCACTCCAGGCATGGGCACCATCAGCAGGGATGTGCTGGTCTGAACCCTTTCCTCATCGGAAGGTGGGCACGGGGCCCTTGGGCAGCAGAGCTCGCTGCCTGTGGAGGAAAAGCTGCCCTGTCATGGTGCTCAGCCCTGGCACTTCTCTGTTTCATTTTGCCAGCAGAATATCTGGCTTTGGGAGATCCCGCCTCAAATTCGGCAGCGCCGCTCTCCGAAGATGCCTCATAGCTAAACCGGCTAACAAAAAGCCTCTTGTAGATAAAAGAGCTCTGCGAGTCAACAACTGGCTAAGCAGTTTAAACCTCTAAGTAAGGCATCCTCTATTTAAACGTTATAGGCAAATCTAATTTAAGCTTTTAAAAATATTACGGGCAGGTGTTTAAGTGGCGGGCACACTGGGCTGCGCTGGGCTGGGAGGGGGCTGGGCGCCGCTTCCCAGGCGGGCAGCATTTTGTTCAGCCAAGCTTTCTGCAGAAGGGCCACGTGACAGAGGCCAAATAAACAGCATCTGGGGATTTTCAATTACAGACCTTCACCCAGCATGCCTGCACTGTAATCTCTACCAGATGAGGCTCAGGCCTCACTATTTTCAATAATTCACACACTGTGTACACATAACATGACAATAAGGGCATTCATGCAACCGCCTGATTCGCACATCAAAGCTCCCAAATGGCCAGCTGTAAGCATGCTTACTGCTGAATAATTCATTCTTTTCACAGGCTTGAAAAAACGCTCAGCGGGAGTTGGCAAGCTTGTGTTCTTTCCTGTGTGGTATGCTAAACTCAAATTTTGAAAGAGGTACAGCCCCACTAAAAAGAGTCAGAGATACCACTATTTAAATGTGCATTTGCGAGCTTTCGGATGGCTGCTCACAGAAAAAAAAAAAAAAAGAGAGAGGAAAAAAAGGGAGAAAAAAGCAGCTCTACGTTTCCAAGTGGATAGCGGAGATAAGAGGAAATAACCTACATGTCCTCTGAGGCAGGTGGTTAACAGAAATAAAATGATAAAGCTGTTTTCTGACTGGTAAAATATTTTTTACACATATTATTCCTGCCCAAAAATCTTGGCTATACCAGGCGCATAATAGTCAACAAGTTCAGCAGACTTGAAATTTCCTCATACTTAGCATAAATTTTCTACTAGATGGCAAAGAGGGTTTTTGTTAAGACTAACACATATGAAAAAGGCAAACACAGAAAGACCAGAGCTAATTCTGTAACTCCTATTTACTGTTCTCACCGATATGGGTTGAATACTAATTTCTACATGATATTTTAACAACTCCAAACTTGCAGCTGTGTCTCTGAACATTCAACTTGCAACAAGTGAATGTTCCAGATTTTGTAATACTTTGACTTAATGCAAGAGAAGCATCATTTCTTTAGGAGAAAAAAAAAAAAAGGGAAGGGAGAAAAAAGAAGGGTCTGCTTCATAATATCAAGTTTTCTTGACTGTCAATCAGTGCCTGAACCAGCAGGATCAACTAGTCATGACCTCTCCTTATAGCAAACACACGCTGCTTACCAGCTGTGGGCTGTGTTTTTTACATCCTTTTCTCTATCATTCAGAATGGCTTCCTCCTAATCACAATAATCCCAAAAGTGCTAAAACATATCAATCGTCCTCTAAGCCCTGCCTACAAAAGGCCAGCCGTCCGGCCTTTATGGGCTTGTCCAACAGCAGCTGATACTTCATTCAACTACAAATCCAATTTAGCAGTTACAAGAGGTTTAGCATCACTGGAAAAATATTGGTGTTGATCCTGCACTCTTAAGTCAGCAAATATTCCTTTGCCATATTGTTTAGCTTCTTCTGCCATATTTACACTTCTGCTGGATTTCCCTGAGTGACTTCAACAACAGCATTTAACCTCTGAACTGGTAATATTTACAGTTGATCAAACAGCGATTTTTAAAATATGTTTACCACAATTACAGAAACATAAGCCTATTTGAATTCCAACTGTTATAATTCTGAAAAAATCCCCAACCAACAACCCTAAAAACAAACACAGTCATTTCACTCAAAACCATAGAGCACACTTTATGTACCAGTCATGCAGGATGTTATTTATTATAGCCCTGCGGGCAAGTTCATGGCAATTCTTTCACTTATGTATTTTTAATAGCCAAGTGAGCCAATGCAAACACTCCCTTGATCCCCCCTACATCTTTTCTTTTTCTTTTTTTCACCCCTACTTTTCTGTTTCTCTTTTCTTTTTTCTTTCCTTTTTCTTTCCTCCCCCAGTTGGAGGGCTGGGGCCCAGGACACAGGCAGGTCTCACAGTCCCCAGGGAATGGGATGGGAGCAAAAAAATTAACTGTGTGTCTTCGACCTGCTGGAGTTTGTTGGTGCTCTAAATCCTTTGGGAGCCAAGGGTCTGGCTCAGAATTTAGGTCAGGACCATGCAGAGAAGTGGCCGTGCAAGGACAGGATCGGGAGGGGACAAAGACCTCAGGGCTCCTAAAATGGGTTTTAAGGGCTGCCCCAGCGGCGTGTGTGTATGCACACACACACACAACTACAATGAGTCACTTAAATATTATTATACACAAATTAACTGCTTTCAAGGCATATCCTAACTGGGCGGCCCAAGAGGAGAGGGGGAAGAAAAGATCCCAGAAACAAAATAACCGAAATAATCTCCTTGGATGCTAATGAGCGAACAATTACAATGACTCATTGAAGTTATATCATAATGATACTTGCGAAGAAAAGAACTTTTTGTGTATTGTACTAAAACCAACAGCAATAAAATGATCCCAGATTGAGTCAAGACCACAATTTCATTTACACAGCAAAAGGGAAATGACCTAATAGTAGCATAGAAAGATATTCTCCTCATGTCAAGTCTTAATCTTTGGGTTTTATCCCAGCTTCAGTTTTAGAGAAAACAATGAAAAAGACCCATAGACACATCTGGTTCAAAAGTGTTCATTGACATTAATGCAATGCATTGGATTCTGTTTGGCAGGTCTTCATACTGGGGAATATTCCACATAAGCAATGTTTATTAATTTTCTTCTTCTGATTTTTTAAAAACACAGGCAGAATGTATTTCAAAGAGAGAGGAGTGATCCAGAGAGCTCTCTGAATATTCATTAATTAATATTTTGTCAGTGTCGGTTGTCTCAACAAAAGAAGGTTTTACAATTTACTCTAAGCCCCATTTAATTAAAATTTAAATGCTACAAAAATACATGGCTTGCCTTTTTTTTTTCCCTAGTAATCATTTTCTACTTACAATAAACTGTATTTTACTGCAACCAAAAATGCATTTCGAAACAAACAGCAATTTTCAGGCTTCAGAATATACAAAGAAATCCCCACAGGAGAGAAAAAAAACTCCCCAAACTTGACCTTTGCCATATCTCTGGATCAGCTACAGATGTTTAGTAGATTATACAAAAACCTAGATGTCCTTAATCTGACACTGTGGGTTTTTCTCCCCTGGTCTGATAGGACCTGTCAGTAACCTCTCTGCGAAGACCCCGTGTGAATTCCACGTGCAATTCCCGGGTTGGTTTCTGAGGTAGTTGCAGTTTCTCAGTGACAGGAGCAGTTCAGAAAGGAGCAGACTCTTGCCCGATGCTGCTGACAGAAAGTCTGATTTGGACAGGAATCCTTCAAATACACAGACAATGGGCTGGCTGACCTGTCATGCATGATGGATGAGTTAAGGGGATTAAAACCACTATTTGCATTAGAATAGATGAAAATTAGCAAAATAGAATTTCTCAGTAGGTGGCTTCAGTTCTGTTTGTTCTCTTAGGCAAAATGAAGTTCATTTTTAAAGGAATTATGATGGTTTAAGTAACGCTTATTTGCAGAGAAGAAATCCTGTATGCTGGTTTGCTTCCTTTTGTTTATTCTTTAAGAAATACACTTTAACTATCACGGAAGTATTCTTTTCTCCCCACATTTATTATTAGAGCATTACACAACTACAGTGTTCTAACCACTTTAAACTGCATGTATACCTTAATGCTTACATGTTTCTAAGCTGCACATACCCCCAAAAAAGAGGTTTGAGTTCAGGGAGAGATGATCAAAAAGACCAAAAATTTGCATTAAATTGTGTATTGTGATGCTTCAGTGAGGTTCTGAGTACGAGCCTGTGACTCAAGAACTGTAAAAGGCAGATGCTTGAATCACTGCAGGTTTCTTTTGACCAGATTCACATTGCACACAGGGCTGGTACTTGGAAGACTCAGAGATGGCTGCACAAAGTGACCTCATGAAAGGCTGGCCTCACAGAATAGCATTATACTGTTTATATTGAGAGAAATCTGTATGGACAGGTCAGCGCACACAGGGAGGCAGAGGCAGAAACTGCAGAAACATCCCTGGACCATCTCCCCCTCACTCCTGCTGAGAGCAACCAAGATCTGTCCGTCTGTCACACCAGGGCTGTGGAAACCCTGGAGGTCCTGCTCTTTGCAAGGCTCACGCACCCAAAGTGCAGGCAGCCAGGGAGCCTCCAGAAAATCCAGCACTTTTTAAAACACACATCTGCGTACTGCCAAATATGTCCCTGAACTCAGCCTGTTGCACCAGCGAGCTGCAGCCAGCCCAGTGCTGTGTCCCACCCTGCCCTGCAGCAGCGCCGGCAGAAAGCAAAGCTGAGGCATTAAGGGGGCACGTTTCTTCCAGAGGTGGCATCGCCCACAGGAAAAGCTCTGACCTGATTCCTCAGCTCAGCATTTACTGCGGTGGGATTTTAAGAGAGCAGGTCTACAACAGAGCAATGCTGGACCCTGCATCCACACAGCTCTGTGCATCCACAGGCAAGGGAAGACCTGGTGAGCTGCCTTCATTTTCAGCTCTACAGACCCTGCACTGGGATTTCATGCAACTCTCTGCAAAAACTGTTTGTTTAGCTTACAACTTACTTGGTCTCTGCGTCCCATGCAGTGAAGATGCTTTATTTTCACAGCAGGTGCAAAGAGGTATTTAAATTTTCATTATGTCCAGGGTGTTTGGCCTTGGTTTGTGTCAGATGACAGCTTCTGACACCAGATGGGCCAAGAAGAGAAACATTTGACCAGCATATGAAAGAGCTTGGGATACATCCAACACCAACCTTGGTTTCCAAGTTATTTCACAAGCACAGAGTAGCATTTTGTGGAGATTTTATAGCTAAGAGTGTCATTCTAGCTACAGTACAAGAAATATTTTGCACCAATTACAAACCCACAAGAGAGACCTACAACATACTTGAGTTAAAGGGTAAGTCATTTCTTGCAAACTCAGTCTCAAAACATGTATAAATTGAGACTCCTTTAACTCTTTTTTTTCAGCCTAAAGAAAGACCTCTCCATACTTCCTTCCCATTAGATCAGCTGCCCGTTCCTGCCTCCCTGCAGAACCCAACTGGTCACTGATGTTTGAGCTAAAGTGGAGAAAAACAATATTGCTGCACTTCTGAAGGATTCCCAAGACACTAATCCAAGGGGAGAAAAAGAAACCTTAACGTCATCACAAATTCAGGTATCAGAACCCCACAAACTGTTAAAGGACAGAAGACACCACTGCTTATTTTGAAGTTCAGCTAAGAGACACAACAATGAAAAGCTGAGCAATCAAATAATACTGCACTATAACGCATTTTGTTTAAATTTGGAAGTGTTCCTCATAACCTACTCATTTGTCAGAGAGAAAAATGCCTGCCTGGCTCTCCCTGCCCCTCTGCCCCAGGCTCCAGCATACCACTGTACATCCCAAGCAGGGTAAATATTATGCTGCTGATTTCATTATAATTGAAAATCCCCATTCATGCCTTTCAAAATCTGCAGGGTTATCTTGGAGAATCATAAGAAAATTTTCCTTTGTATAGCCACCAAATGCATTAGAACCCTGATATTTGTAATCTTCGTCACATATTTTTTTAGTTAAAGTGGTTGTTTTGGTTGATGGGAGGGCTCTTTAAAGAAAAATAATTTAAGGGGTAGGACATGCCAGAGAACCGAAAGAAAATCACAGTTATTTATAATCTTTTTACCACTTATTTGTTTCTGTAGTAAATCACTCCCTTCTTTTGCTTCCCAGCTCATGGCTTTGCTTTACATAACATTCATTCAAAAAGTGTGCATTTGGAAACCTTTTCTTTGTTTGTTTTGGATAAATGAGTAATGAAGTGCAAACACATTTCACGCGCAATTCTTAATCCCACTTTCTTTAGGCCTGATGCAGCAGGAGAGAAACTTCACAGGTTGTTTTTTGCCTGAGTACCAGTGACACGGGACTGGAAGAGGAGACTGGGCCTCCAGCTGCAGCTCTGTCGAGTCCCTGTGCTCCCCTGACAGTTTTGCCTGTTATAGATATTAGTTCTCTACATATTGTAGTGAAAAAGATTCCTGAAAGATGCCTCTCCTCCACCCACATCCATGGTTATCCTATGGAGCAGCGCCAGATACCAGCGGCTTCTAGTCCTGCCGGCAGCAATGGACACTTCACAAGGAGCAGAAGGACTTTGCTCCTCAGTTCCATCACAGAATCCCAGATTCATCATGGCTGGAAACGACCTCTGAGGCCACTGAGCCCATTAACCCAGCAGCGCCGTGCTCGCCACCAAACCACATCTCCGAGTGCCACATCCACACTTCCAGGAGCTGAGGGCTGAGGGCTGCCAGTAGGGCCAGGATGGGGGCACGTGTCCCAGCACAGCTGGCATCACCAGACCCACTGGCAGGAGCTGTGAGCAGGGCAGCTTCAAGCAGCAGAGGAGCAAAGTTTAAACACACACACACATCTGGAACTGCAGTCAGCATTTATTAATGCAGCTTAGAGATTTCTGCCCCTACCAAGCTCCCAGTTTGCTCATGAGGCTTTATCATCTGTTTAGTCTAACCTGCTGATGTGGTAATTAGTAATCTCTGGTGCATAAAGTGATTTCATTTTTCTTTTAATCGTTGGCACTTTATGCATTCTTTTCTCCCCTCTTTCAATGTGCTGTCTCTCCTACTATCTCGCTCCCTCCTTCTCCTCCCCCTGCCCTTCTTCTGCAGTAAGAACAAGTGACACCAATCCTTCCCCTTTCCTGGTTGTTTCCAGGATAACCATCCACTCCTTGGAAGAGCACTTCCCTTCTGCCTGGTCCATAGTGTGCAGACTCTACCCTGTGCAGGCTGTCACACACCACAGGAAGGCTGTTTCAGGGGTGTTACTCTCTAGTGGGCAAAGTTCTGACCAAGAGTGCTGCATCTGACTTCTACCTTGGTCAGTGGCTGGCTGGATGCATTTTGACACAGAGAGAAGAGTTTCAAGTGAGGAAAAGGTCCTGAGTTTCATCAGTGAGCAGCTGAGACCAGCAAATGAAAAAAGGCTTTAAAGTGTTAAATACTCTGTATTTGGATTCAGCATTCTAACACTGGTATGAATCCAGGCGCACCCCTTGGCAAAAGGGTATTTCAGAGCAGTGGCAATGTGCTCAGCATCCCTCTTCCTGAGTTTCTGCCTCTGCAAGCACAGAAACAGCAGTCTGTGCTTTGCTAAAACACAGGCAGTGTACAGACTGCTACACTCAACTTCTGCCAACTCCACAGGGCACCAAATTTCTTAGTTTTACAAACTTTGAGGCACTGCACTGTATTTTAAACTTTATATGTTTTGGTTGTAAAGGCATTTTCCCTGAGGCAGCTGGCAAATCCATCCTGAACCTGGCCATCACACCACTATCAACATTGTAGCACACACGAGGTTTTTGCTGCTAAAAGACAAAGAAATAGCCATTGGGTCAGCCAAAGGAGCTGCATCTGACATCAGGCTGAGCTATAAGGTGCGCATAAAGAGAATAAATTAGTGCTGCAGAGATTTATCAAGAGTGTCTGCAAGAGTGACACCCCTCTCATCTTCGTGAGATGCACAGGAATGTATCAGGACTCACCACTTCAGACACTAAATTGAGCCATAGACTGATTTTCCATAAGGACTGCTGGACATGGCAGCGTTAGGTTAACAGTTGGACTCGATGACCTTAGGGATCTTTTCCAACCTAAATGATTCTGTGAGTCTATGACATAAGAACAAGAAGTAAAAGTATACTTACTTACCTCAGAGGCTCACAAATGTTTATATGAAGCTATTAAAAGGCTGAGATTTAAAACAACACATCCATTTAAAAGAAAACGAGAGGTTGTTGCTGGTATGGCTGAAGCAGTTATATGTTTTCTGTTGGGGGAAATTTACAGCCACATTATTGCTGTCAAGGAGGGCAGTGAGCCACAAGGATTTCCAGATGCCATGTGTGAAGTTTCCCCCTACCATACTCAAGTACATTATCACCCAAACGCAAACAAGCTTTAAAACGTGTCTGTCTTTAAAACATGTGTGGCCCCCTTTCCTGGACTTAAGAGATTTGGGGTTTTTTCTTCTCCGTTCCTTTCTTTTTAAGCCAGATGGGAGAGGGCCCTGCAGCACTCCCAGGGGCCCAGTGCTGATCACACTGGTGCTGACAGCAATACTTTGGGCTGCACCCAGAGTGAGAGGTACATGCTGCACCCTGTCAGTGAGAAACACGGCTCTGCCAAACAGCGACATTCCACTTGCTGCAAGTCAGGCAAAGGAGGGGAAGAAGTGCTGCCACGACACTTCTCCGAGCAGCTACAAACGTGAAAACAGATTTAAGAGGATCACAGAAATGTACTGGGTTCCCATGGCCAGGTTTTGGCACCCTGGGGACTACAGGGGTGGCCCCTGTGAGGAGCTGCCAGGAGCTTCCTCATGCCCAGCAGTGCCAATGCCAGCCAGCTCCGAGATGGACGTGCCTCTGGCTGAGGCTGGGCCAAGCAGAAATGGCAGCAGCACCTTTGTGATAACAGATGTAAGAAGAAGAAAAAGTTATTGCACTGATGCAGCTGCAGTCAGACAAGAGCAGGGTGAGAACATGTGAGAGGAGCAGCCCTGCAGACACCCAGGTCAGTGCAGAAGAAGGGACTGGAGGTTCTCCAGGCACCGGAGCTGAGATGCCCCTGGAGCCCCTGGTTCAGCCCATGGTGAGGCAGCTGTGCCCCTGCAGCCCACGCTGGATCAGCTTGGGGAGAACAGTTGGCTGTGAGATGCACTCACACTGGAGAAGCTTCTGGAGAGCTGTCTCCTGTGGGAGGGACCCCAGGCTGGAGCAGGGGAAGGACTCTTCTCCCTGAGCAGTGGCTGAAACAAGGTGTGGTGAACTGACCATAACCCCCCTTCCCTGTCTCCCTGGGCCACTGGGGGAGGAGGTAGAGCTGGGAAGGAGGGAAGGGTGTGGGGAAGGTGTTTTTAAGGTCTTATTTTACTTCTTATTTTACTTCTTATTTTACTTTACTTTACTTAAGGTCTTATTTTACTTTACAGCAATTGGTGAGTGATCCCTCCCAGTCCTTATGTCAACTCATTCACCTTTGTTATATTTTCTCGCCCCTGCCCAGCTGCAGAGGTGAGTGACAGACTTTGGGGGGTGCCTGGAATCCAGCCAGGATCAACCCACTACAAGGAGCTAAAAGGAAAAACACGTTCAAGTTTCTCCAGTACCTGTAAAACAAACTTGCCACACCAGCAGGCAGCTGAGGGACCTGTCCCATTGTATGGACACCAGTGGGCAGCTGGGACAGCTGCCTGCACAGGAGACTGTGTCTGGGAAAACGCAATAAAGACGCTCTCACACCTGCCAGGTTCAGCAGAAAGGAGGGAAAGACCCTTTTATTTACATATGTCACATTTTATACATTTCTTAACTGCACAAGGGATTGGAGGACATGTCACTTCCTTCTCAATCCCACTGGAGAAGAAAGATGCTCATCAAAGTTTTCTTATCACAAAAGGAATGAAAAACAAAAAATACCATTAAGTAAACATTGGCTATTGTTTACATGAAACTGTGAGAAAGAATCTGACTCCACAGTTAAAACAGAAAGGTTTAGCAAAAACCAGGGCAACAGGAGACCACCCTCACACCTACAGAGGAGGGAATCCTGTGCCAAAAGGACTTCCAAAGGCTTCTGCAAGCCTGGAGCAGAACAACCTCTCTTAGGGCTGTCTGGGACTGCTGCACACTCAGGGGGGAGGCTTTCAAGGGGGAATAGGTGCAAACAAATGCCTTGCAATCAATCACCTTTCCAGCTCTTACTAGCAGAATCGTAGGAGAATTAAAGCTAGAAAATCTTATCAGTGAAGGTTTGCTTCCAAACGGAATTGTTTTAAAAAGAGGAACCACAGAATTTATGCACAGGTCCAGCACAATGGTGCTGAAAAGGGGATAGAGGTGGAAATATCAGAAGGCTGATGCCATGCAGTCCCCACTGATTTTTTCCTCAAAGTAGGCATTTTGTTAAATGACGTTAACTTGAATCTTTTACTGAAAATCAGAACTAAATGGGAGCTGTTGAGTCCAAAGCAGAGCTGACCCTTCTGTCTCACATCTGGGAACACGCCAGCAACAAGATCCTGAGTGGGAGCAAGAAGAACGGTTTTGCTCAAAACCCAGAATGAAACAAAGTTAAGGAAAGAGGGCATGCTGGAATCCCTCACTCCAGCTGGAGAGCTCCCCCTCTCCCTGCAGGGCCACGGGCACAAAGTGGCCCCTGTTTCTGATGCAGGCTCAGCAGAGGGAAGGCTGAGGAGAGCCCCATGCCAGTGCCAACCAAACTGACTGGAAGCCTGCTTTATAACACAAGCTTTTTACTTCCAGAAACATCTTCCACCTCTTCAGCCCTTTCTTATGTCCTCCCAAAGAGGGCATATGCAACATAAGCCTCAGCTATCAAAAGGACACTCTCAGAAACACTAAAGCAAATCCCTGAAGCCACCTTAATCACATCAGACACTCGGCTTGAAGTTATAACATAGCATTTTCTGAAAGAAATATAGATCTGAGCAACAGAAAGGGTCCCTCAGAAACTCTCACACTCCACGTTAATACTTCAGAAAAACTGAATTTCTGCCACAGCAACTGCTGCAACAAGCTGAAGGCTCCAGTGCAGAATGTGCATGTTTGATGAAACAGAAACAGCCAACACAATTATTTCCAGAAACTTAGGACAAGGCAATATGGACAAATCCCTTTTCAAACCTACACAGGGCAGACCACTGCCTTGCTGATCTGCCTGAGACTTCATGGCACTCACTCATAGATAAAGGAACTCATCCAGAGTGTCTTCTGCACCTGTCAGTGCTTGATACTCTGCTCTTGTTTAAAAAAAAAAGTTCATAGATTGAAAACAAAAGTGTCATTACAATGCTTTTAAAACAATGACCCTAGCTTCTCCTTCATCTTTTCATTTCCACTAGATTAATGAAAGACTCCAATTAAAATGTAAGGCAATTTATAAAAGATTTTAAAATTCAGTAACTCAGATCTTTCCATCCTAGCATTTATTTTCTACTGTAACATCTGCCATTCCAGCAGGCTTTTGTTTGCTTCTTTTCCCATTCTTACCTGGACAAAAGGCTCTTTTTTATTCTCCAGATTAAAAAAAGTGAAGATGACAGACATTTCTGTGTGCATAAGTAACGTCATTCAACAGTGAATATGAGCAAAATATACTCAGCAGCTATAAAAATTAGATCACGAACTTTTATGCCTGCATTATTTGTTGATTCTCTGAGCACTGGAAATCCTTCAACCTGTGCATCAGAGAAAGTGAATCTCCACAGAAATCAGATCTCAGCCAGTTTCTCTTTCTCTATATTCCCAAGCAAGACCCCCAAAAGGAGACCTCTGCGTCAACTACTCGTTGGGTCTCTCCCCCATCTGCCCTCCTTCCTGTTTCCAAGAAGTTTCTAAAGACGTTTCCTGAAGAGCATCACCGCTCCAGTTAACATCAAGTGAGGGATTTGCAGAAGTGACTGGGCAGAACAGGCAGGCAGACACTTGTGGACCACTTTGGAGCTGTAGGCAAAAGAAAAATTCAAGCGAGAGAGTCTTGTTTCACTGTTGCATTCAAATTTGAATCTAAAGCCCAGCTGCTTATGGCATTTGAACATGAATGCAAACAGTGGGCTCAGAAAATTAATCTCAGCCATCTAGAGCCTCTGTCCCTGTGGTAAGCAGTAAAGATCACAGGAAAACAACACCAGGGACCAAAGTGGATCAAGGAGTTTTCCTCTTCTAAGCTTGTAGTTTCACGGCTGTGCTTGAACAGAGGAGATAACAGAAACCTGCCATAAATCTCTTTATGCTGGAGACATTAGTGCACAAAAATAACAAATTCAGTCCCAGTTCCTACATCTGTTCTTTTATACAGCTGATGGTTCATACTGGATACATACATTTTACTCAACTTGGGTTTAAAAGCGTTTGGGATTAAGTAGAAATTATTAATATTTTACAATGTCAAAATGTTTATGGGTGAAAAGATTTGAGTTGGTAAAATTGTTGACTTTATAAGGTTAAATAAATGTTTACTTGGATTTAGGAATTAGTAAATTGTATTACGTTATATTAACTATTATAATTTATGCTAATTTGAGAAGCTTTAAACCAGTGCAAATTACGTAAATTGGGCAAACTTAATCCCTGTGCTTAAGCCTCCTTAAAGTCAACTGCATTCCTTAGTATTTCAAAGGTTTACATTGAAGTGGTTGTCAGTGACATCTTTAAGGTGTGTGTGAAATGAAAACCTTGATTTTAAATGTAGGTTAATTTTAATTGCTGTCATAAAATACACTTCTTAAAAATCTGTTTTCTTTCATATAAATGTCTTGTCTTTTTCCTAAACTGTGGGAAATAAAACCAGCTAGCATTCAATACCGGGCTCAGTAGAAATCATTGGCCTGAAAGTTCAGTATTTCTTTCTACAGTATAAAATCCAATACCTCCAGTAACAGACCACATTAAATTTGACCCAACCTGTGGGCAGGGTTCTTTACCCAGAAATATCATCCCTTTGGACAAATTCAGTGTTTTGAAGGATCATAATCTTTATGTGACCTGTGGGAAACACAACACCTCTTGTCTGCCCGAGAAGATTACTGAACCGAAGGATGGCACACGCCCACATCCAGCAAGGCAGACACACCCCCTGAGCCATGCAGGAACAGTCTCGTCTATAAACACCCAACCTTTTTTCAGGAACAAAGAAACTACACCACTTCATCTAGGAACAGCCTCATCCGAATGTGGCTCGGTCTGTAGGAACAGAGAAATGGACCCATTTCACGAGAAAAGGATGCATTCCCAGGAGACTTTCTTTGGTTCAAGATTTTCCCATTTTTTCCTATATCAACCCACTCAACCTGCAACACAAATGCAGGTATCAATTCCAAAAAAAAAAACATACCAGCACGCTGAAGGCATCTGGGAGAGCAGTAAATTACTGGGAGATTGGAAAGATTGATTTGCGAAGAAGTTACAAGCAAGTGGAGACATTGCAATCAGCATGTACACGGTGTAAAGGCCGAGTTTCCCAGCAATCCCCGAATGCCCTCAATTCCCACTAGAAGACTGAAATCAGTGGGAGCTCAGGACATTCAACAATTCGTAAAAATTAAAGCAGGGTAACGACTGGTTTTATTGTTTGTTCTTGGCAGTACCCACCAAGAGCGCGACGCTGAAGGAATGCATGATCGATGTTGTGACAACTCTGCAATTTGGAAAGATTTAAGCAAAAGGGATAGGGCAGTGAAAAGGGGCGTAGCAAGTAAATGAAGTGATCAAAGCTGATGTGGCTGGAATTCTTTATTAATACAGCAATCTCTGCATTTCGGGTAGAGACTATTCCCAGAGCAGCTCAGCCTACCTGTTACTGACATCCTCATTTCCTACAAATCCCCACAGAAGTGCTCCAGAGGGCTGGGGCTGTGGGATGTGGGGAGGTTCGTGGGCCAGCTCTGGCATGACACTGCACTCACGTACCCACTGCAGGTGGAATGAGAGGGGCTGATAAATAGGGTGGGAGAGCAGCACAGGGGGCCAGGGGCTGCCTCGTGGGCACAGGCAGAAGTGCTGCAGTCTGCAGGGAAGACTTCTGAGTTGCATAAAGATGGAAGAGGAACCGATTTAAAAAATTTTTTTGTGAGAATATACACAGAGGAATGATCTTAACCAAACAAAGTTTAAAATTTAAGCAAGAAAATACCTTCCAGATTTAAAACAAGCTCCAAGAATGTCCTGTGTTAAGGCACTAAAAATGAAATTGGCAATGCACTAGTAAATATACTGAGAGGAGGAACCTTTGACCAATTCCTTTTTTTCTCCTCACCAGATGTATATTTGATACTTTCTTTCTGTATGACCTAAAAACCTGTACCTGTAAACAGAACCCCAGGTGATAGGTACACCATGAACTGTGTGACAGGCCTGCAAGACAGATACCCCTGAACCAGCCCAAACTGAGCCCCCCTTCAATACCAGTACTGTTCTTGGCTTCTTTGCTGTGCTTTAGTTTTGGGTAGTCCTGTGATGAGCAGGGAGTTCGACTCCATGATCCTCATGGGTCCCTTTCAACTCAAAATACTCCCTGGTTCTGTGTCCCTTCTCAGTTACATTCCTCTAAACCTGAGCCACACCCAGCAGGCCCTCCTTGCTTATCTTTATGGTTTTCTGACACAAAACAGAGAGTGAGAAAAGTAAGTGATGAATCACTGAATGATTACTCTTCAAGAGGAGCTGTGGCAAGTTAGTATTGTTTTGACATCACTTTTCTTGTTTATCTCACTTTTTATAACAAATTACACTTTTAATTTAAGCACAGGCTTCGCATTTCTTGGACACCTGGAATATGTAAAAATAATTCCACAAGTTATCTCCTTTTCTGGGAGGGAAAAATAAAATAAAATAAGAACTTCCTGTAAATGCGAAGGGCTGCCCTACCTCTAACTTCCTTCTAACTTAACACCAGGCTTAAAATTGTACCATATAAACACAGAGAAGCTGGAACACCACAAGCAGCCCTTCCGTCTACTTTGCTTTACACATTAAACCACGATTCAAACAGAGTCCATTAAGGCATCTAAATGTGACTTACCACATGTGTTAATTGGGTGGGGAGGGAAAAAAAGAAAGAAAACACAACCCTCGAATGTGGACATTTATGTATTTCCATTATTCAGACCCTCCTGATGCCACAATCTCCCACCTCTATAGTTTATAAATGTTTGATTTAAAATATAGCCATTTTATCATTTGTACCACATTTACCTCATCTTACCACTGTTCTGACTGGATGAGAAGCTAATGTAGCCTACACTGTCTGGTCAATTATTGCATGGACACCAGGGACCAATTAATGCCATCCATAAAAGCCTGAATCATTCTGTCAATTAACTAGAACTAACTATGTCATCAGATATATTACTGGTGAGCAAGTCTATTTGGTTGCAATATGTCTTGAAGGAGAGCAGTATCAAATGAATCACAATTGACTTGGACAACTGCTAGCATAATTTCAGAAGATGAAAAGACAAATGTGGTAGTTATTAGTGGTCCCCTGAGGAATTACGGCCAAGCAATTGTAATGTGCTAAGACTGTACTAGCAGGTGCCCACAGCACAAATCAGGCAGAGGGTTAAATCAATATTTTCAATTTCTTAGGATCAATTCAGTGTTTGAACAAGATGGAAACTTGTTAGCAATTGGCAGAGTGTGTAAATGAAAAGTCAAACTTCTTATTATTTGTTAAAAAGGAATCAGTGCTCTGCATCATGCCCTTGACACAAGGTAATGCTTTCATGATCCAGTTGCTTGGGCATTCACTAAAAATCTAGCAGTTCTTAAATTTTAATAGAGTGCAAAAGGTTACTTTAATACATGCTGAACATTCAGGATCTTTAAAAATGATTGAAGTGTCGATAGGAAAGTTTTTGAGCTGTGACAACAGCATAGTTATTAACGATTAGTGCAAGAAGCAGAAGAAACCTTGATTGCTTTAGAAAAGTCTCACCAGGAATGCAGCCTGACATCCTTGGTACAATTTCACATTCATTCTCTTTCATGCAGGAGAACATTTGGATCATCAAGTGATCCTTTACCAATTAAACAAAAAAGAAAAAGCTACCTTACACAAATTGATTTCATTTGTCACTGCTGGGTTTAAAGATGCCTGTAGCAGGACCTGAAGCATTGGCATCATATTCTTTACTTTTAACATAAAGGTGTAAAAATGAACTGTTATATCTTTGTACTGTTTTACAGAAAGACACCTCCAGCCACCGTGACAGTCAGGGTTTGGAAAATAAACCTTATTTTGAGTGAGGGAGGCATGCCCTTCAGATGACACCTTAGACAGGGCACAGTAAAATCTCTGGGATTTGGAAGCAGAAAACTGGCAAGTAATGCAATTGTACCTGGGGAAAAAAACACGTGATCCCAGGGAAAGCTATTTCCATGGTGCTCACCCAATGCTTCAAGTCCATTATTTCAAATAGATCAAAAACATGAACCATTTTTCATGCTACAAAACTACAGCAATATTTGTTAGGAAAACAAAAAGAAAGCCCTAATGGTTAATTAAAAAGAGGAAACTCAACAAAAGAATTCTGAGACATGCCTGAAGAAGGCACCGATGCTTCAAACATGAATACAGCTCTCTGTATGTTAGGCTGGTATAGGAATTCCTTGAATTGTCTTCAGTGTTTGGACTTCAGCTCATGGGCATAGAAAGTGAAGAGGTAGGTGAAGCTCCTCTTTCACAATTGCTTGGCATGGAGACATTCTTTTCAATATTCTTTGTTCTTTAATTGTAAAGGTAACAATATTTACAGCATTGGAAAAATGGTTCATCTGACTGAAACATTTTCATCCCGAGGACCTCAGAGCACTCTAAAGCAGAGCAGGGAAATGATCCTTTGCCACATAAAGTCAACCCGTGAGCTTGCTCTGACAGAAAGTTACTACCAGCAACCCTCTAGCTGCTGTTTTTAAACAACAGTAGCAGCCTTCACTGATACAAGCCAAAATAAAGAGCACTTGAACTTCAAGGAACTGCAAACCCTCTTAAATCTTTACATTAGATGCTGCAGATGAAGTTCAAGATATTTCTCATTTTTCAGCCTTTTCGCAGGAATAAAATGGTGCCAAGTCAAATGAAATAATGAAAAAAATAAAATCAAACCAAAATGATTTCCCTATTTCAGGGTTGGCCCAGATAATCTGTTGTCAGTGTCTAACTCACTGCAGCTTTGTCTGATTTGTGCAATACATTTATCAAGGAGACTTTTCTCTTGAAATGCATTTAGCACAACATGGGGGATACGCTCCACACGGCAGGACAGCAGGTCAGACACGCCATCAGTGTCAGACGATAAAACGGAGGGAACACAAGACATTGCAGCACTTCCTACTGAATTGGCCCCCATTAATTAAAAAAAAAAAAAAAAGAAAAAAAAAAACAAAAAAAAACAAGAGAGAGAGAGATAAAGAACTCATTAGAGAAATGACACAGTTTTGTTTTGAAGAATAACGCGGGGAAAATAAACCCTTTCACCCAAGACACACAGCCAATAGATTTTTTTCCTTGCCCAGCGCCTCTACCTGTGCACTGTGCGTCAGTACCAACACGTTTTTGGCTCCCTGAACACACCCTCAGGTGAAACCATTCCCAGGCTTTACGGAGGACACAGAGAACGTGTATTTCCTTGCCTTGGCCTGGGGAGCTGGAAGAACCTGTGCCTTTAAGAAGCACAGCGACCCAGCGCAATCGTTCGAAACCAAGGCTCGGCAAATAGGAGACAATGAGATATGGAGTAACTTGAAACCAGCCCACGAGCTGCCCAGGAGAACTCCCCAGCTCGTCTGGCTCTCAGACACACCCTTGCAGCTCTTCTGGAAAGCTGGGCCCCGTTCGCAAGACAAGGAGCTGATTGATTCCGTCGCCTTCTGTGTGTGCGAGTGCAGCGGGACGCGCACAAAGGACAGAGGGACACGCCGCTCAGCTGACCGCGGAGCAGACTCTGCCGTCCGACTGCGCCGGCCGCCCAACAAGCGCCGCGATTGTTCCCGCCAGACGCCGCGGGACCCAGGATGCATAATTCCAGTGCCTGCATGTCCAGCTGTAGGATATATTGGCAGCAGGAGAGCAAGCTGGCTTTAAGTACTGCGAACATTTTTCTCTGCCGTGCACGGAGCCGCTGAGACACTGCAGAAGCGGGGCTGGTCCATCCTCTGCCACCAGCTCGCACACCTGCCGGAACGCCTCCTCTCCCTGCACACCGAAACAGATTCTCCTCTTTACCAAGTGCCTTTCCTTCCCCCTCTCTCCCCCCTCATTTAGAAATTATCTTCATAACTCCCTCTGTATCAGCCCCTGAGTTGTGGTTTCCACAGAAGCGGAGTAAACAAAGTCAATCTTTTCAGACTGAAACTGATACACCACTGAGTGCCTCCATTTGTTTTCCTTTACGGCGTGATTTTTCTCACAGCCTTTCTGGTTCTGACCCAGTGAAACTCCCCGGGCTGGAGGGAAACTCTCGCTGGATCTGTACGAGAGTTCCTGGCGAGTCGTGTGCCAGAGGAACACAAGGAGAACACAAGGAGAACACAAGGAGAACACAAGGAGAACACAAGGAGAACACAAGGAGAACACAAGGAGAACACAAGGAGAACACAAGGAGAACATCTCTGCTGTGCTCAGCCCGAGGCGATGGATGCAGGGGCTCTCCCTTTTCATCTCTTCTGAACCGCGTGCTTAAAAGCAAAATGGCATGACACGCACTTCAAGCAGAGCGAGAAACGTGCTATCTTTGTATCCACGTGGCAATCTTTCTGCTAAGCAAAGACATCAATCAATTCCACTAATGATGAAAGGGAGAAATTTTATGTCAGAGCCTATTCTGCAAACACGGAATTCAAACACTGCTCTTGGATCTCAAACACAACAGAACTCACTGCTAATTAAGAATAAACTACATAAAGCTATATACTAAATAAGCCTAAAAACACAAGGCTCATGATATCTTTGAGATGTTATTTTTTTCTCCAGAAATAACAATATGAACACGTATTTAGAGTATATATTTATTTTGTGTTTGAGAAATCATATTAAAAATTATGAAAATCTAAGGAAAAAACATACAGCAGGAAAATAATTCCAAGCCACTTTACACACAGTCATTGAGCTTCTCATACGAGTTCTTCTGGTTTAAATATGGAGCAATATCTCCAAACACAGTAACAAAGTCATATTGATGTAAAACTGCAGTTTATCTGTATTTATCAGATCTCACTGTAGTATTAGATTTCACAGGTTTTGGACACATAATTTATAATCTCCATGAATAGAGTTTAGTAGGGAACCAACAGTTCTCCAGCTGATAAACAGGAGCTATGGTTTTGGTCAAGCTCGAATTTAATTTTCAGGTCTTGGCTGGATAAACTAAACAAATCATAAAGATGATAACAAACAAGTAGCCCTTGAATGTGACACCCAAAGAAGCAATATCTGGCCAGGAGTCGCCACGGACTTCACGACAGGATTTTACCTCTGGCTCTCAGTTATCCCTGCCCCAGAAATCAGTGACTTTTCCTGCAGCTGCCACCAATGTTCTGGTCCAGTTCAGTAAAATCCTTGCACACAGTTAAAAATTCAGAATAAAGGCAGGGTTTGAGGATCATATCACAGGCAGAAATATTTACATGACACACCTGATTTCACACTGGTTTGAGTTCACTGAATTCGAAGGACTCAGTGACAGTTTGGTCACAAAATAGTGAATCTGGTTTTTCCCTTCCCTTGCCTCCCTGCTCAACCCCCATGCCCTACAGTACCTAAAGGCTCCCCTCAAAACAATAACCAGCAAAGAGGTCTCCACACCCACACCCAGAAGAGCATCTGCAAAGAAAATAAAGGCCAGATTCTCAAGCTTGCTGCTACACATAATCTATTATTTCTCATATTTACTAATATTATTACTATTGTTTTCATTGTGTTACCAGTATATTTCTCCCATGTAAAAAAATATACTCAAAGATTTAAATATTTTCTTTCTAAAATTACCTGCTTTGAAAAGCAGAATCCCGACTCTGTACACTCTTCTCTGACTAGAATTTCTCTCCCATAGTACTGTAAAGCAGAGACTGGCATTTTACCATGATCTCTTGATGTTTTGCTTGGATGTGGTGCTGCTGTTAGCTAAAAGGAAGCACCTCAGCAGTCCTGATCACCACTCAGAAAAGACACCAGAACCAGGAAAACCACTGCAGCTACATAACAGTGAAAAAACTAAACACAAGCATCTTGTGATCAATTTTATGTCTAAGATTTAATTAGAATAGTCATAAAAATGTATCTGGTTATTTACAATTAAAATCTGGCATGCAAGGTCAAAGTGGAACCTACTGCATCCAAAAAGCTTTGAAATCATTTGAGAAGTTACTCAGGCTCCCACATAACTGATTCTGAACCCTCTATAGCTTAGTTCATGCAGATACACTGAACAAAGGCACTCAGTATACAAATGCTGGTTAATTCTTATTTTATTCACAAGGCAGTACCAGATTTAAACAATGAGTTGCAAATGATTTTGATGAAGATGTTGAATTGCTGCTGTGTTTATGATGCACTGCAAGACAGTTGTGTATAGCCTGAGTGATTTAGGCTTAGCATAATAAATATTACATTCTTATGTTAGGTAGGAGTACATCAATGAAAAGTTTTCTAGTTCTATCTCAGGCAATGAAATCATCTGCCTGGGTTATTCATGGAAATATAAGTCCAACCACTTTCGGACTGATGCAGATTTTATGCTTATACAGAAGAGGTGACTTCTATATCCATAATTTTAGGTGCAATACCATTCACTGAACAACACGGCTTTTCAATTTTAATTATAAACCCCAAACGTACTTAGCTAATCAGATCAATTGCAAGTCACAGCAAAGCACATTCTAATTTTCAAGACAGATGAAATTTTGCCACCTCTCAGCTGCTGTGAGAGCCAATGTCAGGTGAAAAGTAAGAGAAAACAGACAAGCATGTTTTCCAAGAACCATTACAGCAAATTTTATGACTGTGTTTGCAGACATGTTCCCTGCAGATCTTTGATTTGCTAAGGCTGCTTTTATCTTGCTGAGCCTCTGCTGAGCAGCAACCACCATTTCGAGGAGGCAACAATGCCTTTTTTGACAGGTCCCATTATCCTTTCTTGCCCCACAAATGCAACAGGCCAGTCCTCAAAAGCGTCTTTATGAATTTACGGGGATGAAACTGAACGTCTACATAGAGAAACATAGGTTCAATCCCAAAATAGCCCCTGAAAGGCCCTGCTCCAGCCACAATTGCTGCACTTACTCTAACAGACCTGCAGCAGAGACGGAAGCCAAGCCTTTCCTCGGGGACTCGCTCCAGCACCGTGACTTTGCCCCCGTTCTCCTCGTGGTGCTGAGCTGGGGCTGTGCGGTCAGCCCGGCTCTGTGGGGTCTCTGCTGGGTAACCAGCCCCTCACAACGGGAAGGCAGCTCACGTGTTGTGACTCTGGATCATCAAACCCTCCTGGCTTCCCCCATTTTTTCTCTAAGACAAACCCGTTCTCTTTTCTGCACTGGGGAGTTCCTTCAGATGAGCACCACCTCCTCGCTGTGATGTGCGGTGGTCAGTATGATGAAAATAGAGCTTAGAGTACTGCAAGACAATCCTGTTCTCAGTGCTTCAGCTATTTAAGGAGCCACCAGAACGTGTGATATACAGCCCCTCTCTTCAGAGACCTGCAGAAACCCTGCTTTGGTTGCACATACTATCATTCATATGAATGGTCTTGAGGGTATTCCGAGCAAAAAAAGGCAAAACTGAGCCCAAAACTGAGCCCTTTCCTTTGGTTTGGAAAGGCTCAGATCAATATTGCCATCAGTCTACTGTAAATAGAAGGCATAAATTAGTATATACAGTAATCACCAGTTTGTTCTGTGGTTGTGTTTCCTTTTACTGTAAACATAATCACAAAAGCTCCTGATGACACAGCAGCTGCAAAATGAACTGCTCGAATCACAGCACATTCTCAGGCTGACCCAAAGGCACTCTTAAAAGGAATTAAGTATCAAATTATAATTATATAGCTATAATATCATTTATTATTTTAGCTATACTATTATTTATTATTTGCAACATTTGCAGTTCTTTGAACTGTCAGTTCCATGGTACTGGCTGTTAAAAAACACAATTTCTCAAAGAGCTTGCTTAGCACAGAAAATCAGAGACTAGAGGTAGATGTAATGGGCTGGTGAAAGGCACAGCAGAGAGGTAAGAGCAACCCAACAGCTGTGCCACATAAAGTAACCAGTGTTTCCTTCTTTTCATATAAATTTTGGCACACATAGGGGCAAGCAAATCAAAGCAATTCAAACACTGCCAGAGCCCTACTGACATCTATAGAGTGTGCTGCTTCTCTGTGAAAAAACTGAATTTCCTCTAAAACACTCCTCAGCCTCCAAGGACAGGGGACGTGCCCCGTCACCACCCTCTCTCATCTCCCACAAACAGAGGATGTATGGCCTGGGAGAAAAGAACTGAGAAAGGAGAGGATCCTGAAGGAAAACAAACAGCTGGATGATCAGGAACAGAACAGCAAGGAGACCCCTGTTGTACAAGAGCACTGAAGAGCAAAATGGTTCCAGACACGTGAGATGAGGTGCTGGGCCTGACCAAAGCCCAGTGAGGGCAGCATCTCACCCCTTACCAAAGGAGGGTGAACGCAGGGACAGCTCAAGAGAGTTCTCTCAAATTCAAATAAGTTGCAGCTCAACTGTGTCCTGAGTCAGAAGCAGTGCCTCTGGATATTACTGGGAATTTTTGCTTTCTGCCCCTGTGTAAACATACAGCTTCCACTCTGTCTTTCAAAGGGATTCACAGCTGCACGAGAGCTTGTGCCCAGAGCTGGTGCCTTTTGTTTGTTCTGAGCCTCTCACCTAAACCTTAAACTTGCAGAGGAAGGAGTGAGCAGCTGCTCCTCACTCACCTTCTCTGTGCATCTCAGTTCTACAGATTTCAGCCCCGTCTCCCGTGAGTCACCACTCCTGGACCCAAGAGGTGCAGTCCACTGAGTCACTGCTTGTGCTGAAGCTTTCTCAGGAAAATCCTTTGATCCTCCTTGTTGCGCTCTCTGAATCTTATCCAGGTCTGCTGCTCTCCTTTTTGAGTGAAGGAACTCAAGTGCACAGAGCATGCAGAGCTGCCCTGGCTTCCAGACACTGCCAACCCTCAGTCCTACAGCACCAAGGAAAAGCCAGAACTTCCAGACACAGCCAACCCTCAGTCCTGCAGCACCAAGGAAAAGCCAGAACTTCCAGACACAGCCAACCCTCAGTCCTGCAGCACCCTAGGAAAAGCCAGTCTTCTCAAAAAAAATTCTGCAGTGCTGCCACAAAGTTTCTAATTTCTATCACTTAATTTAAGGCTAAAAATCAAATAATCACTTGCCACTTTTATTTCTTCACCTTTTTTTTCCTGTTTACTTGCAAGTATGGGAACATTAGCATGGACTGGACTGTTTCAGGTTTTGAAATGTGTAGTCCTCTAACAATATCTTTTGAAGTTTTATGGACTGCCAGACATGCACAGACCACATGCTGAGTAACACTGCTGTTCAGTGCTTCAGCAAACAGCCAAACAGGAGCTGAGGGGACAAAACAAGCTTGACTCAAAGTGCCCTCCGCAGAACGAGTAACTGCTCAGGAATTCTCCGCATACATTCGAAGCCACTTGCACACAATCTGATGCTCACTTCCCATGCTGTAACTCACACACGTGTGTGCCCAAGCGTGGTTCAGTGTTCCAGACCTGAGCCACGCTTCCCTGGTGGAGGATGGGAGGCAAACCCAAGAGCCACGGGGTTCGTAGCTGAACTGGCTCTGACCCCCCAGACACAGCATGAAGGGTATGGCCAAACCCCTGAGAGACATCCTGCCTGCGCTCCTAGGGCAAATACCAACCAACATCCACTCTTTTCTCACAGTAGCTGACCTATGTGCAATATTTTATGACTCATGGAAAACTTGGAACAGCTGTAAGAAACAGTCAGTAAATTTAAGCAAGACCAGAGTGGATCAGCAATTGTACTGAAACAAAAAGCTACAAACCTGAGTGATAAATTGCATGACACGCCCGAAAGGGAAGGCTTGAGGCTGCTGTTGCAAAGGATCACCCATGAAGACGGAACCACTGGACAAGAGACAAAGCCAATATATTCCCATAGATTCAACCATTTTACTGCTTCTAACTAGTTGTGCCTAACTTTCTGTATCATAAACTGCAACGATTTCAGTTGAATTTTCCTTATGACTGAAAGAATTGAAAGTTTCACATTTGCTTGAATTTATTACTAACTGACATCACAATTTCAGTAATTCATAAATTTCCACATTGGTCAGCAAGCTGTGACCCACAGGGAAAATGTTATGCTGACCTCACTGCAACAGCAGTGCTAGAAGACACAGAGTTACCAGTATTTTAGCAAGGCTTTCAGATGGATTCTACTAGTTGAAAAGCTAGTATGATACTCCTAAGTAAATGCTGGACTTATGGAAAATACAAAAAAAATTAAGATTGAGTCTATATATTGTGGACAAATACACAGGATAACAGTTCCTTGGGAGAAAGGCTGCAGAGAATAAATAAGACCCAATCTACGTATCTAGAGTTTACAAATATTTATTTCATCTTATTTAGACTGTTTGTAGATTTAAGGAAGCTGCAAAAAAGAAATTTATACTGAGAGAAAGTCGGGGGCAAGAAAACAATCCAAACAAAATCCCCAAACTCCACAGTGGAGGAACACGGTAAGATTTTTAGCATTTGATTTCATGTAGTCCCTTGAAAACTTAAGAACTCCCATTCTGCCTCAGTCAGCAGCTCCCCACATTTAACACCCTGTTTCTGTTAATTATTAGTCAGTTTTACTGACTTGCTGGGAGAAGGTGTGTTGTCCTGTTTTTTGCTAAGCCTTCTGTTTTAACCTCGGAGTCAGAGAATTTCACACTGTTTTATGTAAACAATAGCCAATGTTTATTTAACTGTATTTTCTGTTTTTCATTCCTTTTGTGATAAGAGAACTTTGATGAGCATCCTTTTTCTCCAGTGGGATTGAGGAGGAAGTGACATGTCCTCCAATCCTTTGTGGAGTTAAGAATGTTATAAAATATGATAAGTGTAACTAAACTCTCTCTTTTCCCTCCTTTCTGCTGAACCTAGCAGATGTGAGCGTGTCCTTTATTGTGCTTTCCCAGGCACAAAGGTGCTCAGCCATGCCTGAGCACCCTGTAGCCCATCTCCGAAGCTCTGCAGGGATGGGGAAGGAGCCTCTCACGGCTCCCCACCCCAGGAAGCCACTGCAGGCCCTTTATCCCACTGCAGGCACTTTATCCCAAGCGCACACCAACGCCCATCCAGCCGTAAATAAGGGTGATGCTTCCAACCAGTGAGAACACAGATGCACCCAGTAACAAAGCAGCCATCCCAAATGACAAATAATTAAGCAGAACTGTCTTAGGGGACTTGGGGACAGAACCATTCTCACGAGCTCCTGGATGTGCACAGGAGGGCGGGAAGGAGCTGTGTCCTGCTTGCTCCCAGCGAGCCAAACCCTGGCAGTGCAGGGAGAGGGAGCACCCAGCTGCACCCCAAGTAGTGCTGTGAGTCTCCACCAGCAGCCCTGTCCCCAGCCCTCACTGCAGGGCTGAGCACCCCTCTGCCCTCTCAGAAAGGTTTATACACGTTTAGTTACAGGCACGTGCCAGGGGAGAGCTCAGCACCGAGTTTTCCCCTTTCTTGCCTTGTTATATTCTGCAATACTTAATGCCCCATAATTGATTGCATGCAATCTGTCCCAGCTGTAGCTGCAAGGTTCTGCAGGCCCACTTTGGGTGAAGAGGCAGTGAAATTAGAAATGCTCAGACCACCAGTGCAATTCAGTGAATACGCCTGCCAAGAAGGAACCAAGGAATTAATGCACTGGAGACTAACCTTTCAGGAACAAGGCAGGTTTACTCTGAGCATTAATTCTGAAAGCAATGAGGTTGTGGTTTTTGGTTCAGTCTTTAATAGTCTTCATCATAAAAGCACTACAGTTAATATCCCATAATCAGTGCTTTCTGATCAGGAGAGTCCAATAAGCAATTTTCCATCACATACTGGAACTAAGCTACTGCTGCAATCTGAACAAAACAAACAAAACAACGCTCCAGTCTACATCTAGCAACAGGAAACACAGACAAAGCAATTTAAATATTTTGGCTGAGGAGCCATTTGAGGGTCTAGCCACATCTTCCATTAAAATCAGCAGCCAAAAAGTCCAGTCCTGCTTGGGAGTCTTCCTCATTTAGAGTTTCCTTAGTGTGTACAAATATTATCTTTTATTGTTGCTTAGCAGTGGTGACTCCCTCACTACCACTCCTGGTTCAGAAAAGTAAAAGTATTCCAATTTAAGGCGAATTAGTTTTTTATCTGTTTTCCTGGGAAAACCGTTGGAAAAAAACCAGTTTGAATTAAAATCAGTTCAGCAGGAAAGTTCAATTTTATCCCCCCTCCTTTAAATTAGTGTATATGGTTATTATTAATTTCTGAATCACACCATGTGCTCTTTCCTACAGTAATTGCTAACCGAAGTCAACAGCAGTACTGTCATCCATTTTAATGGGCTGGGATCACGCCACAAGACACAAAATAAAGACACTTCTTGTTTCGAAATGCTTAGGATCAAAACAAGAAAAACACAAGAGACACACTGGGAAACCCAAAGGGATGAATGACTAGGAATTTAATTTCTCATTTATTGCTAATATTATTGTTGACTCGCTTGTTAATGTAATGTAGCACTTACATTAAGGGATCTGTGTCAGAGTGACCCACTAATGATGATTTGTATCTGCTGCCAGGATAGGCATAGACGAGAGTATTTTGGTGGTGTTCAGGGGCTATTTCCCTGTCATTTAGGGGATTTAAGGCTCTTAAGCAGTTGCAGGCTTGTTTATTTTTTAATAATTAGAGCTGGCTGAATTGTAAGTCAAAGAAGACAGGCAGGATAAGGGGCCTCTGCTCTCTATAGTGCAATTGCTGCACAGAAGAGGAGACACGAGGTACAGGGCTGGTTTTCCTCCCCTCCTCACCAGCTGGGGAGGCTGGAACAGCCTCCCAAGTTTCTTGCACAATGCCCCAGCCAGCACAGCTACATCCCTCCGCAGGTAGGGCAGCCCCTCATCACCAAAGCACAATGAAAACCAGGATTTCCTAAGCCACAGCCCTCTCAGAGCGTGTGGGACTGGTATTTATTCCTCACACTGGAGCCACCAGGCCTCCGTGCTGCACGTTTCCTGCACTGCTGCATCAGGCACCGTCACCAGAGATGTTCTTGGGCTCACGCTCACAGAGCCGCCGCAACAGCCAGCTGGAACTGCGCTGCCACAGGAGCACACCCCGGAGCAAGGAGCTCCCTGCGCCCAAATTTTATACTTTCTGTGCCATGCTCACACATCCTCTCAGCTTCCAGGTTAGCCTGGCCAGCCACTCTGAAGCCCTGGCAGTCGATCAAGGGTGACTGGGGTAGGGACCACGGCAGGAGAGGGAGAAACCTCAACTTTGTGTAACTGAACTAGACTCACAATGGGGTCTAATGAAGCCACAAATACTAGCAAAAAGTGAATTTCAAGAAAAGCCCTACAGCAGATACATCTTGTCTGAAGTACAAGATCAGGTGACGGCCAATGCCCTCTCTTTTGCCAGAACAACCTGCATTCCCCGTGGAGGGCTTGCCAGCACAGCTGTTCCAGCAAACCTCTCCTGGTGTGCACAGACTGAGAGTGTTGCAGGGATTCACCTCCAGCCAAGCTGTTCAACACCTCTTCCACCACGTTTACTCTTTATTAGGGGTCAGTGATCCTGATTGCATAACAAAGAGCACTGGGGGAATACACATTTAGAAACATCAGTTTGTAAGACAAGGCAAAAACAGCTGCTTGTAATGGCAGGCATGGCCGGATGCACAGGGAAGACGGCCCTAATTCCAGTTTGGTTTGGTTTTGTCTGGTTGCTTTTCCATCCAGTTTCCACCTAGGAAACTGGCATCACTTCCTGAGGGCATCTGTAACCCTTTACCACACCAAGCATTCGTGGACACCGGCACGCAAGCAGAGCATGCTGGTCAAAATAGGCAGAACACAATTAAAAATATTTGAGTGGCCTCCAAACAACTGCTGCTTTTAATCATGGGTGATGTTTCTATCTGTGCAAGTGGGTGTAAAATTCTTCTGTTATTCCACAGGCAAAGCAGTGAGGAACCAAGCCTGTGGCTCACTCTGCAGCAGCCATCACGTTATCCTGTCTCCCATCCTTGGCCTCCACTACATCTACAAGAGCCAATACCAGCAACACATCAATAATTCTCTACTCCTCACATCGGGGTGTTTGTTTGTTTTTCAGTCAGGATCCTACAGAAGCCCTCACGTATCTGTAGCAAACACTGGAAGGAGAGCTGGGGAAGAGATATTATCCAGGCCCTGCCAGGGCAGATGCAAACCCACAGCATTTCTTGCTGTTCTCTCCTTAGCTGGGCTGGGGCTTTATCCACTCCATCTACGACTATTTAGACTGCAGGCTCTTCGGGCCAGGGACCACCTACTGTGTGCATGTTTCTGCAGTCTCCGGAACAAGACTTCCATTTTTGCTGGTTCTCCCTAGGCTAGACCATAATAAATATGATTATTTTAACAATAACACACATTAATAATCGTTAATGCATTGCTTGAATTTCCCTTTGAAATGCAATCTGTGCTCTCCTCCCTCTCAGCAGTTTAATCGCTGGCTGAACTTTCTCAGTTAACTGGAAATGCCATAGGTAAGATTTTTTTCCACTATCAGCACTTTTAATCTTTGTGTAATTTAAAGCAAATACATCTTTCTTTGTGATTGCAAATGAGCCCAATTATTGGGGGTTTTCTGTGTGGGGTTTGTTTTTTTTTTTTTGTTTTGGGGTTTGAGTTTTTTTTAATTCTTTCTTAACTTTTAAGTTATTTTCTAACAGCAACCTGGCCTGGCAGCAGTAAGGCAGACACGACATAATGCTGGCTGCTAATGGCTTCCTAACCCCGACTGTCAGCTCTCCCCATTTCAGTGCGTGCTCTCGGGCCCTCCCAAACTCACTGTGCTCCTGTGCTGGGCCTAAGTCACGGCTCTGTATAAGAATCAGAGAACAGTTTCGACTGGAGGGGACCTTCAAAGCTCATCTAGCCCAACCCCTCTGCAGTAAGGGATATTTCAAACCAGATTACATTGCTCGGAGCCCTGTCCGACCTGGCCTTAACTGTTTGCAGGGATGAGGCATTTACAGCCTCTCCGGGCAATCTGCTCCAGTGTTGTACCACCTCACTGCTGAGAGCTTTTACTTTACAGCCAACCCAAACCAACCCTCCCTCAGTTCAAAGCCACATTACTCCTTTTCCAACCATCTCCTTTCAAAGCCTGTGTGCTCCTGGGCTCAGGGATGGGGCTCTATTTCGTTTTAGCGCTCCGGGCTGGCTGCTCTGTCATAGGCACCTTCAAGTTCCCGGGGCTGTGTGCGGCCGCAGCGCTCTCGGCTCCCGGCGCGGCGCTGCGGGAGCGCTGGGAATGGTGCGGAGCGCGGGGCAGCAGCTGCCCGGGGCAGGGAGCACCTTTCCGGGCAGGCATCCGCCGGCCAGAGCAGCCTGCCTGGTTCCGAGCTGGGCTGCCGTGCTGGGGAGAGGAGGAGAGTCAGCCAACACCACCCCGGCCCTGGAAATAGCCCGGCTCCCGGCGCTGCCGCCCGCGCCCTCTGCGCCGCCGGCCCGCTGTGCCCCAGCCGGGAAAGTGGCCGGGCCCCTCCAGGAGAAAAAATTCCAGCATTTCGGCCGGCTGGCTGGGCTTTAGAGAATGCTCTTCCTCGCACAAAGAGTTCCTCTCATCTTCACGTCGAGCACGATTGTTTATGGGAGCGGTGCGGCCCCACCTCGGAGCGGAGCCCCACCGTGCTCAGCGCAGGGCACGGAGATGATCCTCTCCCCAAAGAGCTTACAACTAAGCATAGCAGGGAAAAATCTCATTATTGACAGATTAATGACAATCTGCCAGAGCAGCCACTCCTAACAGGAGTTTCTTAAGCAGAAAAGTATTACAGGGCCCTTATAATTAGCTAATCTGATCCGAAAATTGAACAGTTAAAATTAAGGACTCACCTCCACGGTAATATTGCATTAAAATTGGTGAGCGTGGGATAAGTACATGGGAACATTTTAAACAGAACATACAGATGGGTAACCCCGAGGCAAGAGGTCAATGCACAGATTTCTTTTCTGAAATTCATAAAAACATGCTGCATATTATGATCTTAGAACTGGTGTTTTTCAATAACATCTGGAGATTTTCCTCTTTCAACCCAGTTCACTGAGTTAGTTTTAATACTAATGGTAGAGAAACAAATCACTGGCAGGCTGTGAGTTGTTTGTTTTTTTTTTTTAATATTAGCACCACCTTACATATATTTGTGAAAGAAGATTTTCCTCAAATTAATTCTACTTTTGCTTGACCATCTATAATTCATTCATAACTATTAAATATTCGCCAAACACAGTGCTAGACTTCCTGAGTCAGAGAGCTTTCCTAATTGCAAGAAGTTAGTACAGGAAAGGTCATAAGTATTTATTCTGCGTGTCCAAATCACATCCACACATGGATCTCACAACAGCCTAACTACCCTTGTTGACTCTCCCAGCTGCCCTCCGAGATGGAGGAGCCTTTTGATATTCAATACAATATTTGACAGGGTCGGCACTTAGATGATATTCAAGAAACACAACTAGAGGGAGCTTCAGAAAAAAAAAAAAAAGAAAACAAACACAACAACTTACATCCTCCTGTGGTGTAAATGGGCACGCACTCAGGCATGCCAGTGAAAATCATGCTGATTTACATGATGTGAGCATCTGGCTCTTTTCCAAGGGTAAGGACTTGCTGCCCAAGGGCAAGAAACAGCCCATGACGTTATTTCACATGGGCATATGATTTTCCCTGCATTATTACTGTGAAGCTCCCACGTGCCGCCTCCCACCCTCAGGAAGGAATGATTCTGACCTCAACTTCAAATGGAATTATTCAGATCAAAATGAGCTTGTCCATCAAACGTTCAGGCCCCCAGTTAGGGCTCAGAGAACTACAGTTGTACCATCGATGCCTGCCTTGAGCATTAAGACTTCTGAATTTTCACATATTTAATGTGGCCAGACTTGCTACTTATCCTGTTACACAATCACCAGGATACACCAGGGTGTTTAGGTCTAATCCTGCAGTCCTGACATAAAAAACCCCACCACAAAATTCTATTTCAATACTGCATTAAGCCGTTCATTACAGACTTGTGAAAGGTGGCTAAAACCAAACATCACAGAATCAAGAAATCTCTTCTGGACTGAAACGCAAAATATATGCATTTTCAGTAGTTTAATAAAACCAAAACAATCATTACAATCCTGATCAGTAGGGTGAAATTAGTTCGTTAATATGAGAAGAAGCTTGGAATTAACTGAAAGCAGATGACAGAACATAAATGGAGCAAATTCTACTTCTGTAAAAATTAAGATCTGTAAATTTTTTAAATGACAGCCATTTGTACTTATAGAACTCTATTTACGGCTCTTCACTGCTTAAAGCAACTTCCAAAGCTGGGTGAACTGTTCCAGATTTCATACAGTTAATTTAGTCTACCAGAAAATGTCTATTTCTGATGTTTTTCATTGACACACACTGATATACATTATGCCATTTGACAAAATGGCAGCTTTGTCTCTACTTAATAACTACAAGGCGTGGGTACGAAACAGCTAAAGCATAAAACCCTAAGGACAAGGCTTCATTGTAAGCATTAAATAATTATTACAATGCCAAATTAGTCAGAGTAGTATCTCTGTTTTACTTCAAGCCATATGAGGTCTGATCCAGAGCTGAATTTACTGTCAACTCCAGTTACAATGGCATTTCACACTGTGCTTTTTGCTTATAATGAAAGAGACAAAATCCATTTTAATTTTTAACCAACCATTTTCATTTATTCAATCCAGTTTCTGATGATTAGTATTTTTAGACTTACCCTGGTTTTATTTGTAAGTATATCCAAATTTGTTTCTTCTCATGTGAAATGCTCTTTACCATAAGAAATTGACTGTGCAGGGGAGAAACTGTGGGGTTTCTGTCTGACTTCCCCCAAAAGTGACAAATAAATACTATTAGGAGTTTTAAAATTAATAATTTTGAGAGGAAAATAACGTTCTTTTAACTACCCATTGCAATTTTTACACAATAGTGTCTTGCAGCTGGCACTATACTTTCAAATAATGCCTACATTTAAATTCAGTCAGCCTCTATATTTGCCAAAAGGAAACTGCTACATAAATTCTCCTTGGGAGAGGAGCTGAGGAACTGATTCATGAAAAACGCTGCATTAAGCTGAATGTTAGCACTGAGAAACCTGTTACACACTTAGCTGATTAGTATTTATATTAAGTGGCACCCCCATTTCAAATCCAAGAGCAGAACCTCGCTGTGCTAGATTTAAATAAATAAATAAATAAATGAATAAATATATCAGTTGGCAGGGCCTCCTACAGCCGCCACAGCTATGGAATAAAAAAGCCCACACTGAAAACAAGGCAGAAAAATCCTGCCAGGATCTGCCATGTGTGGCCCAGCACCCAGAGCCTGTAGCAGAGGGTCTTCCCCTCCTGCAGCCTTTTCCTGGAGGAGAGGAAACGCTCCTTTTTCCTGGAGCACAGGCAGATCCGAACGGGCGACAGCTGAAATAGATGTCATTCTAATGGGTTCTGTCATAGCTGGGCAAAACACAGCAATGTTAGAAAGCATTTATCAAAGGTATGACAGGGCTTTCCAATTATGCTGCCTTTCAACCCACTGCTTAATAAAAATGTGCGAAGTGATAGAACACTTTACCTCATCAACATCACTGGCAGCGACAGACTTCCTTCGGGGAGCAGCTATTCAAAAGTAACTCCACTGAACTTCAGAGTCATAATTACAGACAGTGGAGGGTTTCAAAGAAAAACCCACCTGTGCAACACAGTGATTACGTAAGCTAATTTATCTTTAAAGCAAACATTTGAGCTTTAATAAAGTGTCTTGCTCTCCTTTCCCAAGATGAGCAAAAGTTCCTTTGTTTGTGTCAGTCCTTCTGCAGCTCCCATGAAAGGGGAGCCTGGCCTGAGCAGGGGCTGGAGCAAGACAGTTCAGGAGGATTTACCATCCAGACTTGGGTGGCAAACTCTGTCGAGCTTTCAGCTCTACCCAGTGTTCCTACGCGTGACCTTAGCACAAATAAAGCTGAAGAATACATTACTGTAAGTTTTCAAAAGCTTGCTATGAAGACCACCCTTTACACCCTCCGATGTCCAGAGTTTTTGCACTGATTTGAGAGGGGTCAGGAGGAGTTGGAGAAGCTCATGTGCCACCAAAGACACTGGTGAGTTGCCACTAAAATCAGCTACAGAAACAAGCCCCCATCTCGTGCCACCCTCCAAGCACACACCAAACATCGCTCAGTTTTCTCACACACACAAGAAATCTCCAGAGTCTGCAGATTTCAGTGAAACCAGGAGCTCACCAACAGTGGTTAGTTTTGATAGTCTGCAGGTCAGCAAAGTATGCAAGAACAGGTCTAGCATTGGTTGCTTGGAGGTTTTCTGGCTGGCTTTTGGGATGTGAAATGACCTCAGCTACAACCTTTTGCGCAGCAGTTGTTTGTAAAGCTCAGGTTACTGAGGTGGCATGTTGTGAGCATCTTTGTCAGGCAGGTCCTTTTTACTTCTTGCCTGTTAATGGATTTAGAGGTCTAGAATTAAGCAATTTTGTATATATATTTTGCCTTTGTGGTCTGAATCTAGCTGTTATTGCAAATATTAACTGTGATTTAAAGTGTTGAGAAATACAGCACATGAAAAATCTGATTATACTTTAGTTGTTATGTACGAAGAACTCCACTGCTTACAAATACTCACATGTTTCCTTACCTAGCAACTCTGTGTGTTATGGACATCTTCCCTCTGTTTAGTATCAACCTGGAGTCAAGAACCCTAGCACCAAATTTCCACTGCTTAAGCTCCAAATGCTTTACATTTCTCTCATGGCCATTTCACTCCCTGTCTTCTGCTTACAGCACAGAAACAAAGTCAAAATCCATGAAACTTCCTCCTCCAGTTCCCTATTTCTTTATGTTTCTGTTTCTACACACAGGTTTGAATTTCCCTCCAAGTGAGACATCAGTGCAGGAAACTCAGACAAAAAAACCTGTCTCTCTCCCTGGGCTGTCCTTTATCCCCCCAGGTACCAGCTCCTCGTGTCCCAAGCTCAGCCCATTCGCAGATCCAGGGATCCACTTTTTGTCCCACCACACCACAGCACTTCAGCCCCCAACCACAGCCTTGGTATCTTAAGTTTCTGAACCAGGAGGGCGATGCTGTAAAATAAACTCACCAGTCACACGCCTCTTCCTGGCTGATTTCTCCCAGCCAGGAATTTATTATTCTCCTAATAAACCCCATTATGTTCAAACACACACAGAGTGCTCAGGCACCCACAGACACACACGCACGCATGCCCCTCTTTATTAGGCACAGTGGCTCTATTTTTAAGGCAGCATGTCAGAGCCCTGCACAGAATTTTGAACTCCTGTATTAAACAGTGACTTCTTTGGGCAGAAAAAATTAATTTGAGCCTCCCTTTTCAACAGGTTCCTGATTTCGTGTGGGTTCTCCAGGGGTATTCTGGCTAAAGCATGCATGGCACAGGTGTTCAGTCCCAGCTGCCTGAAGGGATCTTCACCAGAGCAGCAGCTACCCACAGTGACAGGATCACTGTGTCAAAAATCAGATCCAAATTCTGATTTGAATTGTGCAGAGCGGGCTCGTGCATACAGCACCCTCGTACCCACAAACCTAATTTGGACAGGATGCCACTGCAAATAACCCATCACCTCAGTTCAGCCTTCCACAGCCACACAGTCTTGCCTGAGAGTCGTCTTTTACTAATAGTCTATACATGAAATAAAATAAACCACCCTCATAGTTTTCAGGACAACTTGAAATCCTGGCTTGTGACTTGCCAAAGCAGAACAGTAAGAATATATGCAAAAAAACCCCTTGTCAGCACTCTCCTGACGGTGGTGGCTACAGGCCAGATTTTTCATGATGCAATTTCCCAGAGGAGCTGCTTTTCTGGCCAGAGCCTCACCTCATCTGTGCTGAAGAAACTCTGGGGAGCTGCACAGGTGAATCTGGCTTTTCATGTGTAACCTGCTACTACATTTTTGTCCAGAGAGTTTTGTTCTATATTTCAGCACCATTCTTCTTAACAACCTGTAGGACAATTTTCTACAAGGAAAGCTCTTATTAGGCTTTATATCTATGACCTTAGGTTATCTTTCATAGTTTAATCTACACAACCTTAGAAATCAAGCTTTGCCTGTGGTAGCCAGCCCATCAATTCATTCGATTGTCCAGTACAGCTTCCAATTCTCACAAGCAATTTGACAATTGCAAGTATTTTGCACTGCATATTATGAAGTCTAGTGCTGCAAAAATAATAAGATCTGGAATTACACACGGCACTGAAAGTCTACTCATTTAACCATGAATTCTCGGGTCATTTAGATGTTTCAATAACAAGCATACTATAGGCCAAGCTGTCATATTACTCTTATCACAAAAATGTCATGTGCCTGTTCCCTAGCTTGCACACATGCCAGCTCTCAGGCTCTCATCAAACCTTCCCTAACTCCAAGGATACACAAGCAAAATACATTATTTTAATGGATGGTTTCATAAACAGCAGAGCCCTAGAGCCACTAAATAGTGCTCTCAAGTCATTTACTATGGTTTGTAATTTATTAATAGGGATATATGAATCTTCCTTGAGGGGAAAAACAGAAGAAGCCAACTTAGCCCGCGAGAGGCACAGAGCTGGATTCTGCTCCTGGTGACTTCTGCCTCCAGCAGGTGAGAAGAGGGGTACCCTACCTTTCCCTCTCCGGTCTGCGTGAGAAAGGCCCCTCGCTTGGCTATCCTAGGGTCAAATGCCAACACCAGCTGGAAAGTTACCACCTGTGGTCATCCATTTCAAGCCTTTGCCTGAGGTCTGGACACTTGTCACAGCTCCTGACGATCGGAATGGCCACAGCACACCTTGTGCACATCCACTGCTGAGAAAATAACTTAAAGGTGGTCCATAAGGTGGGAGGGGGCAGTGATTGCGGGAGTGGCTGGGGCCTCAGCCACCACTGCAGGGCAGCAAGGCCCCATTCCTGCTGGGAACTGGGGAGGAGGTGGCGGGATGAGGTGCCCAGGTGCCCCAGCTGGGACCCAGGCTCCCAGCAGCAGTGATGCTGCAGGTGGCAGCATCAAAAGCAACAGAAATCGTAACTGACCGCAGATCACGTGATCTATGGAATGTGAAGAATTTATGAAATGTCACGAGGTTACATGAAATCATAAAATAAATCATAAACAAATAGAAAACAATTACGAAGGCAGCCACCCGGCTCTGCAGACCGGAGCGCCGCCTGACCAGGCTGCACCCACGCAGGGATGGCCGGCTGTGCCACGCCACCAGACACGATTTCTCTCCCACTTTCTCCTCCTTCACCCCCTGCCTAAATCACCACGTGCCCCCGTGGGTGGGAGCAGGGACAGGCTGCCCGAGCATAGCTCAGAGCCCGCTCCAAAAACGTGACTTCACAACTGTTTGCACGGCCCAAGTTTAGCAACCTGTAACAATATCTCAAATCCCTCTCACTGCTGTATTTAAAGTTAGCTTTCCTTCTTGCTGCTTTCATTTCTGCACCTAATCTGCAGCTTGGAGGCAGTGAACTCTGAAGCCTCACAATATTCTATAGTATGGGGTTAACCTGCAGCAGCTCCTTAAATTACACAGATGGTTTAATACAAAGAGAAATGAGCAGGTACAGAAAAGCCAGTCAGAGAGCAGGTTGTGAACACTGCATTGCTTTCAGCAAGTTCAGTTCACTTCCAATTCTGACCTGATTCTTTTATAGATTTAATGAATCGGTCAGGTTGATACCATGAAATGGGATAAGTGAGCAGTCAGCTTTGTTATTCAGGCTTTGTTTTCATGTTTCCAATTAAAAACAAACAAAAACATCCAAGCAATTAATGGCAAACATTAAAATGTAAGAATGCAACAGCTTTTAAACATATGGGAGACTCCATCTGAGCAAGAATTTTCACTGGAAAAGATAGAGGTGAGCTCACAACTTTCAATCAAAGTCCTGTGCATCGAAAAAACTTAGTTGAAATTGGTTAGGGTTGTCACATAATAGATGAATTTACACAACTCTAGAGACTGGCTTTACTAGAATGAATTATTGATGTCTCACTTTCATAAGTGAATGACTTGCAGAAGCCAGCACAGAGTACGTCCCACTGCTGCAAGATGTGCAGACTTAATGCAGCTCTGGAAAAGCAAGCCAGATTCTTTCTCTGAACTGCACATCAACAAAAACAAGACTGTAAAAGATCCAGTCGCTTTAGAAGTGGAACAGTCTTTAAAGTGTTAAAAACTTCTGTACCTGAACCCCACTGATATTTCTGTGGTCTTACAGCTGTTTTTCCTGTTTTCAGAAGTTTTTCTCTTCCCTGCTAATTGACAGAAGCTGAACATCTATTTCAGTGGAGCTCTGCCAGTTTATACAAGCTGAGGATGTGGCCCATATTTTTATAAAGGGAGGTCTTTTCCACTGTTTTTCCATCTGCCAAGCTCTACTTTAAGCTAATTAAATAACGTCAAGTTCTAGCAGGCTTTTTCAGGCCATTAGAGTTTTCCATTCCTGGACCCCTCAGGGTACCTAGTAAGTCTGGCTTGAGGAGAGCTGAGATGTGGATTCAAAGGTGCTGACAATGCTAAGCGCCTTTTTAAAAGCTGGAAAATGCCCTGACAGTTTGGACGATCTCTGTGGTTTCTGTACAAGGAGAGTTTGTGGAGGATCTGTGAATGTAAGCAAACAATCTTACACACTTGGAGGAAGCAGGGGATTGACTTCAAGCATCTGTTGATTCAACCATGTCAGTGACCAAGAGGGATGGCACGGGAGAGCCTGTGTAACCCGGCGTGGCAGCCTCAAGGTGCAGGCAGCTTGCTCTGGATAAACACTGAGGCCATTTATCACACTGAATTTTTTCCCCCACTTCAGCAGCCCTTTTGTCGCCAACCTCACCCACCCTTTGGTCTGGCAGCTCCACAAGTTGCTCTACCACCTCCCCTTCCTGTCCCAAGCCCTCCTGCTCCCTCACAGCGCCCTGTGGCCGCAGTGCTGGCTGCGGAGAGGAGCAGCAGCCACCACCCTCTGCAAAAAACAAAAGCATTCTATTTACCTTCAACTCTACAGCTCCAAGGGTAACAAACACCATCCAAAGTCCCTGAGATACATAAATGAGCAGTTACTCCATGTAACCACGGATCTCCTATCATTTGTAGCATTTTCGCTCCCTCTCTGCTATTCCTATGATAAACCCACTTACGCTACTGGTCTTAAAACAGACCGTAAACAGCCGGAGCAGAAATTGTCTCATCTTGTGAGCACAAGACCTACTACAATGGAGCCTTTATCCTGCCTGCAGCCTTTCGGCACTGCTATAATCCAAATACTGCTAACAGCGATGGTGAATGTGGAATAGTATGAGCGGGACATTAACACGAACAGAGAATAACCCTCCATGAGCCAGAAGCTCTATAGGAATAATGGACTACACCAGCAGTACCGGCAGCGTTTGCATACCTCCTGCTTTTTATCCTGGGAGAGCCCAAAACACCTTCTCATATCTATGGAGAGACTGTTTCGAACACATCGTATTGAATGAAACCTTTTCATCAAGATGCAGCAGCCCCTCATGCCATCTGGGGCTAAAAGGGAAAATGGCCTCTGCCAGCTGAAACTGTCCCTGGGAAAGGGAAGGGAGGCCAGTGCATGGTGGCGTGGCTGAATGGCAAGTTCTGGTTTCTCGTCTGCCCAGGACAAAATGAGAATTGCCCCAGTCTAGATCAGCCTCTCATCCACCCTCCTGCCAACCAAGAAAAAAAAAAGACAACAAATGAACCACAACAAATCAAGCACTAATAAGGAAGAAAATGGTTCTTCTCACATGGCCTCTCATGCAAGTACCATCCTGGTGTCAGGCCAGACACAAATGTTGGATTGAGACACCAGTTAAATTTCAGTCATTTCTATTACACACTCACACCTTCAAGTAAGCCTCTACAGAGGTGTGTGAATACGTGGACACACCTCTGTCTGAAGTTCAAACATGATTTAAATATGTCATCCTGCACCAGCAAAGTCGTATTAGTACAAATCTGAGCCTATTTTAACTGCCTGAGTCATAAGAGTACACAGCAGGTATTTTAACACCACTGTGATGGCTGATGTGAATAAATCTAAATCTCCAGTGTATTATATGACCACAATAGATCTTCCCCTTCCCTTCCTAACTAATTTATTATATGGAAGCAACTCTCACAGATTTCCCTTGAAATTATACTAATATAAAGGAAAATGAATAGGACTACACTGATGGACACAGCTGACCAGGGTGCAGCAGCATCCTCTTGAAGAACAAACTGGAACTGCCTGAAAGAGCCCAGGTTTGGAGGGAGGAAAGTTTCCTGATGGCCCTGGAGGAAGGTCTGTGCCTGTGAGAGTCATGGGCCTGAGAGTATGTTACAGGCACGGGAACACCACGTAGGGCGGTCGGTAAAACAGGCCCAGAAGTACAGCAGTATTTTAAAGTGCACTATATTCCTGGCAAGTCACATGCCTTAAAATTGGACGTAAATCACTGCAAACTTCAACTTTTGTTTCCACAGGACTTTTTAAATGTTTTTGGTTCCACACACAGGACCCTGTTCAGCATCTTGCTGCCATGGTGTTTTTCTATCTTGACAATTCACTTCCGTGAGCAGGCATGTAGCCAACTCAAATGAGACTCAACGCAGTGAAAAGCCCTTCAGGTAAACAGTGTGATAAGCTAAACTGCAAAAACGAGACAATGTTTTTGTACTATGAGGCAGTTGCTATGGAGACGGTTGCTAATTAACTGCATTCAGCCAAGAGAACAAAGGGTTTAAGGGCAGACAGGACTCTGTATCTTAGAGTGAGCAATGCCTAATGTCTTATGCAATCTGCACATCTATCATATCTGGAATACCTGAGCCTTTGCTTAGGTTGCAAAATGCCTCAATGACAATAGGGTTTATTCCTTTAAATTTCAACTAATTTTTAGGTAGTTAATGACTTACCAGTATTTAAAAAACAAACAAACCCATACTTAAAGTCACAGGTATCATGAATCAATGCATCAAGTAAGGACTGTACTAAACGTTGAACTGTTTTATGTTCATTCAGAGCTACTGTTTTCACAGAGTACCGGGTTTGCATGGCCAGGTTTTGGCAGTGAGGGGCTACAGGGGTGGCTTCTGTGAGAAGCTGCCAGGAACTTCCCTCATATCCAACAGAGCCAACGCCAGCCGGCTCCAAGACACACCCGCTGCTGGCCAAGGCTGAGCCCATCAGTGACAGTGCTACTGCTCCTGAGATAACAGATTTCGGAGGGAGGGAAAAACCCTGGGCAGCTGTAGCCAAAGAGAGGAGTGAGGACGTGTGAGAGGAGCAGCCCTGCAGACACCCAGGTCAGGGCAGGAGGGGCAGGAGCTGCTCCAGCTGCCGGGGCTGAGATTCCCCTGCAGCCCCTGGGGCAGCCCATGGTGAGGCAGCTGAGCCCCTGAGCACAGGGAGGGCACAGGGATGCTGAGCTCCACCATGAGGATGGATATCGAGCAGGTGGGTGCCTGGAAGGGGCTGTGACCTCAGGAGAAGCCCACGCTGGAGCAGGTTTGTGGGCAGGACTTGTGACCCCCATGCTGGAGCAGCCAGTTCCTGAAGGACTGAACCCTAGGGAAGAGACATGCTGGAGAAGTTCATGGAGAATTGTGTCCCGTGGGAGGAACCCCATGCTGGAGCAGGGGAAGAGTATGAGGAGCCCTCCCCCTGAGGAGGAAGGAGCAGCAGCAACGGTGTGTGATGAACTGATCATAACCCTCACGCCTCATCCCCCTGCACCACTGAGAAAGAGGAAGTAGAGAAATTGGGAGCAAAGTCAGAATAATCAACTCTTCAATTCATTCCTAAATGAAGTTCCTAAAAATGTACCTTGGACCTAAATACTGTATTTAAATGAAAACTGGCTATTCTGAACAGATACTGAGTTACATTACTTTAAAGGGATCATATTTTGGTACAGTTTTCTATTACAACTCCTTATGATTTCTACAATGCACTGTAGGCCTACAGCACTCTAGAAAAAGCATGAAGTTGTCAGAAGTGCCATAAATCCCAGAGCAGCATATTTCCAGGTCACAGAGGGTGTTCTTGGGGAAACTGCCCCTGCTCAGAGCACCCCCCTGCAGCCCCAGGGCAGGGCCAGGGCTCCCCCAGACCTGCTCAGCCTGTTCGGTGGGCGAGGGCCAGACCAGGCACCTCCGTACAGGATACGGGCACATCCCGACTCACTTCTGAAAACCTCAAAAGTTGAGCTCTTTTCCTAAGTGGAAGCTGAGAAAAACAATAAAGAGCCCATTAGAAAAACCCTTCCTTTAGAGATGAAAAGCCAGTGGATAAAACAGGTCTGCACTAACATAAGATTTCTTTAGGTCTGAATAAATAAGGCAGTGTTTTGCCTTTTTAAGTCATTAAACACATGATTTAAATAAAAAGAAAACTGGGAAAAAAATTTTTACATGATTTAGATACTGTCAGGATGTAAAGGGTCACAATCAATTTTGAAGTTAAGTTCTTACTAAGGGGAATGGGATGAGTTCACACCTCATATGAGGGTATTACCTCAGCAAAGCCTGCTGCACATTGAACACGCAGTATATTAATTTACTACATGAAGGCCTAAGGTTTGGGGGGTTTTTGACATTTTAAATTATGAGGCATCTGCAAACAGATCCTAAATCTGAATTGCACATGGATTTTCCACACCAGCCAATTCCGATTGCCCCTAGACATCCCCTCCAGCATTAATCACTCACCCACACTACTGTAGTTCATATTTCTTTTACAGAAACAGAGGTCTGCAAAATTCTTAAACTCTTGCCTAGAAAAGAGGAATTATTACTTCTGTGGCAAACTAAGTTTTAAACATAAGGGACTCGATTCTGCCTTCAGTTATACTGCCATAAATCTTTAACAATTCCATTAGATTTACAACAGTGTAACTGAGGAGGAAATTGAGCCCAAGATATTTTCTAAATCGGTAATTAAATCGCAGAATTTTAGTTTGGCACAGAGTAAAGACCTCTTAGATTACTTCTTTGGAAAAGGCTACACACTTCTTTGTTCCTTGAATAATGATGTTATGAACAAATTAAATCATCTTATTTTCAGCAGCCTCTCTTATTCTGTAGAAGGACCACATCATCTCATGGAGCATCAATATGGGGCTAAACGTCGCCTCAGTTTCCCATCCACTTTCCCTCTCTCTTCTCCATATAAATCTTAGACTCCTTGTAGCTCTCCATTATCTGTACACAGTATACAGCACCTCGAGGACCTTTTCTTGTTTGGTTTCAAGGAACTACTATATTAAGCAAATGTCTAATAACAATAAAATGGCATTTAGTCAACTCCCTTATTAGAGGAGCAAGGCATCCTGTGGTCACATTATGCAGGGATTGTACTTTCCAGGAGATGCAGCCAGCTCTCCCTGCACACAGGATGTGGTGCAGGAACATGGATTTGCCACAGTTGCCCTAAACTCCCCAAGGGTCACTGGATAAGCTGTGAAAGGATCCCCTTCAGCATTAAAGCTTAGATGGCACTGGGGGGAAGAGGGCTCAATTCCCAGCTCTGCTATAAAACCCTTGATGACATCAGACAAGTTATTTGGTCCCTCTAGGCTGCTTTTCTTCATTGGGCAAGGGCAGCTTGTAAAATTTCTTGTCTCATAATTTTAATAGAAGTGGGTTTTTAATGGCTATTTTACCTCATTTTAATTTTTGCTCAGTATTTCCAGCCCTAATGCATCTTTCCTATCATTTCCCACTTTGCTAACCTCACATGCCAGATCCCACGCCGTCCCCACCAGCCCTGCGTGTGTCACAGTCACAGGGGTCAGTGGGAGGCTGGAACCTGGCACAACTGCTCCCAAATAGGGGCTGAGAGAGATCAGGAGCCTTCGGGGCGGCCAGGCCAAAGGGCTTTCTGAACTGTCCCACCTGTTAATGGCACTCCTCTGGCCACCCAGCTATGTAGCTCCAGTGGCCTTTTCTCCCTGCCTGGCAGGACGGAAAATTCTGCGGGCGGCTCCCGCGTGCGCTATCCCTTACAGCAATTCTCCTCAGCACGCGCCCAGCCGCTGGGGATTGGGCCTCCTGCAGCTAAAAATACCCCGTGCAGCCCAAATATGTAACACACAATATATGCCTGCATACCTCACCTATCTAAATATATGCCTGCATGCCTACCTAATAACAGCTACAAATATGAATCACGCTATTCCTTCGCAGAGCGCTCTCACGGGAGGTTGCTCTCAGTTGCCAAAGCAAAGGAAGGTCCCAGCCAAGGGGTAGCCAGTTCCTCACGTATAAACCTCCTGGCTGAGGACTCCTAAATGCATTTTAATTGGCTGGAAGGCAACACATTTTATTCACACACAGAAACCTATTTGCACATGTATGTATGTGCCTATATTTTTATACAGCTATTAGTAAACGCTTCTTTCACCATCCATTGTACTAAAAGGTTTACTCCTGACAGTCCATCCAAGGAAGAACTAAACAAATGAAAATGCAGTTCTTGTTCAAAGAATTAAATGCTGAAGTTACCAGGCCACATGAAGGCAGCTGCTAAAATGATCCAAAGACTACTTTCACTATGGAAGATTATTTGTTGTCAACTATACCCAGCCTGCTGTTCCCAAGCCCCTGAAATTGGGACCCAGTTGGGCTAACATTTTCCTTTTCTCACTGTCTAGGAGAGCAGTGTTACCTGCTAGTTTAAGGGTAACTGGTGCTGAATCCAAGTGGCTGAAGATGCTTTTTTTATCTGTGTTCCCTACTCAGCTGCATTGATAGAATGACAGAAAATGCAATTTAAATTGTGTTTTTTATTTAATTAATCCTTTTCCTTTCCATGCTAACCAAACACTAGTTGATGTTAAAGTAGAAGTAAGAAAAAGCAAAGCAGCTTCAGGCAAATAAGCTTCAGATGTTTTAGCCTTGCTGCAACGATTAGGCAAACTGAAAAAGCATTTTCTTTATTATCTGCAAACTTGTCATACTCTACCTCACCTACTTCCACACAGATTACTGGAATATGCTCCCTAACACCTCCAGGCATGTTTTCTGTGCTGCTGTCCCCAAAGCTGTCAGGCATCAAGGGTGATATGGTCACCTACAGACAAACCAAGATTCAGCCCAAGCCAAATCCTTCCCTGCCTGTTGGGTCCCCTGCGTACCCCTCCTCCAAAGAGGGCAACCAAACAAGGAACTGGGTTGATGATCTTTTTTGAAGGCCTACACACCTGGTAAGCTCAGGCAAGTTCTCTGCCTCCTTCAAGACAGAAAGGAGATCTCAATACAAGTATGAAATCTACCTGCATCCAGAAAACCCTCAGGAGGCTTGACCCAGTTGGAGATGCCTGTTGTGGGAAGGCTGTAATTAAGCAGTTGCAATAGTGATGCTGACTTCTCACCCCAGAGAAGGTGGTGTTGATCACAGTTTCTATTAGCAGTGCCTGAATACCCTGTAGGTAAAACTGTAATGGTGTGTGACTGACATCCCAGAAACTCCCACAGCGTGCAGTGCCTTCGCAGGGTTCCAATTCCCTCGTGAGTTTGGGGTGCATTGCTGTCCCTTTTACATTAGGTTTAACAAGCCATGCCACTTCTCTGTGTAAAAGAGCATTCGTGAAGTGGAATTAACACATTCATGTCCCCTAGTTTGTATTATTTTTCCTTACAAAAACATGTTCTTTAGTCAAACAGTGTAAACACTTTGTATGCCTAGAACAAACCCAGAAAAATTGCAGAGGAGCCTTTTTCTACTAATTAAACCATTACTTCTACTGAAAGTCTGTAAACTGTTAATCCATTAGTGTCTAATTTCTTAAACTCAAATTCCAGACTTGAATCATCTGGAAGCCTAGAGCCTGAAGTGTTTCTCTCTGATGTTCCAGACCAAGTGCCCCACATGAAATTGTTTGTAGGATAGGAAAATATTCATACAATGGTATTAATGTAACTTCTCAAGGGCACCACAAAAAAACCCCCGAAAAAACAAAAAAAAACCAAAAAAACCTTTCATGCATCTGTTAGGAAATCCCCATAAGACTCAGATAAGATACATATTAATTTTGAATAGCAGGCCCTCAGGGAATTGTGTAAGGCTCATGTCACAAGCACTCTCCAACAGTTAGCCCAGGATTACCCCTGTGAGGTGTGGGGTGGGACACAAACCTACTTCTCAGGAGACTGCATGTCCCCAGAAAACCAAAGATGCTGTAAAATTTCTTTGTGTTCCCACTGCTCCTTGCTCCCAACAGTGTTATTTGTTATCACACCGTGAAGAGGAATTCAAACCTTACAGCCCATCATAACCCCCAAGTGGGCCTTACTTGCCCAACTCAAGTTGTCCCCAGGTTGCCTGAACCAGAAGGTGCTTGCCCTAGGAGAGATCCCAGTTCTACAAGGAATGAGATCAAATAAGCAAGTCAATTTCCTTTCATGCTATCTACATGCAGGGTTTTCAATTATCTTGATCTCTCAGTACTGTGCAACCAACTAACACACTACATCAGCCTGATCAAGACTGTTTTAACTACCTCCTAGCACGACAGCTATTTCTTAAAGCTGCAAAACTCTGCCTTCTGCAATTACAGGATCACAAGTTCATCCTGAGAAACCAGTGCTGGAAGAAAAACAAGCTAATAGAAATCACACCAGACAACCACCTAAATGTATCCTGGATGTCCCAGTGAGGTTGCATCACTTCAGTGCTCTCATGCTAACGTGTGTCTGCTCTAAACAAGGTTATTACCAAGGAACAATGTCCTAAAGGAAAGGCACTCTCTTGCTCTGTTTACTATGGCTGTTTGAATAGGAATAGCCACTAAATGTCTCTGAAGTGGACAAATGCCTGATCTGAACCTGTCCTGGTAGCTTCCACTTAGCTCCAGGCAAGAGCTGATGCTGGCAGTACCTCCCCCAGTGCAGTGCCTGCTGCAGCCCGGGAGACTGGGGCAGCAGCCATACTGCTGTCTTTCCCATCAACAGGCTATAAACAACTTCGTGCGAGTTCCCCTTTACGTGGGTGACTGAAGAGAACGTGCTTAGTAGAGAGAGGACAAAGCCCAAGTGCTAAAAATCACTTTCAAAGGATGTCCTGCTCTTTCTGATGCATAATTTGTCAGCAAGACTTTCTAGTATATTTTCACATTTCGTTTGGAATACGTCATGCTCCTAACCCAACACAGCCAATGGAATATTCAATCGCTGAGCCACACACTTCCAGGTGTGGTGCTTACCACAGCCTGCTCTCCTCTGCCTGCTCCCCCAGTAGGAGTTGATACCCTTATCACACACAGCTCTCACTGTCCCACTTAGACTTTCTCTTTAGGATAGCAGGTTATGGCAGAGGGAGAAAAAAAAATAGAGAAAAAAATTCTCTGTCTTATGAAGACCCTGTCACTTTATCTCAAAACATTGACGATTACTCTTGAAAGCCCAAGAAGAAAGATTAAACCCTGTTCCCCCACATTTCAGAAATCCTCGAGGACGAGCAAGCCCAGCAGCCCCTCATTTCCCCTGACAGCAGGGCCTGTTGCTCGGCTCACAAAACCAGATCTCGCCCTCTTGCAAGCACGGCCGGCTGATGTTGCAAGAACATCCCCACATTGCAGAAACGATCTCAGGCAGATTTGCTCCCAGCCCGAGCAATTTCAGCGGTAACTTCCCAAGCAGACACCGCATCTCTGGCCCTTCCTGCCCTTTCCTGCTGGCCGAGGGCTCAGCGCGGGCCGTGACGCGGTGTGACACACTGAGCAAGCCCAGAGTGCTTCTAGACAGATTTGTTTACAACCTAAGAAACCCAAATAGTGGCTTTCAGAATAGGAGTCCCATCTCCACTGCATTCATTTGGTGCGTGTTGCTGAGAGAACAAAAAAA